>JAMZAV010001435.1:0-215602 GCA_024449915.1 Sweltsa coloradensis
TATGAATTACAGGAGATTGTTTACCTTACTCAGCCTTGTACAACAATCAAGATCCAACGTGTTTTTGTATGCCGTGTATATGTTTTTATTATCTTAAATTAATATTTACATTTTATAATTAAAAAGCTCATCCATCAACGCGACTAAAAAAAGCGTTTGCGAAGCTTCCTAGTATTAAATAATCACACGCAGTTTTACCTCAAAACATATATTTTCATATATATTTATATCTATATAAAAACGCTGGAAACGTTGGAACTAATAATAAAACCACACGGATTACCCGAAAATACAATGTGTGCATATTCAATCCGTGAAAGTCTGCGATGTATATGTTACTTTGGTTTTATAGTAGGCGACAATGACGTTGATATGTTTGTACTTTAGACGGAAATTAAAAAAGTGACTACACCGGGGATATATATTACGACTATGACGTTGTTATGTTAGTACTTTAGACAGAAATTAAAAAAGTGACTACACCGGGGATCGAATCCGGGACCTTAGCTTACCGGGCTATGCTCTTACCAACTGAGCTATGCGGCCACCAATTTAAAACTTAAATTTGACAGTTTAAAATTGGTGGCCGCATAGCTCAGTTGGTAAGAGCATAGCCCGGTAAGATAAGGTCCCGGGTTTGATCCCCGGTGTAGTCACTTTTTTAATTTCTGTCTTAAGTACTATATATATATATATATTTTACCCGCTAAAATCGTGCTATTTGGGATCATTTTAGTTCAAATTCCCTAATTTTTGCATTTTAAAAAATAGATGCTAACATTTTTAATGTTCATGAAATTGGTACGAATTATAGCATTGAAGTTAAACGAAGCGGTTTTTATAGTAAATCTATGAAAATTAATCTGTGGATTAATGCTGTATTTAATGCTAGTATTTGGTAAAGTTAATGCTACAGAAAGAACACTATGAGCATATCGTGTCCTGGTATTTAGGGATCAAAATCAACCGATAATACGTGTCATGATTCTTGAACGACCTCTAATTGCCCTTCGCGACCTGGGTCTAATTGAAACAAATGCTTTTTATTCAGTCTCACCTCTTGTTATTTATGATTTAACTTCAATGTGAAATATTCCAGGAAGTTAAATTTGTTTAATAATGAACCCGACATGGTATCCGCTCGAGGGATTACAGCCTGGGCTGAGGCGGTCGGGTTGATTGTGGCGCGGCTGGGGGGGGGGGGGGGGGGGGGGGGGGGGGGGGTTGTTGGTGTAAAATGAAGTCTGCCGAATTCTACGCCAGAGTTGTCAGTTAATTAAATGCCTGGTCTAATTGTGAGGCTTCGGTTTCGGAGAGAACCGTAACGCGAGGAGAGGTTGCGAGCAGTCAAAGAAAGCCTCGACGAAGGTGCACGGAAGGGCTCGTGGCCAAACGGGTGATTCAAAATCAGACTTTCGTTTTATTTTCATCCTGAAGCTTAGGCTATCTTTCTATTCAAGAAACGGAATTGTATCTTCAAACACCGGCAATTGTGCTACTTGGCCTTCACACGAAGTATATTTTTCAAATAAAAACTCGTCTTCGAATAAATCCCTGAACAATGTAAACAACGTTAACACCATTTTGAGCAATTGAATGATTCAATGTAAATTATAAACTACAGATCTTATTTAATTTTGTTATTTTACTCTTTCTTCTAATGGTTGTCAGGCCTACCTAGAACCTTTAGTATAGACATTAACATTCTTGGATAGGAACATGTTTCTATTAGGAACGCGTTCTGTTTTTTAGCGAAATTTTATTGCAACGCGTTCCTTTTACATCATAAGGAAAGAGTGTAAATTAAAAAGTTACAATTTTGAGGGAAATTGGAACTAACAAAGCATTCCCCTAAAAAAAGTTCTTTTCGATGTCGTAATTCCGTCAAATTCACGATTTACGATTTACGATTCAACTGAGGCCTACAATAACAATTTTCTGTCTACTTAAATACACATCTGCCTGAAATATTAAACTTAATTTCGTTCATTTATTAGTTCTTTCGTAGTTCTGAGTGTGAATACGTAGTATCAATAATCATTTTTGTATCAGTTTTTATAACTGAAGAGGATGTTAAAAATAAATAAATAAATACATAAATAAAATAAGATTATTTTTTAAATATTATATAAGCCTTTTTCATATATAAAGCTTACAAGGAACTTGACGGAACAGTTTTTTTGAGGATCTTGCAAGTTTCTGAACGGGGATTTGCTTTAGTTCCTTTTAGGACCAAGTAACTTAACTTTTCCAAGTTAATAACTTTTGTGAACTAGCCCAATATCGGAATAATTATTTTTTGACTAAGTGTATCGTATCATTAGACGAGGGAGCGCAGCGACTGAAGTCTACAGTTCAACTCAAACGGCACAAAATCTGTGGTTTTGTGAGTGAGTGAGTGAGTGAGTTAGTGAGTTAGTGAGTGACTTTGCTAAAGAACGGCCAAACGGCTAAACAGATTGCGCTGAAATTTCAAACAGACATCCGGTACAAGTATTTAGCGTACAGTTAACATGTTGAGCAAAATTCGTTGCTGGATGTCCCCATAGCGCTCTGTATGTGCAGAGGTCTACTAAATAATTTTTTAAAGCACTTTCCTGTCGTCTAAAATCTTCCAAATTTTGCAGCGAATTAGACGAAGGATCGAAATTTGTCATACTATCTTTACAATTAGCATACATTGTTTTGATTTCAAATGGGACTCATTAATCTACAAGAAAAACAAAAGAAATGAACGGCTCATGAGATAAATATGTGTTTTTTTCACACAATATTTTAAATACTATTTCCAGTTTCGCCACGAAGTATCAATATTCTCATTAATACGGAAGACTCCTAAATCAATATAAACAGTTTTCCCGCGTTTTAATAATGTAAGTCTGTGAGCTCGCGCTCTGGGTTTTGTGGCAATATTAGGAACTCTTTGAACGTTCCTTCCAGACAGACAAAAGAGCAGCCGATGAAAGGATAGCCAAGCGGAGCTCTTGTCCCTTCTACGGGTTGCAGTTACAGGTAAAAGCAAAGTCTCTCGTCTTGTTATGAATGGCGTGACCGCGTGAGACTACAATGACTGTATAAATTGGTTTTCAACTACCATGTCCAAACAGCTTTTTTTGGTCTGAACAAATTGAGAAGAGTTCTGGATTTAGAATCTGCCATCTCAAAAGACCGAATTGAAGTCCTCTTTGGGCTACATAATTTATAATTAGAACTTATTTTTAGCACATACGAATAATCAAATATATCAATCAATTAGATCAAATGTTATAAATATATATATATTTTTTTATTATTATTATTATTATCGTAGCCCGGATTTTGATTCGGGGGAGGGGAGTGGGGGGGATATTGGTAAAAATGCCCACGAAACTATTATTCGGGAATAGTAGGGCCTACGTATCGAGGTAGGGGGGTCTGGGTAGGGTGCCCCCCAGCTGGAGAGAATCTGGGGTGCATATTAACAGACAATTTTTTATTTTTATCATTGCAAATAATGACATTTTACTAGTTTTTAGAGTGCTTTTCCTATAATTTATAAAATTGTGAAGATCCACAAACTGTCGGTTTACAAAATCTTGCCACATGTAGGATCTACATATTATTATGTATGCCATAGTGCTATTTAGTATTATTATAACCCTTCTTCATATTTCTGGGGGGGGGGGGGATAGGACACCCTGATTCCCTCCCCCTTGCTACGCCCCTGACAATCCATATTGTATGTATTGTGACAACAAAATACAAATGAAAACTACTACTACACGGACTACACCTAAATGCAAACGCACGCGCGCGCACTCGCACTCTTCATTAGCAAGCGAACTCGCCGAACATAAGAAGTATGGAAACTAATTAGCAATTTCTGATAATAGATTATCTTCCATGAAAGTTTACAATAGTCGGCTAAACAAATAATACGAATAAAAAAATATTATTAACACTGGTCAGCATTAATTAAACAATGATTGTATTGTAAGAGAATGAGTGATGACCAAAACAAACTTTATTTACGTGGAAGTTTTTACAGTTTCAGTCTCTTTTGATAAGTTAAACCACGTGGCCCAAATTATAATACATTTAGGATCGGCCTTACGTAATATCCAATACGTCCAACGGTCCGCGGTTACCGACGGCTGCATAATGCGATGGCGGCGCCAAGAAGCTATTTGCGGGGGGGGGGGGGGGGGGGGGCGAGGAGGAGAATTGGAAATGCACAAAACACACAACAGCCATTTTAATAATTATTTAGAAAAACTCGTTACTGTGCCTTAAAATAGTTCGACGGCTTGATGAAATTACTTTGATTAGTTATGTGCATATACCGAAGATATCAGTGAATCAAGTAAGACACTTTTCTAGTAGTGATCCCATCCATGATAAGTTGATAAGCAATTATTAAGGCGAGGTAGGAGGGGGGGGGGGGGGGGGATCGAACAAAATGACAACTTCAATTCGACCAGCAATAAGATAAAAGTGAACGTCATTTAAAACGGTCACGTTTTATAAAAGCTGTCAAATATAATATAATTGTCTTGATATATTCGCTTATTTAGGCCCACGCATTACTTGCCTTTTGGGCAATCACATCAGGACATCGTAACCGAAACGCGTAAAAAAATGGTTTTATATAATAGTGTGTGCGTAAAATGGAAATGAAATTACTAGGAAAACGCTTAAGTCCCGCCGGCGTTTGTTGGATGAGCGTAATTGGTGCATTGAGTTGTTGAGTGTTATGCGGATTTTTTGTTGTACTGTGAAAAATCATTACTTAGTTTGATTTTTTTAAAATTAATTTAAATTAAATAAAAAATAAAAACTTTTTAAATTTTTTTTTTTTAAATTAGTATTCGTAATTTAAAAAGAAAAAAATCGTAAAATTTCGATTTTCATAACAAATAATTTTTCGATTGCGCTCAGATTTCACACGAATATATAAATTCATGAAATTAAGGTTCAATGAAAAAATCATTACGATCGGATAAAGCATGTAGGTGCTATAAGCCAAAGAAATTTGAAAATCAAAAAAATTCCAAAAATTGTGATTTTTTAAAGAAATTTATCTTTCGATAACGCTCAAAATTCACACGAATATATCAATTCATAAAATAAAGGTTATGTGAAAAAATTATTACAATCGGACAAAGCATGCAGGTGTTATAAATAGAAGAATTTTGTTAAAAATCGAAAAAAATCGTAAAATTGCGATTTTCATGAGAAATAATTTTTTGATCAATTTTCCCCCCCGTGCAGTTCTTCGTTCAGAGATTTCATAGACCGCCATAAAATTTCATCGCAATTGGAGTATTGGTTTAGCCGGAATCGTGTTCACAGACACACAAAAATACAAAAAAAAAAGAAAGAAGAAAAAAAAAAAAAAAACATTCCGGATTTTTTTCTCCAGTGTCGTGAAATGGAATCTTCGCTTCGCTCGCTTCGCTCGCTACGCTCATCCAATTATGTCACAGGCAGCATTTTCAGTTCCTGGTTATTTCAGACAGAGTATAATAATCTGTGTAGGCCAGAGGCCTAATCCATTTGTTTCATCAATGTCAATGGCCGTGCATACCTTCATCTAAAAACAAAAATAAGTACTTGAAACTTGAAAAGTAAAAATCTTTTTTCGATTTTTTACGCGGTTTGAAGTTTAGTTTGTACCAGGACAGCGAGGCAAAATTATTGTTGTTTTGTTCGGTAATACCCCGTTAAAAATAACGGTTTAAAAACAGTTCGACACCGTTATTGCTATGCATTTTATGATATAACAATAAATAAAATAAATAAATAAAATACATTGTATTTAGAGTCTACCCACTTAGTTATATAACTGATTTTTAGTGGGGGACAGTAAATGCGTACATTTTACAATTTAATTTAAAACAGTATGCCTTAAAATAATTCGACGGTTTGATCAAATCTCCTTTGATTGGAAATATCAAGGATGCAACGTTGTTGTGGTTCTTTGTTTCTCTCCTGCAGATCACGTATGTGTATTCAAAGGAAGACACACATTTGGGGTTTGTATAAGACAAATAGTCTAATTTTGCCTGAAAATTTTAATTCAAAAGCCAACTTCAATCGTATTTACTATATTGAGTTCGATTACTTCGGAAAATGTAACAATTTCCCTCATATTAATATGTTTTATGCACAAGCGATAGTAAACAATGACAGGTGAATTATGTAAGGACACCCTTTCAAGTTTTATTCAACTCGATTGCTTGGTGGTAGGGGTACTCTGACTGGAGCATACCTGGGTGCAGACCAAGTTGGATTTGTTCTTCAAAAGCGTGCAGCGGCGTCAAAGAATAAGCCCCATAGGTAATTGAATGAGCTTTCAAGAACACGAACGTTTTGGGTAGATGCTATTCTATTGTACGCCGAATAGACGGCGCGCGCTGACCAACAAAAAAATTCCTGTATCATTTAACCATATTTTTCATAATTACTAATTTATGAAATTATATATGAGATCAGCAACTCCTACATATTGCAAAATGTTTTTAATGAAGCTCTAGGACCAAAATTACCATTACAACTTCCGACATCCTATTTGATCTGAAATGCTAATTTTGGTCGTAGAGATTCGATTAAAAACATTTTGCAATGTTTAGGAGTTGCTGATCTCATATATAATTTCATAAGTTAGTAATTATACAAAAATTGTGTTTATTAAGACAGGAATTTTCTTGTCGGTCAGCCCTTGCCGATTCGGCGTATACAAAAGACAAGGCAGTGAGCTGTAGGAAGGGTTATTGAAAGAAACGAGAATTTTAATGAGCTTGTCAGACCTCTTCTGTCAACCTCCCCATTCATCCTTTCTGTCGCCAGGTATGTCTGGTCTGTAGAGGTAGGGTCGGTACAGAAGATATCTGCTGCTTCAGTGCTCGAAATCGCAACTAGGTTGCGCTGGAGTAAAATCGACGCGAGAGGCATCTATTGGCAAAAGTTGTTGATATTTTTGGAAAATAGACCGTTAAACTCACAATAAATAATAATTGAAAATAGGCTGAGAAAGTCACATTTTAATTTCACGACGATGTTTCTTGTTTTTTGTGAACAAATTATTTTTATCATATTATGATTGCATGCAGTGACCAAGGTGTATCGAATCTTATACGCTCAAGGTTACCTAATTATCTGCTCGGAGATTGAGTAAACCTTGCAATCATTACTCGAATTTTACACTACTTCATACTCATATGTTTTTCATAGTATTGTGCGCATGCATTTCAAAACATGTTCTATACTTTTCCAGAGATAATAAAATTATTCAGAAATAACAAAACCTATTCCGGCCGTTGTTTGAACTCGGGTCTCCAACAACTAGACTAGGAAAAAACCAAAATCGTTGTAAGACGAGTCAGCGAGTCATGTGTTGAGTACCCGGGAACATTTGCATTTAAATTACCATATAAAAGGTATAAATGATAGGGTTTTGAGTTTGTTTGGTATAAGGGCGTGTCAACTGTAAGGCCATAATGCGTCCACTTTGCCTATATGATAGGCTAGGGAGGAAAGACCCTTGCTGGATCCAGCCTTAGGTAGGGGGAGGAAGTGGAATGTTCCCGGGTACTCAACACATGGCTCACTCACTCGTCTAACAACGACTTTGGCGTTTCCCTAGTATATTTGGTTGGTTATAATTTTCAATTTAGTTATTTGGAATGTTGCTATCTTGTATTTTGTATTTTGTATCCTGTATTTTGTATTTTTTGTATTTTTGTATTTTTTTGTATATTTTTTTGAATGTTGTATTTTGTATTTCGATTTATGATTTTTTAACGTATTATTTGTTTCATTCTTATTTTGTATTACGCAACTATGTAAATAAATATATGTAAAACCTCAATCCTAAACTTGACTACCTGAACTAAATTCGCTAAAATTTGGTAATTTTAAGTTAAAAATTAACATTTCTTATTTTTTTCTAGGATTTTTAGTATTTTTTTCTTATCTTCCATTGTTATATTTGTAAGGAATTATGGGAAATGTTCGATTTTGAATGAAAGCAACGTTTTAAGTTTTAAATGTTTCCCGATTTTTTTTTTTTTGCATATTTGGCATATTCTGTATAAAAAAATACTATATAATATATATTATTCTGAATATATTATTCATTTTCGGGAATACCCCAAAAAACTTGTTTATGCCGGTTTTTGCAAATTTCAATTTTTTATCTTCTCTAAAAAAGGTACATTTCGTTCGATTCAAATGAGAAAAGAAACATATGAAATTGAATTCCACAAAATGAAAAACAAAATTGGGTCAAATAAAAAAACGGAAATTCACATAAAAATAAAAAAAGGTCCTTTATATCACCCTCTAAATTCTTGTCATTAGAAGTTAAGTCGAGTAGCTGACTTGTTTACTATACTACTGTACAGACAGCCTAATATTAACAACTATGTACAAATATAGTTTAAATTTTAATTGTTCTTTATGTAATTTAGGGATTCTTGGTACGAATCTCGCGATTCACATTGGCGGCTGCATCTCTCTCTCTCTCTCCCCCTCCCTCTCTCTCTCTCTCTCTCTCTCTCTCTCTCTCTCTCTCTCTCTCTCTCTCTCTCTCTCTCTCTCTCTCTCTCTCTCTCTCTGGAACCTTGTACGAAGAGTCGGATGATGACTATTCATCCGTCTGGCAAATAGCCCACACTCCGGACTTAATCCTGGGAACACTGCTGTGGGATCGATTGTTCTATCATCATTTTGCACTATTACAATAAGCTGAGCTAAGCTAGGCTTAACTGTGGATTTAAAACATCTCCTCCTTGTAATTTGCAACCACTTTTGTACGTATAAACAAGATAATGTATTGTTGTTTAAGGTTTATAATTTAATAAATATTTATTCATTGTTGTTGTTAAGTAATCCATAATTATTCATTTAATTAAAACTATGCAATTTTCAACACTACAAAATGGTACACAGAAGAGCCTAAATACTTGACCCATGATGCATAACGGATACAATAGACGATATACGTTAGACGATGAACGATAGACGAGATACAATACACGATATACGTTAGACGACGAACGATATACGAGATACAATAGACGATATACGTTAGACGACGAACGATATACGAGATACAATAGACGATATACGTTAGACGATGAACGATATAAGATAAACAATAGACGATATACGTTAGACGACGATAGGCGATGGACGATAGATGATACATGATAAATAATAAATGATAATATATTATATAGATGAAAAATCCTAAATGATAATTGGTATGTTAAATAATAAGTGACCGATTTCCAATGATATATAATTAATTGACACAATTTGTGTTCCAATAGAAGTCAGGTAGGCTAGCTGTGCCTGAAAATCTTTCTCCTCTCAACCTGTAGGATGTTGGTAATGTTGTTATTATCTCCACACGCCCCTAGTTCTCTAAGCCAGATGTATTACCCTCTTTTCATTGAAGTGGCAATCTCTCTCTCTCTCTCTCTCTCTCTCCTCTCCTGCACGTTTACACCCCTCTCTTTCGCGTACATGTCGGGATCACTATAGGTCATCCCATCCATTCTCCACCCACCTACCCACCCCACTCTACCGCTGACCAAGTGGCATCATTAGGGCTGGAAACACTCGCTTGCGGTATGCTAGCGCCAGCATCGCCTCGGCCCCTTCGATCAACAGTTCGCCCTCCCCCCCCCCCCTGGATCAAACACCCCTTCGTTTGGGAACTTACATTAAACTAAGTGACAGACTGACCGTTCCTGGCGATGCAGCAATCAAAATTCTAAATTGGATGCGATTTATTAACTAGGTCAAAAACATTGCCTGCATTAGTTCGTGGTGTCGTGAAGATTGTGGGATATTTTTTATTTGGTTGATGTCGAAATAGTTTTGAAAATACTTTTTTCTTGTTTCAAGCAACCGTCTGTCAACAGCTTTAAAAAATTGCCTCCTCCGATTTTATATACCCAATTAGACTCATTTTCACGCCTTCTCACTGCTTTATTATATTGTCATAAAAATTTGCTCCAAGTAAGCATGAAGCGTATTTAACTTTTTAATTAAATTAATTTGCAATTGTTTTTTATTATCATTTATATAAAAAACATGCTTTACATCTCAGATAAGCCTGTCATAAAAGAAATATTTAATTATTAATTACAAATTACTAACGCAACGATAGAAACCATACTGGGTTCATAATTCAAAGAAACTGTTGTTTATATTTAATGCCCCCTTCATGACATTGGTGCATAATATTTTATAATTTTCAAAATCAGCATTTTTTAAATTGTTAACAAACGAGAATATAAGATATAAATTATTTCTATAATAAATAACACACACGTAAATTTAATCTTGAATTTATGACTTTTGATAGATACTCCTTCCTATAAGGATCTGTCATGAAGAAATTTGTGAAAAAAAAACAGACGTCTAATACTATCTTGGATTTGAACTGTTTTTCAATCGCCGAGTACACTTACAAGTATTTTAACAGGAACTGAACCCAAGAATGAATCTTAAATTGTCTAATAATGCTGTTGCTCAGTCCCTTGTCAATGTGGTGCCACGTACATTTGGGAGACCAAGAGAAGTATGGAGGAATAAACTTGAATCTGATGAAGAAGAACGATTAGTAATTTTAACTGGTGCTTAAATGATTTAGACATAAATTTATCATACTTAACCTCAACTACTCTAAAAACGTTTCATCGATAAAAATAATCTTCTAATAACAGTCGCACGATTAATATGCGAATTGCGATGGTTATGTATTTTTAGGTCCACTTGTCTATACTAGTAGTTTGTATGTTGCGTTTAATTTATTAAAGTGAACATGGCAGGCGTGGCTAGTGAATGTAACTTAATTAACTCTGTGTGAAAACCCCCGAAGTTTGTTGGAAACAGTACTTTTTGAAATGTATATATATTATAACAGATTTCAAAAATAAAGGTTCATTATATTGTACTTTAGTTACTGAAAATAAAAACGCATTTTGAATTGCCGCAGGTGCAATTGACAGAGGAAATATGTGAGAAAAACGTGTCACCTTAATCATGTAAATTTTGGTAGTTTTTTTAGCCACCTCTTCTATAATTCCCCAATATACAATCATAAATTGATTTTAAGTAATCACATTCATATCTCTCATATTTTGTATCATCTCTCCTTACTAACATAGCGATATTGTACTACTGGGATGAAATGTGTTCACATATTTTTGTTATTATATTACGCTTATCGGCATTATAATAATGGTATGCCAGTAGCCGAAAAGTCGGGACAGGTCGGGTATTTGGGGGCCGACCCGATATTCAAAAGTCATAACTATATGTATACACGATTTTCGGGTAGAGAAAAATATATTTGGGGGATGGATGGAGGTGCCTGTCCAGACATTTTTTTATTTATAAGCTGTATAAAAAATGCTATTTAATGAAAATTCAGACACGACCAAATGAATTGGGAGTATAACTATAATGAAAGATTCTTCACAAGAAAATTTCATTAATCATTTCAACATGCAGTATTATACGGTTCTCGTTTTCCTACACTACCCTTAAACCCGAAGCACTTAAGTAACAGAATCCGAACCCGCAGTCCTAATAATACTTATTCTGATTCTGTGATTTATGTGTATTATCTGCGTATTCTGTGGAAGTGGATCCTGCCTGTGCGTATAATATAAAGCTAAATGGTATCGTAATATCTCCACTTGTAGACCAATGATATTTACGAGTTTTTTCCTTACACACTTTGGGTCAATGCTCCCCCAAAAAGATATATTATTTGTAAAAAATGTACTTTTTTACCTGTTAGCCTAAAATTTGTTTTTAAACCGATACATGCTTCGGTTTTTTATACGATTTCAAATTACACATTTTTACTATTAACAATATTTTGCTGTTTCAAGGGATGTGAAGCGAGTTAATTAAAAACTTTTTAATACAAAAATATCCCGCACCGCATTAAGCACTGCGCAAAGTTTGTTTAAAAAAAAAACTCGTCAATATCCTTGGTCTAGAAGGGAAGATATTGCGATACCAGTTTACATGGCAGAATCCACTTCCGCGGACGTTTAACGTTTGTGGGCAACATTAAAATTAGCTAAACTGTTGATCTTGTGAGGAAGTAGATTGTTCAAAAGTTACAATTATGCCCATAAACATAAATATATATGGACCAAGTGTGAGCACATTCGTTAGACGTACGTTAAATGTATCATACCAAGAGTATTTGGACAATAGAAAGTGGAATATGAAATTAATGTTATGACGGCGGTCAGTACAGTGTACTGAGACATTGGTAATTCTATACTTTTGATAACAAATGAATCCACAAACACAAATCCATTAAATAACAAAAATAAATAAAACTATTTGTTCGGTGTGAGACAGAATTGTGACATGTTTTTCTCTGCACCATCAGTGATGTGGGTGTTGTCGAAAGCGTCGCGCTATCTCATTAAGAGCCAGTGGTCGTATTAAGAGGCTTGCAGTTAGCCAGGCGTAATGAGCTCTAGGCGGTAATCCGAATTAGTCCGGTGTCCGACACGATACGTACAAGACCGTTGCTTCGAGCCGGGGATTCCATTTCACCGAGCCACGCTTCGCTCAACTCGTTCTAATGCATTGGTGACGCGGTTGTGCAAGCAGGCAAGCAAGCATTTAACTATTAGTATATGTCGGGTTACGATATTAGGTATGGGCAAAGCTTTCGTCAGGGGTTTTCATTACCAACACATTAAAAAAATGGAAGGTGGTTATCTTGTTCAACTTCCATTGTGAACTTAATATCGTCATGTAAACAGTTCAAAAAACTTTTCTACATTTTCTACACTTTATCTTATAACTTATCTAGATAATTTTTTGGAGAATTATCTTTATCTTTATCTAGATAAAATATAAATAATCTAGTCACAACACTGCCAACTAGGGACCGGCATATTGAAGTAGGAACACCGATCAAACAAGCTGGACACGATTCCACCCGCGGACAGTGCCAGAATCAACAAGCTAATTTGGAACAACATTAGAATTTATTGTGTGCCTTGTTGCTAGGACGGCTCCAGTCACCGTTTACACATTCCTAAGCCAAGAACTGATGGACTCAAGTCCATATCAGAAGTTAAAAACTTCTACCAAGAGCGGGAATCGAACTCTGAACCTACTGCATTGGAAGCAGAGTCTTCAACCACCCCAAGACCAACAAGCCACACATTATTCATATTTCATATATAATACTGATACTAGAGCATTACACCAATCTAAAATTGGCATTTAGAAAATTGTGTCTTTAAACACAAATAACACAAATAGCACAAATAAACATGAAAAAATATGTGTTCCGAAATAACACCCTTTCTTGGTAATCGGCTCTTGCCCAAATTACACGACAATGATGGCCATTTCCCCCCAAAATACTCCAAGGTCACGGCGCATAAAGATCGTCACCATGTTCCAGGGGGCTATTACCCCTAAAAATGTTTCATTACCACATAACCCATAGCATAATACTAAACTAGAAACAAAAAACCCAGATGGCAAATATGCGTCAATATATTATCTTAGCCAAACAATCGGCTTATAAATAAATAAATAAATGAATGGATGGATGGATGGATGGATGGATGGATGGATGGATGGATGGATGGATGGATGGATGGATGGAAAGCTGCATTGCTCCCAGCCTTGCAAATACATGAATATATGGGGTTTAATATTTCTCATTATCGTTTTCGTAAGAAATCAATGACGGGTGAATATTTAGTTTAAAAATTAACGGGCTATGCCGGCCGTCAGTCTGCAGTTATCTTAAATAACAAACATCTTGACATTTAAAAAAAAAAAAATTATCATTTCGATTTCTATTTACAAAAACTCAGCATTGAAAGACCATTTGATTTTTCAATTTTTTTTACAATTTTATAATTTGATTATAAATAATTATTGTTGTCATTTTCATGTATAATTTAAGTATTAATTTAAGTTTGATTACCGTCCGGGCCAATCATAGGTCACTGTATCTGTAGTTAACTTAAAAAACCAACATCTTAATTAATTTTTTTAATAAATTATCATTTCGATTTCTACTTACAAAAACTCAGCATTGAAAGACCATTTGATTTTTCAATTTTTTTACAATTTTATATTTTGATTATAAATAATTATTGTTGTCATTTTCATGTAATAATTTAAGTATTAATTATTGAGTTTCATTACCCATACTCCAACGAATCTTCCTACGATGAACTATCGATGTATATTGGCAGAGTCTTTGTTTGGTACAAAGGATCAATGCATCCAGCCTACAGTCAACGAATAAACCATTTTTCTAAACATGATTATATTTCCAAATCAAACCAAATCATTCTGTTCAAATAAAATTACCATCCGTTATATTACAAGTGATCCAATTTTGAATTATTGATCCGAATTCGTGTGATTTAATTATTTTGGTTCAATCAATATTTACATTATCAGGTTTACTTTCGAATCGGAATTGCGTTAGCTTGCAACTGTATAGGGTACATCCATGTGCAGGGGTTATACCTTATACGGACAGGGTTGAACAGCTGACGCAGACCGAGCAGAGCCCGGACCTGCCCAGACGCGAGTTCCCACGCGGACTAGTTCTTTGTTATTTAACAATTAATTTACTTAACAATAGTTCATTGTTGTGGCTGCATTTATAGAATTATTAGTTTTATTTGGTTGTCCTCCTTTGTAAATCAGTATCTACAACTGTATAGAATAAATTAAATTGTATTAACTGTATTTATTTGTACCCGGTCAGGTAAAACAATACCGAGATAAACTTGTGTAATGTTACCCTATTATTCCGTTTATTAATTAGAGCAAACTGTATAAAATGTGTTGCTTCAATGTAAATTAGATCTATTACGGTTGGTCAGTCTATTGTAACTTACTCGTACTGTTCCTACTCTGCATATTACCTCTTTAGTTTATGCAAATCACTGAAGTCAGCACTTTGAAAATTGAAACCTAGGCTATCTGTAATGATATTCACCAAAGAAGAATTCGTACAATGTCCGAACTACCGTAGGCCTACATACACAACACAAGCATGCGTGGTACGGATGTGACGAAAACAGGGTGCGAAGATACTAAATCAACAAATTGATAGTTATTATTTATTTTATAAAATTCTGAACACAGATCGAGCTGAGAGTGCGAGTGATAGGGCATGGCGCCATGGCAAGTTACGACTGATTCCCTTCGTAAGAACTAAATAAAAAAAAGCTAGAATTCAATCATAGTATGAAATAAGTGTGTTATATTATAAAATACACTGAGGATATAATTTAGATCGACCTAATGATCAAACGGAGAAGGTGAAATCGCGGATACGCCCAAGTCCTAGCTCCGTTTGTCTGTTTGGTCGATAGCACAATAATGAAACGGAACGGATCACTCACCGATAAGTCCCCACCGTAAAACGGGTGGATTACGAACGTCTCGTTGCCCACATGGATGACGCCGCTGACTCCATTGCACGTATGGAAGGCAGCCGTGGCGCCTGGGTAGTCTTTCACCGTGCCGTGGTAGTAGCAGTGCTCAATATCCTGGAAATAAACACATCGACTCTCCATAATTACTTTGCTGGGTAATACGATTAATAATTAATTATGCGTTTCCAAACAACAGAATACGATAATTCTAGAAATGTTGGATGGAATACTAAAGTAACTAAATATTATAGGCATAGAAAAAAAGTGCGTGGTATATGACATGACTGACTGCTTTCCAGAGTTCTTATAATGATGCTAATACTAATGTTTTTTTTTCTGCGGAAGAGGCAAAAGAGATAAATAAAACTTAATTATTGTACAGTGTAAACATAATTTGTATGAGAGTTGAAAACCGACGAACAAGAATTATACTACCACTGAAAAGTGAAAGACAGCTAAATGTAATAGAAATGAACCGTTATCTTAGTAGAGGTGAGAAACTGAATTAAATACATTATACTATATTATGGCAAATTATTATCAAGATGTATTGTGGATAAGGGAAAGTTTACGGGCGGTGTTGATGCAAGGGGAATTGATTAAATTGTTAAAGGGGCTATTACCCCCAAAAATGTTTCATTACCACATTCCATAGCATATAATACTAAACTAAAATGTCCGTTTTCCAATTATATCTTGAAACTGTGATTTTACACAAATCTTTCAAGTTTTTGTTCATGAAATTTGCAAAATTTGTCGTTTTAAGAAAAATCTTAAATCGTCTTTAACCTGCTAATTTTTGTTCTGTATAGATACTAGAGCATCGTACCAATTTAAAAAGGCCCTTTATAACACCGTGTCTTGAAACTGTGCACAAATATACAATAAAAGACTCATTCCAAAATCACACCCGTTCTTGGTAATCAGCACAATTTGACCGAACCACTTGCCCAAATTACATAGCACAATATTGTGGATTTACAGAAAAGGCTGTCGAATACGTCAATAATGGGCATATATTTTTAGGATCAAAATCTTCGAAGGTCACGGGGCATAAAGATCGTCCCCGTGTTATTTCTTATGGGAGATTTTTGCCGATGGGACTTAGCTTTCTAAATTTATAACTAGTTTTGAATGAAATGATTTTTTTTAGTTGAGCGGGTGAATACCAGTTCAATCCAAATGTGATAAAATCCAACAGGTCGGGGATTGAAAGTGGGTATCCCAATATGCTGGCTCGGTGGTCTGTACAAAACGTTTAAAAGTAAGAAACATGATGATATATCATCAGAAATCACATTTACAACAATACAATGTTTACCTCGGATGAAAGAACGTTGGAAATACAATTTATTGCCAAACAAAGTTGGTGGTACCACTTTCATTTTCAGCGCAAACATTTTGGTAAAACATGTATATCCAACGTTCCTCCGGCCGACGCTTTAATATACAAAGTAACAGAAAACGTATTGGGTTCACCCTTACCCCCCCCCCCCCCCAAAAAAAAAATACCAAATTTGTTAATTTTCGAGCTAGGTCCCATCGGCAAAAATCTCCCATAAGAAATAACATGGGAACGATCTTTATGCGCCGTGATCTTGGAGTATTTTGAAGGAAAAAATGGCCATCATTGACGTGTAATTTGGGCAAGTGCCGATTACCAAGAAAGGGTGTAATTTCGGAACACATATTTTTTCATGTTTATTTGTGCACAGTTTAAAGACACCATTTTCTAAATGCCCATTTTAGATTGGTATGATGCTCTAGTATCAGTATTATATTATGAAATATGAATAATGTGTGGCTTGTTGGTCTTGGGGTGGTTGAAGGCTCTGCTTCCAATGCAGTAGGTTCAGAGTTCGATTCCCGCTCTTAGTAGAAGTTTTTAACTTCTGATATGGACTTGAGTCCATCAGTTCTTGGCTTAGGAATGAATAAACGGTGACTGGACCTGTCCTAGCAACAATGCACATAATAAATTCTTATGGCTATTCGACCGCGTTATTCTATTTTCCAAAATATGCTACTAAGTCAAAACATAGTTAATGACTTTGAAACCTGGCTATTTTAGAAAATCAAAAATATTTTTTTCAAATTTTTCTCATCCGGTACACGGCCAATATAGCCAACTCAAAATAATTTCCCAACTTCAATTCGCCAAGGCACACCATTCATTGTAGGCTGTTGTGTTTTTGTGACATTAATTTTCAACTGGTTTTTTATGGACTGACTGAGAGAAAAAAGATTTTTTTTAACAATTGTCTTTCCTGCGAATTTTTTTGTTTGGCGGTATTTTTTACCTATTTGTACCGCCAAACGAAAAAATTCGCAGGAAAGACAATTGTTAAAAAAATCTTTTTTCTCTCAGTCAGTCAATAGAAAACCAGTTGAAAATTAATGTCACAAAAACACAACACCCTACGTTGAATGATGTGCCTTGGCGAATTGAAGTTGGAAATTATTTTGAGGTGGCTATATTGGCCGTGTACCGGATCAGAAAAATTTGAAAAGAATATTTTTGATTTTCAAAAATAGCCAGGTTTCAAAGCCGTTCACTATATTTTGACATTGGTAGCATATTTTGGAAAATAGAAAAAAGCGGTCGAATAGCCTTAAGTTGTTCCAAATTAGCTTGTTGATTCTGGCACTGTCCGCGGGTGGAATCGTGTCCAGCTTGTTTGATCGGTGTTCCTACTTCAATATGCCGGTCCCTAGTTGGCAGTGTTGTGACTAGATAATTTATATTTTATCTAGATAAAGATAAAGGTAATTCTCCAAAAAGTTGTCTAGATAAGATATAAGATAAAGTGTAGAAAATTATCTAGATAAAAGATTAAAAATAAAAATTATTATCTAGATAACTTTGTTTTGATAAAAGATAACAACTATTGTGATTGACGTTTTTTTTAAATAATTTTTTCTCCCAACAACAGTTTTCTTGTCAATCGTAATATTTGTCTTACTTGACAAGTTGACATTACCCGGGTACACACATTACAACTAGTAGAAGTATTTTTCATTTCAAAAGTGATTAATTACTAGGAAAACGCTAAAGTCCCGCCGCGTTGATGGATGAGCTTTTTAAGTTTTAAGTTTGCTTGGGATATCTTTACTTTTACAAGTGCTTTGCTGTGCTGCCTAGGTATTGTAGGTGATTGTTGTCAAGTTTCTATTGTTACTTGTCAACTGTTATTATTTACCGTAAAAACTTATATTAAAAGCTTTATTTCTATGGATTCTGGCTAACTTTTTCAACTTTTTCTTTCAAAAGGTACTACATCACCATAATTGGATGAGCGTAGCGAAGATTCCATTTCATTACACTGGAGAAAAAAATCCGGAATGTTTTTTTTTCTTTTTTCTTTTTTGTATTTTTGTGTGTTTGTTAACACGATTCCGGCTAAACCGATACTCCGATTGCGATGAAATTTTATGGAGGCCTTCGAAATCTCTGAACTTAGAACTGCCACGTTTTTAAGCGCAATCGGGAAATTTTTCCTTATAAAAAACGCAATTTTACGATTTTTTCAATTTTTAAAAAATTTCTTCGACTTATTACACCTACATGCTTTATCCGATTGTAATGATTTTTTCACAGAACCTTAATTTTATGAATTAAAATATTCGTGTGAAATTTGAGCGTAATCAAATAATTATTTCTTATGAAAATTTCAATTTTACGATTTTTTTCTTTTTTAAAAATTACGATTTATTTAAAAAATTAAGTTTTTTTTTTAAATTTAATTTAATTAAAAAAAATCCTCGACTATGTAATGATTTTTTCACAGAACAACAGAAAATCCGCGTAACACACGGCAGCTCAATGCACCAATTACGCTCATCCAACAACGCGGCGGGACTTAAGCGTTCTCCTAGTCTTAATGTCCATGTTTAATATCAACGTTGTAGCCCCACCCGTTTGGTCATGATCGGCCCAAATGGCACGAAAATATCGCACTAAACCGTAAAAAACTCATATTAAAACCTTTATTCTATGGATTCTGGCTACCTTTTTCAACTTTTTCTTTCAAAAAGCAATAGATCACCATTGCCTTAATGTCCATGTGAAATATGAACGTTGTAGCCCCACTTGTTTGGTCAGAATCGGTCCAAATGTCACGAAAATATCGCACCAAAAATCGAAAAAAATCGTAAAAGTACGATATTCATGAGAAATATTTCATCGATTGTACCCAAAAACAATACACCTCTAAGTTCAGAGATTTCGAAGGTCCCCTCCAATTTTCATCAAGATCGGATAAGCCGTTTGCCTGGTAGAGAGTTAACAAACAGACAGAAAAACAAACAAAAAAAAAAAATCACCCGAGCTAAATTTTTTGGGGGTCAGTGAAATTGAAGTATTCGCTTCGCTCATCCAATTTATATTTTTGTCTAAATTATTGTTTATTGTTTTATATTAAAAATGTTATCTAAAAGCTTAAAAAGCTTAGATAAGATACACTTTATTTTATCTAGATAAAAGAAAAGAGAACTAAAAACCTTATCTAGATAAGATAATAGAACGGATTTTATCTAGATAGATTATCTAGACAATTTAATCTAGATAAGTCACAACACTGCTAGTTGGTTGTTTTCTCGTCGATGGATGGTGTCGGTGCCTGTAGGGTTGGCTTGGTCGGCATTAAATTTAATGTCCCCCACTGAAAATCAGTTTTGTAACTGAATTGGTAGACCACGGTAGACCCTATAAATACGAATGTATTTATTTATTTTTAATTATTCAAAGAACAAAATCAGCAGGTTGAAGACGATTTTAGAATTTCACCAACACGCAAATTTTAGGATTAAAAAGTAAAAAAAAAAATCGTGTTGTCACAGGTACAGTCAAATTTGAGAGATACCATATTAAACCTGAGATTAATGGACGTATTTTAGTATTCTACATTCTACATTCTACATTCTACATTCTACATTCTACATTCTACATTCTACATTCTACATTCTACATTCTACATTCTACATTCTACATTCTACAATGCTACGTTTGAGAAACATTTACACGTGTGCATGCTTAAATATATTTATACTCAAGTACACATGACATACAGAATAATTGGATGAGCGTAGCTAGCGAAGCGAAGATTCCATTTCACTTCACTGGAGAAAAAAATCCGGAATGTTTTTTTTTTTCTTTCTTTCTTTCTTTCTGTATTTTTGTCTGTCTGTTAACACGATTCCGGCTAAACCGATACTCCGATTGCGATGAAATTTTATGGAGGCCTTCGAAATCTCTGAACTAAGAACTGCCACGTTTTTGAGCGCAATCGAAAAATTATTTCTCATGAAAATCGCAATTTTACGATTTTTTTCGATTTTTAAAAAATTTCTTCGACTTATTACTCCGACATGCTTTATCCGATTGTAATGATTTTTTCACAGAACCTTAATTTTAAGAATTAATATATTCGTGTAAAATTTGTGCGTAATCGAATAATTATTTCTTATGAAAATTTCAATATTACGATTTTTTCCTTTTTTAAAATTACGAATAATTAAAAAAATAAGTTAATTTTTTATTTAATTTGATTTAATTTAAAAAAAATTTCAACAAAGTTCTGATTTTTTTACAGAACAACAGAAAATCCGCAAAACACATGGCAGCTCAATTCACCAATTACGCTCATCCAACAACGCGGCGGGACTTAAGCGTTTTCCTAGTAAGATAACAAGATCATTGAAAAAGATAAATAATGGCATTTAAAAACGTAACAAGATTATTATTTTAAAAACTGTAGTGAATGCATTTGCTATTTCAGTACAGTATTTAAATAAGTTTCACTTTGTTATCCGAGTGAAGTAAATTAAGCATTGCGTTTACTGCTCATAAAAGAAATTCAATTAGAGCTGGAGCTTCAGTTTATTTTGCACTCTTGTTTCACAACTTGAAGTCACTTCGTGCGATAAAAAGATTTTTCGACAACCAAATCGTTTAGATGTTTCGTGATTATACCGGCTCTATGTACAATCCAATCTAAGAGGAAGGACTATTAACTATATTTCAACCACACAGAATTACCTGATCATAGTTATCTATTACAAAATCTACATATGCAACATTGAAAAGTTACTTATTAGTTTCATTTTTGAACTATAGTCTGCAAGATCGAAAATGCATTTATTTCCCGGTATTTTTATTTACTAATTAATTAATTTATTTAAAGTCCATCCTATTCAGTTATAGAAACTGATTTATAAAGAATGGCAATTAATAAAACTAAGTAGGCTTCATACATGCACCAAAAAAATAAACTGTAATAATAATTAAGCTATAATTTCGAAATAGTAATATTACTATAACAATGTATAAGTCAACAATTTCATATAACACAAAATTATTCAAATCGTATAATATTATTAAAAATATGAAATTAAATAAATTAACATGAATCAAATATTATGCGACCAACGAATTTAAATTTTGGTTTTAATTAACTAAATTTATTTTGAAATTCTTGACGGTAGGTACCTCCTACTTCCCTGACCATGCGCTCAGGGTTGACTGTCTCCATCAATCGCCAGTGTACACCTCTGAGCAACCTTTAATGTTTCTGTGCTTTCACGTTACCGACATCAAAGATTTATTAATTATATAATCTGGTTTGCTGAATTACGTTAGTGAAGTGGTGTTTGATTTGATTTGAAGTATGCAGTTTAAAGAAAACAGGTGCTTTGGGGCGTACACTAGCGCCAAAATGCGCTCCCGTGGCTGAATAGGACGAATGACAATGTAAACTATGAAGACTTGTTGCATGGACGGGCTGGGAGATAGAAAGCTAAATAAATAAATAAATAATTACGTTCGAATTTAGTCTACCGAACAATGACCAACTAGAGACCGGCATATTTAAGTAGGAAACACCGATCAATGAAGCTGGGCACGATTCCACACGCGGATAGCGCCAGAATCAACAAGGCTAGTTCGGAACAACCTGAGATTTATTGTGTCTCGTTGCTAGGACGGCTCCAAAGTCACCGTTTACACATTTCTAAGCCAAGAACTGATTTACTTATTGCATTGGAAGTAGAACTGACATCTAAAAGGCTGTGGCCGAGCTCAACCAAGCAAGTAGATTATTAGATAATGTCACACAGTTTTATCAATTATCCTAACGCACCAAAAAGTCAAATCAAAACTCACCGATTTCGTAACGGCTTCCGCTCCCGTCGGTAGAAAATGTTTTTGTATCAAATTTGGTGCCAGAAGTTGTCTGGAACAAAGTAAATTAAACACAAAAGTTAGATATTTCAGTGGATACATTTTGTTTACAAGTCACATGCAATATTATATACATATTTCTATTATTATTATAAAACCTACTTCATTTTATACCAAATAAATTGAAGTGTTGTGGTTAGAAGAGTTCACGTATCTATTAAAGTCAGCAATGGTCTGGAAATAAAATATTACAGATTTAATTCCACATTTCACTGATTTTAAAACAGTTCATTAACTATAAGTTGTGTTCATAATACAGTAAAAGTTATAGTGCATAATATAAAGACTCATAATGTAATGTAATGTAATGTAATGTAATGTAATGTAATGTAATGTAATGTAATGTAATGTAATGTATGTAATGTATGTAATGTAATGTAATGTAATGTAATGTAATGTAATGTAATGTATAATGTAAGTACACATCAATTTTAAGTATAATAAAACATGTTTTAACAATAAATTATCAAATGATATGTATTTAAATATATCAAGGATACAGTGTTGTAGTAGAATAATTTCTTAAAACCCCTGCAAGATGAAATGTTGACTGAATTTAAGATCGGCACATTAGTATATCGATGATAAAAACAATTAAAAACCTCACAATGAGTCAATATTATAATAACAAAAATAAGCACATTGTTTAAAGAACAAAATCTAGTTTTGAACTACGATTTGTTTTCATTAATTGTGTACACACCACCTTAATATAAGGATTCTCTGTAATATCGTTAACTGTATGAATTTTTGTCAGATGGTCTAAATACGAGCTATTTACAAGTTTCATTACATTACAGAACGTTTATCTTCATATGAGAGCTGAGCTGAGCCTGGTTAGCAAGCACTGGTAAGCCGTAGCCCGAGAAAATGTGACTCGTCACCCCCTGACCCAACGCATGTTGGAATAGGGGTCGGACATTATTATATAAATTGGTTGTAAATAAAGGTGCGAATAACCATATCAAAAATTTCACTTGAAAATATGTTAATTTGTACTTGAAAAGCTGTAACAAATTGTTGTGTCGTGCTTAATTTTGTTTTTAGCAAATATGACTCTGTGGCTATGGGTGCGGACTCCCAGAGTCTGAAGTGCATTCCTTCCGTTCTTTTCGGATTACATGAAGGAAAATGAACATTACTTGTTCTATTTTCACCCTCCGACATAATCCAACTAAATACTTATTTTGCGTACATGGCCCTTTTCAAATTTAAGTAAGATTCTTTTGTGTGAGTTTTTTTGGTCTTTTACAATGTTGTATGTCCAAACAATACCGGTTGGTGGTTGGTGGTGGTTGGTATCAGCTTTCTACTTATGCACAAAAGCATTATATCGAAGGATCGACAAGTACGAACGCAACTTTCGTCTCGAGTCGTAGCGTTCCCATGCTAGTTTGATTGAGATTTCGTACTTCCAGTCGAACACAATGCTGTTCATAGCATTAACTCCATAGTTTCTCATCATGTATTTTTTCTTTCGCTGATCATACAGCTGAATATCATGGTTCACTTATGACATCTCAGGCGCGGCCATCTTGAAACTTTAATACGATCCACGTTTTATGTCTAGCTACCTGTAACATCAAGTGATGTAACTATAAGAAGCTTTAATAGGAGGATGGTGATGCAACTACAAGAAACTATGACCGGAGGATGGTGATGTCACTACAAGATGCTATGATCGGAGGATGGTGATGTCACTTCAAGATGCTATGATCGGAGGATGGTGATGTCACTACAAGATGCTATGACCGGAGGATGGTGATGTCACTACAAGATGCTATGATCGGAGGATGGTGATGTCACTACAAGATGCCAAGTTTCTATTGTTATACTTGTTAATTGGTATTATAAACCTCAAAAAACTCATATTAAAACCTTTGTTTCTGTGAATTCTGACTAACGTTTTCAACTTTTTCTTTCAAAAGGTCATAACTAATGTCCATGTGAAATCTGAACGTTGTAGTCCCACCCGTTTGGTCAGAATCGGTCCAAATGTGACGAAAATATCGCACTAAAAATTAAAAAACTAATATTAAAACCTTTATTTCTATAGATTCTAGCTAATTTTTCAACTTTTTCTTTAAAAAGGTACTTCAACACCATAATCTTAATGTCCATGTGAAATATGAACGTTGTAGCCCCACCCGTTTGGTCAGAATCGGCCCAAATGTGACGAAAATATCGCACTAAAAATCGAAAAAAATCGTAAAAGTACGATATTCATGAGAAATATTTCTTCGATTGCACCCAAAAACAATACACCTCTAAGTTCAGAGAAAACAAAGGTCCCCTCAAATTTTCATCAAGATCGCATATGCCGTTTGCCCGGAATCGAGCGAACAAACAGACGGAAAAACAAAAAAAAAAACAAAACAAAAAAAAAAAAAAACATTGGAGCTAAATTTTTTGGGGGGGTCAGTGAAATTGAAGTTTTCGCTTCGCTCGCTACGCTCATCCAACAAGATGCTATGATCGGAGGATGGTGATGTAACACAAGTTTTACCTGATGCTTGTATACGAAATTGAGATCAAAACTAATCAAATTAATTTCATAGAGGAAAGGGAAATTCAGAAAATGTTATTATTACTTTTTTTTTATAAAAGTCTCGAAGAAAAGCGGCTAATAAAACGTGCCAGCAAAATTGATCTCAGAGTAATTTATGTTTCGCTGTGTGGATGAGATAAAAATATCGACGATTTTAGGGCAAAGTAAACCAGACTTGTCTTACCACCAATTACAACGGTGATCTGGGTTTTACAAATATTATCAGGTATCGAAACTATTGGGTTTTAAACGGATTCATTTGATACTTTTTGTGATATTTCTTTTTATATAGATGAACAGAGTGGATCAAGAAATATCGTCTTTGATTTATGCCCCGAAATTAGACAAATATTGGGATTTCACAACCATTACCAAATGTTTTCTTCCAAAATCATACGCATTGTAACTTAATGTTCAAGTAATCTTCGTCCGTCAGCTTGATATGGTTCGATGCCCACCAATGGCAATCCTACATGGAATTGCTAGGGTTCGAGTCCTCTAGGACATTCCCCTCACAAACCTAACACCTGAAAAATGTGCCGTGAGATAAAACCAGTATTTGGTAAAACACTCGGGAAAACAAAAGCTTGTCATTTATTGTCGCCATTTTGACCAAATCAGTCATGTTTACATTTGATTTACACGTTGTCAATCGTGAGTTTTATGTATGTAAAAAGACGCGCATAAGAAAGTCCGTTGTAATATCAGATGGCACAATGAATGAATTGATAAATGAACACACCACAGACTCGGTTTATAATAATATGCAGGCGGGTTCTCTTATTCGAGGACGTATGTCTTGAAGTAGTTCCAACCCACTATAGCAAGAAGTAGGTTAACGGAACAACACGTCAAAGGGAAGTTGCATCGCTTTTGTTCCGAACAAAATATCTATGGTTTTTTCATCTACAACGAGAGAACGGAATAATATATTTGTTACTCCCGTTTGCTCCAATTCATCTGAAAAAGAAAACAACACAATAGCGCAACTCCAGTCAGTTGTCCACCCACATGCAATAATACTAGGGAAACGCCAAAGTCGTTGTTAAACGAGTGAGTGAGTCATGTGTTGAGTACCCCGTAACATTATTTTTCTTCCCCCTACCTTAGGCCTCCCTAGCCTATTATTGGCTAGAGAGGCGCATTATGGCCTTACAGTTGACGCGCCCGTATACCAACTAAACTTAAAAAGCTAATATTTATATGAATTGAATTATCAATATTAAATGCAAATGTTCCCGGGTACTCAACACATGACTCGCTCACTCGTCTAACAACGACTTTGGCGTTTCCCGAGTCTAGTTGACTAAAACGCCCTTATAGCCGAAATATGGGAGACGTGGGTTCAATCCCCTGGTCGGGAAAGATTTTGTAATTTCTGGATTGTATTTTAAAAATTATTAAACATGTTTTGAAATGCATATAACGCAGTGTAGTCCATCATCTGTGACAAAACCAAGGAAAACATAGCCAGTACGAAATACGTGAAAATATTGCAAGGTTTACTCAATCTACGAGCTGAATTTGGGGGTACCTTGACGTGCAACATTCGACAGACCTTGCATGGACACGGCATTTCACAGCCAGGTAAATAACAAACAAAAAATATCTTTTCAAAATCTAAACCATTGTCGTTAAAATAATTTCTAAACATTGGAAGCCTATTTTTCAATTTATTATTTCTTGTAGGTTTAAATCGCAATGGATCTACCTGATTTTGTAAGCAGTTCTCAATAAACTCGTACCGGATGTCTGTTTAAAATTTCAGCGCCATATGTTCAGCGATTCGGATAATTTTCAACTTATACACACGCACACACACACGCACGCACGCACGCACGCAGAAAAACAATAAGGGCCGTTTAAGTCGAATGGAGATCACTCCGTTCGCTGCGCTCACTCGTTTAATTAATAACGATCACAAATTCAAGTATCACAAGCACAATCACAAAGTATCATAATCACAACCACACACACAAATCATCACAATCACGAAGTATCACAACACAATCACAAAGTATCATAATCACAACCACACACACACAAATCATCACAATCACGAAATATCACAACACAATCACAAAGTATCATAATCACAACCACCACACACAACACAAATCATCACAATCACGAAGTACAAAATGTTGTGTTTAAATGCATTTTGTTGTAATCTACTATTTCAAAATATCTACGAAAATGTAGTTATGTTGTTTCTGACATCTATTAATTAGATTATATTAGTTCCTCCTTTGTAAATCAGTTTTAAACTGAATAGGATAGACGTAATAAAATAAAAAATAAATAAATAAAACATCACAATTATCATAATCACAACCACACACACAAACACACAATCACGAAGTATCACAACACAATCACAAAGTATCATAATCACAACCACACACACACACAAATCATCACAATCACGAAGTATCACAACACAATCACAAAGTATCATAATCACAACCACACACACAAAGCATCACAATCCCAACTACGATCACAGTGTCCTCGGTTGATTCAGGATGGAAAAAGTATTCTACATCTGAGCCCGTTGAACTGATTTGTGTGATCTTGCAGAAGAAATATAATGCCGTGTTTTATAGGAAAATATACCAATTCTGTACAGGGAGATTAGTTTGATTCTCGAATTCGTTCCATGAGAGAATTTTCCGATTTTTGTTTGGATATTAACAATCGAAATTTGAAAATTATGCGTTTGTTTAGATTATGAGCCGTGTTTTTCAATTGATTTCAATTTTAATTTTGATTCATTTTATTCCTGAACGGTATGTTTACAGTATAACATTTTTACAATTTAGTATCTTTGGCTGGAAAAATTAAATGTCAATAAACCATCGACTAAGAATATAAACATAATGGTTATTACTTTCACCCGTATTTATTTTATTTCTCCTCTAACCCCTTGAGTTTGAAAATCACCTCAATATAGAAAACTAAAAGCATGCTTTGTATTGAGATTGTAACATTATTATTTTCTCACGGTTATCACATGGCTTAATTGTATTAATATACTTTTGTATGCCGTGTTTTGTGTGGATGATTACGTATTAATTATTAATATTTATTTTGAGTTGTATTTTTGAAACAATGTATGATAGAGCTAACACTGCTAGCTGACAAAACATTGCGGTTTTGAATAATAAAATATTACAGTAAAAACGACCAATTCATTATCTCCCACAGTACAGTATGACAGCAACATGGCAGTCTTCTGTTTGATTTATATAATTTAACATAAAATCGAAATAAATTGCTATTTGTGAAGTTTAATCTTATGGCGCAATAACTCGAAAAAACAATTGGCAAAATTATAGTTACCTACGTATTAGTTTATTTGATTCGCGGATGGTAGATATCTTTACTTGCTAAATTTTATTTTGGATAAGATATCTGCAGCTTCTCAGACCAAACAGAATGATTTTTATCTACCCTCTACCTTAAAAATAAAGATATACAAATGTATTGTAACCTATAATTTATAATACTTTAAGAGGTATTGATATTTATCATATAGTATCGATTATAATCATTTTAGTAGGTTTGGGGAATTGTTTATTTCACGCATTAATTTATTAATAAATAAATCTCAATATTGCACAGGAAAATTTATAGGAAGGCTTCCTACGCTACACTTAGTTATTTAATACTTTCGGGACATTCTGCAGCTAAGCTCCGACTAAAGAGTTCTCACACCACTAACCTTCTGTGATCGTAATTTCAATCACTGAGCTCGCTCGAGAATTCCTTCGATGGTACATAAAACCTGCAGCACTCTTACGACTTATTACTGAGTAAATATATGTGATGCGCTTCGCGAAACGGGACCTTAGGGTGAAAACAAAAATTGGGAGTAAATCAAATAACAACGTTATAGCGCGTGAAATTTTGACTTTCGTTTTTTGTTGCTTGTTGTGTTGTGTGGCTTGTTGTTGTGCTTGTTGTTCAAAGAATGGTAGAAAGAAACAAAAAAAAAATTATGCAAATATTTTTGGTTTTTGTTTTAAAACATAAAATATGATTTTTTACAATTATAAGTAAAATAACTAGATTTACTACAACAATTAAAAGTTTGGCAGTTGTATGGTAACTGACGTTCAAAATAAGTTTTATAAGGGTGTTTTTCCCTGGCGTGTTTTTATAGTATTTAAAAGCTTTTAAATGCATTTATCTCAGAAATTGTTTAATTGTAAACTAATTTCTTATAAATGTATAACTTTTTCATTTTCCAAGATTTTTCGATTGAAAAATGTTCAGAAAATGTTCTTCTATATGAAACTTGAAAAAACAAATTTCAAAAAAGTTCAGCCTAAGGTCCCTCTCCGCGAAGTGCATATCACATATTATAAAAAATAAAATAATAAATGGGGTATTCATTCGCTACTTCCCCCAAAATAGTTCATTAAGGTTAATTAGTTATAATAATTACAAGATAATTTTTCGTGGAAAGCCTGCCCAAGGTGCAATCCATGCCCCTGGTTTCTCTCTAGGTATATTAGAGTTAGGACAATTGTGAAGGGATGTCCGAGGGCTGTTTAATATGACTCAATCCCTTGCATTGGCATTAACGATCGACGAAAACCTCGGGAAAAAAAACTTCATTTAGGATTGCCGGTCTGGACCTCCCGAATCAGAGTCGTGCGTTGAACGTTCGAGCAAAAGAAACAATGTTGGGTCTACCCTGAGTCGGGAAATTGAAATTTACAAAAATCTTCCATAAGAAATAACATTGTGGAGAAGACATACTTGAATCTTTTTGATTTTTCAGTATTAGCATTATGTTTTAATTTTTTAATTTGGGCGAGTGATTCACTAAAAGTATCTAGGGCGACGGTCGTCGCCCGGCAGACAAGCGATGCGATGCTTAGGCGACACCGAACTCCGGCCCTATATACATCTACCAGAGTTGGGGGGTTTTCAGCTATCTGCACACGCCGCCCCGAAAGAGTTACAATCTTGAAACTCGGTATATGACCTGGTATGTGGTCCATGACATACCAAAAAAAAAATCAACCCGATCCGACAACTCGTTCTGTGTTAAAAAAGGCTCTCAACATCGTCAAATTCCTTAAGGCTGGCTGGTGGTTGGGTGGGTGGCTGGGTGGCTGGCTGGCTGGCTGGCTGGCTGGCTAGGAGTTCTCCGCGGAGATTTCTTTAGCCTACAGAGAAAACGGTAAATCTTAGAACTATGAAACTTGGACAACACTTAGGTGTATTTCAGACGCAGTGCCTTTTGCTTTCAAAACCAAAATCGGGTAACAGGGACCGGAGAAAATCAAAATTTGGATGATAATCAAAACGCGTAATTACCAAGGCGTGGTAATTTGTACAAACTTGAAATTTAACATGCTATTAACCATTATAAATATCTTGCGTCCAAAACACAAGGGGCTAAATTTGGGATGACCATGGGCCCAAAAATGACAAAAAACATATCTGAACTTTAAGAAATGAATCATTCAAAGAAAACGCTACAACTGAGATGTTTCAAACGTGGAATACATTTTGATATCTCTCATTCTTTATCACTTTTGAATATGGAAAGCAAAATTGGTTAACGGGTATACCGAAAAAAAACCAAAATTATCAAAAGTAGGTAATTCCGTACTCTTATGAATAATACGCTATACCGAGAAAACGGTTCATCTTAGAACTTTGAAACTTGGGCCACACTCAGATGTACCTCATATAACAAAAACCGGGCAATTGGGACCGGGGAAAATCAAAATCAAAATCAAAATCAAAATCAAAACGCGTAATTACTCAGGCGTAGTAATTTGTACAAGCTTGAAATTAAACATGCTCTTAACCATTATAAATATCAAGTGCTTATGCTAGTGCGTTGGTCTTGTTGTTAGCGTATCTGCTTCCAATGCAGAAGGGCCAGGGTTCGATTCCCGCTAAAGTCAGAAGTTTTTTAACTTCTGATTTGGACTTAAGTCTATCAGTTCTTATCTTAGGAGTTTGTAAACGGTGACTTTGGAGCCGTCCTAGCAAAATCAAAACGCGTAATTACTCAGGCGTAGTAATTTGTATACAAGCTTGAAATTAAACATGCTCTTAACCATTATAAATATCTAGTGCTTATGCTAGTGCGTTGGTCTTGTTGTTAGCGTATCTGCTTCCAATGCAGAAGGGCCAGGGTTCGATTCCCGCTAAAGTCAGAAGTTTTTTAACTTCTGATTTGGACTTAAGTCTATCAGTTCTTGTCTTAGGAGTTTGTAAACGGTGACTTTGGAGCCGTCCTAGCAACGAAGCACATAATAAATTTCAGAGTTGTTCTGAATCGGCCTTGTTGATTCTGGCGTTGATCCGCGGGTGTTCGCACTGTCTGTCCATACCACTGATTGATATATTTCCTATTAAAAATATCGATCTTTGGTTGGTTATCGCTCACATCGTCGATTGCGTCGGGGCCTGCAGGGTTGGCTTGGCCGCTTTGATTTAAAGTCCCCCACTGAAAATCAGTTATATAACTGAGTGGGTAGACTGTAAATAAAAATTTATTTATTTATTTATTTATTTAAGGGGTATCTTTGGGCGGACCGTGGGCCCAAAAATGTAAAAAAAACAACTTTGAACTCAACAAATTTAATCATTCACACCTTGATAGCGAACGAACAACAAAAAGATGTAATATCCAACCAAATACAAAAATTTGTAAAAAAAACGGCAGCCAAGCTCTCCTTCAAAAGTCTTCGGCTGTGAATGCTGTGAGATATAGAAGTTGAGCCAAGCTTTTTATTCTTTCTCCCTAGTTTCGCTTTGAAAATAAGTAAGATCATTACGCCTGTTGACGAGCGCCAAGCCAACGATTTTTGTGGTAAAAAAGTAAAATTTTTAAACTCGAAATCATAAAAAAATGGCTTGGCCATTGAATTTGGTTCATGGCCAAGATTTTTTTTTTATGATTTCGAGTTTAAAAATTTTACTTTTTTACCACAAAAATCGTTGGCTTGGCGCTCGTCAACAGGCGAAATGATCTTACTTATTTTAAAAGCGAAACTAGGGAGAAAGAATAAAAAGCTTGGCTCAACTTCTATATCTCACAGCATTCACAGCCGAAGACTTTTGAAGGAGAGCTTGGCTGCCGTTTTTTTTTTTTACAAATTTTTGTATTTGTTTGATACTCTCTACATCAAGAATAAGGGGCGTTATATTAGGGCGCATATTTTCGCGTGTTTGAGTGTATATTTGAGCAAAATGAAGACAGAATTTTTTGGAACATTTTTGATTGGTGCGCTGCTCTGTATCTTCGTAAAAAAAAAAAAAAAATCGCAAATTAAACTATATTTAAGAAATTCACCAAAACATCAATTTTCACAAATTTTATTATCAAAATGCTTTAAAATACTTGTTAAATCTCTGTTATAAGATATCATTTTTAAATTGTAATTTAAGATTAGTATACAATGCTAAGATGTGAGGTAAGAAAATGTTGGTAACAGTCCCTTTATCTTGTGACGACTGCAACCTATACACTCGCCCACCCCCAGACAAGGCTTTCAGAGGTTGCATGGCGTACATCAGAACTCCACCCTGCCTACTGTTGTCGCTTGACAGTCGAATGTTTTGATTTATGCGACCCCTTCTATTCAGTGATATATTATGTCAGTGTAGTGACTTTGATCAATATGTTTTCAAGAGTATGGTCGATGTTTAGATCAGAAAAAGTTTCAAACAAAAAATATGGCGTATGTTCGTTCATCCACTCAAGAATTTGACAGGGTTTCGGCGTAAGTGATTTTTTTGTTGTTGTAGAAAAATAACATGTTGAGGTTTTAGTCTGAAGAAATCGGATTTAGGGCAAGTTACAAACTGCCTCGCGCTAACAGGAGTTTGAGTTTGTTTAGATTTAGGGCGCGTCAACCGTTAGGTCACATTGCGCCACTCTAGTCTCTGCCTAGGGATATGGGGAGGAAAGAAGCATGCTGGTCAGAATCAGCCTCTGGTAGGGGGAGGTTCTCACTTCGCGGTCGTCAACGTCTTTGACATCGTTCGTGGAATCATTGTCGTCGTCGTCGTCGTCGTCGTCGTCGTCGTCGTCGTCGGGGATATCGTCAAGGGAAGGGTGACCGCCAGAACTCGCCTCTAGTTTCAGGGAGTAAAATACCACACTTTTTACTAGCTGATATTGGCGAGGTGGACTTTTTCTGTTGATTCGCTTTGTACGATTAGCAGAGCCAGGGCCAATTCTACCCCGGGCCCAGACGGGGAACAGGAGAAATTGTGAAGGCAAAGTTGTAGCCTGTTACTGACATACATTATCAAAGCAAAATAAATTAACATCGGCCTAGATTGTCGGTGAAGAAGAAAAGTTCAAATTTTTTAACTGTCTGTAAAAACTGAAATATGAAATTTGAAAAAGAATCTGTACGCAGAACTGTAAACAAATGCAAATATAGAAGACATATTATAGTGTTAAAAATAAAAGCGATTGTGAAGAAGAGAGCGTTTTTGTTAACCTGTCTACTACAATGATTTACACCAATATGTTGGCCACTTTCGCTTCAACGATTTTTTAATTTCTGGATTGATTTCCATATATTATATTATTTATTTCTTGTACATTTTGACTGTTACCCGTACACAACCGTTTTGTATCACCTACGTCACAAATCGAGGGGAATGAGGGGTATTCTCCGTTTTGAGCCCAACTGGTGGACAAGCAACCATCGGTTCGCAAGTGGACGCCTGCTGAACGTCGCACAACTTATCACGCTTTAACTTTTATCCTATTCATTATTGAGGAAAAACTTAAGAGGAATAATATTTAGCAAATATATCATTCCTTCTAATAGCGATTACTTTGAATTTTTACACGGCCGTTAACTTGTTATTTCGATGTACATATTAAAATAAAATTTAAGACTTTTACTTGTTTTTTATGAAATTTAATAAAACAACTTCAATTGACAAAAATCTAGTGATCGGATTTTGACAAGACCGCTTTCAAAAAATTCATCGGACTGTTTAGACAAGAAATAAATAAACTTTCTAGATAGAAAGTGCACAGAACGAAAATTTATAGCATAGGGTAAAACGCATGGTATGTGTTTTCATCTAAAATACGCGCTTTTGACGTGCGGATGAGCCGTGAAAAACTGCACGCTATGCTGTAAAATTTCGTTCTGTGCATTTTCTATCGAGAAAGTTTATTTATTTCTTGTCTAATTAGTTAGATGCATATTTAGAGAGAATTCTTTTTGAAATCCGATCGGTAGTTTTGTGTCAATTGAAGCTGAAAAGACTTAAAGATGTTGATAATTTTGTCATTTATAATGCGTACATTGTTATAACAAGCTAACGGTTCTCTAAAAAAAATCGTAATAATCGCTATTAGAATAAATGATATGTTTGCTAAATATTATTCCTCTTAAGTTTTGTCCAAATAATGAATAGTATAAAAGTTAGAGCGTGATATTTGGTGAGACGTTCATCAGGCGTCAACTTGCGAAATGAGGATGCTTGTCCTTCAGTTGGATTCGCGCCGAGCTGTGACGTCACGTGTGTGTTCCCTATTCTCTTACCCGGTGAGCAATGTTTTCTACCCGATCCTGTGCAGTCGAAAGCTTTGAACTTCGACCTTACGAAAGTTCTCCTTGTTTCTCGGTTGGATGTTGCATAATTACTTTCCAGCTACTTCCGAATGCCTGGCTTCCTACCGTGCAGTGTTGCCGTTATAGCTTAATCGTTTCCGCGCTAAAGCAGCAGGCGATCGAATAAACGAAATTAATTGTCTGCGATCTCAGATTCGAGGTTAGGATCCTCGCTCTACACGAGAAGCTGCGAGTAGCAGTGTTTCGCTAGTTTGCATTTGAATTGATAGCTAAATCCTATCTATAGTATAAACACATAATAAAACATTATTTTAGAAGATGTGTAAAAATAAGACTGGGCTATTACTTTTTTTCAGTTTTTCAACTGAATAGGATAGACGTTAAATGAAAAAAAATATGTATAATATATATAAACAAACAAACAAAAAAATAAAATAAATACATACATACATAAATAAATAAATAAATAAAAAAATAAATAAATAAATAAATACAATAAATAAATTAAATAAATAAAAAAAAAATCAAATATATCATAAATATATCATTAAAAAAAAAATAAATCAAAAATAGCAAATTTAATGAAAAGTGTCTTTTATCCACATATTATCAAAATAGTATCATTTGTAAAAAAAAAAATATCAAAAATAAGCAAAATATATTAATAAAAGAGTGGGTCTACTTTACCCAATGTGTGGCTGAAAAGATGGATAGGGTATCGCCAAAAATGTGAACCGATTTTTACGTTCTCACACTCGCGTTTAATGACGCGGCACCTTTAATTACTATGTGTTAGTCAGGCGAATTCACTGGAGGCTACCCGGCACCTCCACCAAAATCAAGCATTCGATCCGAAACTGAAAGAGAGAAAGTAAGAAATATTTCTTCGGCCCAATAAACCTGAAAATTCAAGATTCAACAAACTTCATATCCTCGTTTTAGTTTTTCACGTTTTTAAATTTTCAACTACAAATTTGGGGATTTTGTATTTGATTGATTTTGATATTTCGATATTGAGTCCAAAATTCGATATGAAAAAATTCCCGCGAAATATTATTATTAGAAGTACATGCCACAAAGCAAGCTTATTTAAAATTTTGTACCTGTCTCTTTTCCTTTACTCACCTGTATTAAAGTTTTAGAACAAATGCAAATTACCATTTACACTAATTTGATTCCGTTGATTTTGAGTGTGAGATATACACTATGATTGGTCGGTTTGCTTCAGAATAACACAATAAAGAGTTTCACTTGGCGAAAGATAAATTTACAAAAATTTGCAAAGGAGTATTTCTTTTTAAAAACATTCACAGTAATACATCCAGAAAGCTAAAGTCGAGTTGTTTGTTCGGTTGTCATGTGGAAAGGAAGTTCACGCTACATTGATTCCCGCGCCATCTAACTGGAATTTCCCCTCATCAGTAAATTTGGTTCCGTTATAAAACAAACATTGCTGTTTGTACTTGATTCAGGGCAGTATTGACATTTGACAACACAGAGTTACCTGCTGTCGCTGTGTAAATTGAGGGCTATTTGTTTCGTTCATGTTTGGGAATATTGTACGTGTCCTCTAACCAATTTAATATGTTCGCAGAGTACGCCATTAAAAGGGGACGATTTGAGAAATTTTACGTTTGAGTTATATCAATAAATCGGAGCAGACTCACAGCGTCTAGAGTGCAGACTTTCGTACTTTTCGGATTAGATAAAATATGAAAATCAACATTTTTCTTGTTTTGTTTTTAACCTCCGACAGAAATACTTATTTCTCTCACATACCCATCTTTTCATTTAAGTTACAAAAAATTTCGTGCGAGACCTCGAAGTCCGAAAAAAATGTTTTTTTTCCTCTGTATTTAAAACATTTGTTTGGCCAAATCGGACTGAATTTTGTAAAACAGGCCATGTACGATATTGGCATCATCTTTCTGAGTGTACTCCAGAACACATAGTGATCGATGGAATAAGAGCGATGCAGGCGTAGATCGTCAAGTACGAACGCTCATTTTAGGTTCGAATCGTAGCGTTCCCTTGCTAATTTCATTGGTATTTCGAACTTCGTCCAGCCGTACACAGTGATGTTTAGGCATAACCAAATGTTTGGTTTACTATTAAACATGGGTTTGTCATGACGAAACCTGACATAAGAAACGAACATGATGACCGCTGACATGCGGTTTTCTTGTTGGAATTACCCTTCAACAAGATGACAAAGGATGTTATTTATGATTTGGTGACCCTAGGAATACGAGTCTGTGTGTGTGATAGAGTAGGGGGGGGGGGTAACCCCGACAAAATGTAAAAATTCATATGCTAGGCATTAGCACGATTAATGAACATTTGAATAAGAACAGATTCACCGGCGCACTTTAGTAAACGGCAACGCCTTAGTCCAACCCGGCGCCGCCTTAGTCCAACCCGGCGCCGCCTTAGTCCTAACCCGGCGCCGCCTTAGTCCTACCCGGCGCCGCCTTAGTCCTACCCGGCGCCGCCTTAGTCCAACCCGGCGCCGCCACCACAACGATCGAATCAAAGCGAATTTTTAAGTTTGGTATTCTTTCATTAGTTGTATAAGAAGCTTCGCTCCCTCTTTTAGGCAGCCTTGTTTTCTTTCTTGTACTGTTGAGATACGTGAACCTTGGTAGCCAAGAACTCGGAGACGCGTGAGTTGAATAGTTTAAGTATTCCTAGTGACCTCTTTTAGGCAGCCTTGTTTTCTTTCTTGTACTGTTGAGATACGTGAACCTTGGTAGCCAAGAACACGGAGACGCGTGAGTTGAATAGTTAAGTATTCCTAGTGACCTCTTTTAGGCAGCCTTGTTTTCTTTCTTGTACTGTTGAGATACGTGAACCTTGGTAGCCAAGAACACGGAGTCGCGTGAGTTGAATAGTTTAAGTATTCCTAGTGACCTCTTGCGATTCTTGTGTTATGCAGACACTATATTAACTGAAATTAGAGCAATTAGTATTAATTTATTATGCTTATTTATTGTGTGTAATTTCCAACAAGTACGTTATTTTTACATTAAACCTGAAAAACTGACATGGAACTTTTAGTTGTATAGGCTTTCGTGACCCATTGATAATGTTAATATGTTAATATGTTTAAAACTTCTTATATTGGGTGATTATTTCCGTTAAGTGTAGATTAACATATATATGTATATATTTATATCACTACACTTTGTTCCAACATCATTTTGTTGGGTAAAGGGGTTTTTCCATCAATTAATCTTGGGCATCACCGAATAATTGAAGCACATTGTTTGCTAAAAAACGAAAAATAAAACATATTTTAAATGAGTTTCCGGTGTTGGTAAACTCAACGTTATCAACAAAGGCTGTACAATTGTAATTCCAGTGTAAAGTGGCTTCGAAGTCAGTCGCCTATGCAAGGGTTTAATTAATGGATAACTCTGGCCTAAGATGTCGTCATATAACTGTCAGAAATAATTAATGCACTTTCTGAACGCACACAAAATAGTGCCCTGCGAAGAACCGAGTTTCGCCCTCTCTCAGGCAGGAGTTCAATATATAAACTTGACAAGAACTGAGTCGTTATTAATTTCTTGTCCTTAAAATATCGATAAATCAAATTTGCTAGGAGAAAACACTTAAAATCATTGTGCTTTTGTTGACACTTTTGCCAGGACTTTTAATAAGTATTTAATAACTGTTCGAGTAGGGGAAGGAATATTATTTTCTGCTACGTTGCGCGTTTATAGTCGGGGAGAAAATATTTATTAATAAAGAAAGCTGATGCCAGGAGGGAAGTCAACGGTTATTGACAAGATGGTAACTTAAACTTTCCAGTAAGTTGTAAACTTTACGGGAGTAATAAAAGCTCTTGATATTTCCACCAAAAAACAATTTATCATCGTCGCTCAAGAACATGAATGGCATAGATAAGGTTTATTTGCTTCTCGCACGACAAGATAATTCTTTGCTAAAGTTAATTTATCTCCAATTTGAAGCCTATAAGTCTTCGAAGACTTCTATCCATGATACGTGTTTAAAGGGGTCACCCGCTAAACTCGCAAATATATTTTTCATTCAGGGTAACTAGTTGAATTTAGAAATCAACAGAAAAATCATTGGGTTCACCATGACCCGAAAAAAATGTCGAACTTGCTATTTTTCGAGCTAGGTCCCATTGGCAAAAACTCTCATAATAAATAACATGCCCCGTGACCTTGGAGAATTTTGATCCAAGAAAATACTGGCCATTATTGACGTACTCGACAGCCTTTTCTGTAAAATCCTCTATATTTTGTTTCGTAATTTGGGATAGTGGTTCAGTCAAAATATGCTGATTACCAAGAAGGGTTGTAATTTTGGAATTAATATTTTTGCGTGTTTGAGTGGATATTTGTACACAGTTTCAAGTCACTATGTAATAAAGGGTCATTTAGATTGGCATGATGCTCTATCTATGTGGAACAAAAAAGAAGCAAGTTAAAGCCAATTTAAGAAATTTCCCAAAACGCCAATTTTTGCAAATTTTATGATCAATTAAAAAAAAAATCGTGTAAAATCACAGTTAAAAGAAGTTAGTTATTGGGGTTTTAGGGCACATAACAGTAAAGTTATCAGTGCCCATTAGAAGATATAATTTTTGAAACGGTCATTTGAGTGTAGTATTTTGCTATAGATTATGTGGTAAAAAAAGTTTTTTTTTTGGTAATACCTCATTTAAAGAGCAATTTCTTTGTAAGGCGAGACTTTGATTCTCTATTATTTTATATAATATCTAGGTGCCCGTTAGGCCGCCGAGAAGCCGCGGTAGGACACACGACTCAATTATGCGATGGATCTTAAAAAAGTATTGAGATCCCACGCACACAAAAAACTTGTAAAGCACACTCAAACGCATTGAGATTTTATTATTTTCAACTATTGTTTCAGATATGATAGTGCACATTTATTTTGCCTAGCTTTGCAACGATGCAGTAACGGAGCAAAGTGAATTTGTTTCGTTAACTTGACCCTTCTATGAGATCTCAATGCTTTTTTGTGTGAAAGGTTTGGCTGTAGTTCCACAAGTTGTTTGTATGCGTGGTCAAAGACCACCTTGCAACTTTTTCACAGATATATATATTTACTAAATTATTGTGCTCTACAGATTTATTTTTAAAGCACGGTTGTACACAGGGACCCTGAGAAAAAAACAAAAAAATAGATTACACATATAAACTCAAAATAAAGTCATCAGCTCGTCATAAAAATAGCACGCCCTGGTCTCGATTGCTAGATCACCAAAGGAGGTTTAATAGCTTTTTTTTAGGAATGTTAATACCCACTTTTAATTAACGTGGAATGTGGTTTTATAATGGCTCAGAAAAGCATGGTTGTGCTCAATATTGTACCAGGCATACTCATTTTTTGAAATGGTTTATTTTTTTAGAAACCAATATTATGAAAATTCCCATCTTAAAAAGCTAAACCTGTGTTGAAATAGTGTGTAAACAAGTACTACTAGGTTCGCAGGATTGCAAGCCTGTAGTCGCAGAGCGGAACTGGTAGATGCTTCATTCTCAAGCCTCCATTTGCAAGAGCAACAGCTTACCAACATGGAACTTGTAGAGAATGCACACAGGTTTTTAGATTACAAATTAATTAAAGCAACTTTTCACTGATTCATTTTTATATAATTCATTCAAGTCAAATATATTTTTCAAAGTTTGAAACTTTTGCAAATTGTTATAAAGTTGTTGATATTTTTTGTTTGTTTTAAGGTCACCCTAATATTATATGGTTACAATAATAAAGTATATTTGGAGCTTAGCTCTTTACTGCCATCCTCGTGACACATTAAATAAATGAATTTGTTGACTGTTGCGGAACAAATAATAAATACATGTTATTAAATGCCGACAGTGTTGGCTCAAACGTAAAATTCGAGACTGATTCGGAAAGTTTCGAGTTAAAATCTTGTCGAGACCAGGAATCCTGAATGAATGTTTTCCCCTTCCTTTTCATTAGCCGTTGATGAAAATCCAAGCATAATTGACCTCTTAAGCAGCCCTCGTACATCCCTTCATAATTGAACCTACAATATATCTAGTAATATACCGGAAGATGGGAATTTATTGCACCCTGGGCAGGCAGGCAATTTTTTGAAGATAAAATTTAATATACGATACAAACACGTACGGCTTACAACTAAACTGAAATGCAAAATAAATGTTTTGTCACCGGATAGTAGGTCCAAGGGCAAGTTCCATCTCGTCGGCGGTGATCGAATAATGACAGAGGCTGAGGCGAACGCTCTTAGTTGGTTAGGGGTGTATTTGTGTCGCTCGGACGCGCTCGCTCGCTACCAAATTGAGGAAGGAAATTGTCAAGCTGTCCGTGAAACCACATCTCGGACGGACCGAGAGAGGGACGGACAAACGGACAAACCACGACAAGGAAAGGAGATCAATTACCATTCTAGAGTCAATAGGCAACACGCCTATCCCGTCTCACAAACCTGACAGAAAACTTTCCCATCTCACAATACTGACACGCGACTCTCCCGTCTTACAATACTGACACGCGACTCTCCCGTCTTACAATACTGACACACGACTCTCCCGTCTCACAATACTAACACACGACTCTCCCGTCTCACAATACTAACACACGACTCTCCCGTCTCACAATACTGACACACGACTCTCCCGTCTCACAATACTGACACACGACTCTACAGATCTTCATCCAAACACATCTGTACTTGGTTTCTATATCGAGATCAATGCAGGAGGCTCACGAATCATTTCTTCACCCTATATCAACATTATTGAAAATGTATTCATTTAACTAAGAAAACGCTTAAGTCCCGCCGCGTTGTTGGATGAGCGTAATTGGTGCATTGAGCTGCCATGTGTTATGCGGATTTACTGTTGTTCTGTGAAAAAATCATTACTAAGTTGAAGATATTTTTAAAATTAAATTAAATTTAATAAAAAATTAAATTAAATTTAATAAAAAATTAACTTGAATTTTAATTTTTTTTAATGATTCGTAATTTTAAAAAAGGAAAAAATCGTAATATTGAAATTTTCATAAGAAATAATTATTCGATTGCGCACAAATTTTACACGAATATATTAATTCATAATATTAAAGTTCTGTAAAAAAATCATTACAATCGGATAAAGCATGTAGGTGTTATAAGCTGGAGAAATTTTAAAAATTGAAAAAAGTCGTAAAATTGCGATTTTCGTAAAAAATATTTTTTTGATAACGCTCAAATTTTACAAGAATATATAATTCATAAAATAAAGGTTATGTGAAAAAATCATTACAATCGGACAAAGCATGTAGGTGTTGTAAGTCGAAGAAATTTTTAAAAAATCGAAAAAAATCGTAAAATTGCGATTTTCATGAAAAAATTTTTTTTTTCGATTGTGCTCAAAAACGTGACAGTTCTAAGTTCAGGGATTTCGAAGACCTCCATAAAATTTCATCGCAATCGGAGTATCGGTTTAGCCGGAATCGTGCTAACAAACAGACAAAAATACAAAAAAAAAAAAAAAATCCGGATTTTTTTCTCCAGTGTAGTGAAATGGAATCTTCGCTTCGCTCGCTACGCTCGCTACGCTCATCCAATAATGTCTATATTTATGGAAAGCGGTGGTTCTTATGCTCCAGTTTTAAATATTCGCTATAAATGATTTACATTATTCTATCGTTTAACAATAAAATTGATTATTTTCAACACTTTGTCACTTTAAATAAACTTTAATATGGCCCGATAGTACAAAAATGACCATGCTTAGATCCGTTCGTCCGTCTCAAGGCTACCATGACGCTCAGTACCGTCGTGTGTATAGCACAAAGCTTGGGTGTAGTGGCATATTTTCAGTCCTTAAAAATTCCAATTTTGTCCAAAGATGTCGATTATATCGAAATCAGAAATTTACCTACTTCATTTATGATTCGTTCAATCACTTAAAAAATCACAAACAATTTTAAAAATCATAAATTTAAAAGGTTTGATTTACATTATTATAGTTAAGTTAGTTGAATTAATTATGAAATTGAATCTTTTTTAATGAATCAATTATGTTAAAAAAAGAAAACTATGCAATCGTATTTATTTAAGATATTTAAGATATTTGAACGTTAAGGAGTTGTTTTGGCGGCCATGTTTGGTACGCTCGTCTGTTTTACGCTAGTTTTTTTTGTAGGGGTTATTACACACCTTGATCCGCCCACCTGTACAATAGGGAATATTCCACTTAATATTTTATATTTTATTTTAATTCTTATTCATGTCTTAATAGTCACTGCACTTTTTTTTATTTAAAAAAAATGTTTTTTGTGTAATTTAAACAAGAAGTAAATTGGACCCCCAGTTTGCGCGCCAAAAACGAGCGTGCGCCATCTTTGGACGGTACTACGTCATAACTGTGTTGAGTCAAGGCCAATTGGAAACTAAATGTACGTATATTTGTACATATTTACATACAGACGGCGGTGCTCGCCCATCCGCTCAACACAAACAACTCCACAGGGATGTACATTTTCACCGTCTTTTGTTTTTCTTTTTTCGTATGTGACAGGAGATTTCGCGAGATCATTGTGATAAAGAATAACGAGCATTTTGTCTTGAATTTTTGCATAGCCTAGGACTATCATAGTATTATTTATCTACAATAGGCTTTAATTAGTCATCAAAGTAAGGTTTTTGTGCGGGATGCGTGTCAGAACATGAACGTGCAGGCCTAGGGTTGGCAAGTTAGCCTAGGGCTTGTCAAGTGAGTAATTTTAGTATTCACATACCAATGCCTATATCCTACAGGAACGATTGGCCTAGACTGTTGTATTATAAATAATTTTCTACGTCTAGGCCTAGACCTAGGACTGTTTCAGTTTTGTTTTTTGATTGCAATGTCAACTTTTCTCGTTTTCTGGCTAGGCGTTAAATGTATGGCATCTGTTTACATTACTGTAGGCTACGCTAGGCGCTGCTTTGTTTAAAACACCGCCGTCTAGATGTATATCTCGATCCTACTATAATACTATTCCAACATCTTTGGTCTGGATGTATGTTTATCCAGACGGCGTTGGATCAACACAGTTCTGACGTCACAGTCGTTTTTGCCGCTTTAAAAAACTGCTGCTTTTAAAACGGCTATAAATCACTGGATTATTATTTCACGGAAAAACAAAGTACATATTTGTAATCGGGACGAAATACTTCTTCTAAAAAATCTATTCGTACAGTATTTGGCGGAAGTGGAATATTCCCTATTATAATAGAATTAAAAAGTACCAATTAACAATACGTAAAGCTAATATAAATAAATTTTATATTAAAGAAACTCAACTTTTAAAACATTATTGAAACGCCCTGCTATGGACGACGTGCAAAAAAATATATAACGTGATTTGAGGAAGTCGTCCGCCTGATTGGGAAGTCTATTCAGTACAATGCCGCGAACTCGTGTGACAGAAAGAAGGAAGTTCCTCTTTATTCTTATAGCAAATGATAAATGCCTTTAAAAACATATTATTCCCTTATTTTGTAACATATTATGAGTTACAAGAAAAATTGTTATTGGGCTTGTGTGACGCAATACCACAAGATTAAGAGAAACGTTTTCCAAAAAAGCTTTCAATGGTTCCAGGAAGGTAAATACGACAAAGGTTTTGATGCATTGTTAAAAACGTTGTATATACTTTGGAGTTTTGTAACCGTTCTAAAAAAATAAGTGAGAGCTTTCAAAACTTAGTCTCAAAAGACTCTTTGATATTATGCGTTACACGTGTTAATTGATTTGAATTGCGAAATACTGGTAAGAGGGTAAATTATAACGTGAGAAATGACCGCTTTCTTGACAACAGCTATGCAATGAGTTCCAGGTCATGACATTCTCATTAAATTACACCTTAACTTACGGTTTACAAAATTGGCATGCGCGTTCAAGTTGATATAAACATTTGGATCCAGTAAGAAAATTGAATTAAAAAGGCGGTTGGAATAAATTGCAGAAAATCGAGTAAATTACGGAGATGTAAAATCTTTTTTTGTTCGAAATCGATGAGTTAATTAGAAAATGTAAGTACTGGATCTTTTGGATTGTTAATTTGTTTACTTAGAATATGATAATTAATGTTATTAATCGTTCTCGCAAAACTAGACTAAAATGGTGTAATAATTAAAAATGAAGTCGATTTTGGTGGAGGCGCCGGGTAAGAATGAACAATTTACTATTTCACGATTATAATGTTAAAATTTATATTATATTAAAGTGTTCGGGAATGAATTACACGAAATCCACTTTGGTAACACGTTGATGGTTTCAGGAGGTGTATTTTAAACAGTGAGCCCCCACCCCCCACTCTATAAGCATGTGGGGTAGAAATCACATAAAAGACATCTTCTAGAATGTTGATTTTTCTAAAACTTAAACTTAATTAATTATTTACTGAATGTAGTTACTGAGAGCTATTCAAACATAAAACACATTTTAAAACTAATTTGACACCACTTTTCCTTGAATATTACTTCGGTTTTTCCTACAACATTGTTCAAAATGGGTAAAAGTGAACAATCAACACAACCTGAGTCTTTCCATTTATTTATTTTATATATTTATTTATCTTCCATACTATTCAGTACATTCATACTAAATAGTTATGAATGTAGAAATTAACAGAAAAATTATTGGGTCCACCTTGACCCGGAAAAAAATGTCGAACTTGGTATTTTTCGAGCTAGGCCCCATCGGCAAAAATCTCCCATGAGGAATAACACTGGGACGATTTTTATGCCCCGTGACCTTGGAGGATTTTTATCCCAAAAAATATTGTTCATTATTGACTTACTCTATAGCCTTTTCTGTAAATCCCCTATATTTTGTTTTGGAATTTGTGCAAGTGGTTCGGTTAAAATATGGTGATAAGTGATTTTGGGATGCATATTTTTGTGTGTTCTATAGGGTATATTTGTGCACTTTCAAGGCACGATGTAATAAAGGGCCATTTTAGATTGGTATGATGCTCTAGTATCTATGTGGAACAAAAAGAAGCAAGTTAAAGCCGATTTAAGAAATTTCCCAAAACGCCACTTTTCGCAAATGTTTAGAACAAAAAAATTGAAACATTTGTGTAAAATTACAGTTACAAGATAGCATTTTTTAAACGGTCAGTTGAGTGCAGTTTTATGCTATGGATTACGTGGTAAAAAATGTTTTTTGGGGTAATAGCCCCTTTAAGAGTATTTTGTATCCACTTAATAGTTTTTAATATTTCACCTGAGTCTATTATGTAAAATATTATACAGTTTTACACTAGTTTCTGTTTGTCGCCAAAATACATTGAATATTTTGTGCTTAGTCACAACGTTTATAAATATACAAAACTGATAGTAAAAATAAAAATGTACATCATATTATATTATTATAACTATCTTATGAAATGAATAATAGATTGTATTTATAAATAAATAAGTATGCACACATTGTATTTCGGGTACTCTGTGTTTTTTCATTAGTTACAACATTCCGGGTAGTTATCCATGCCCGTTTTCAAAGAAGACTGCTCGAAACGTTGAAACTCATAAAATAAAACCACACCGATTACCCGAAAATAGTATTGGTGCATATTCAATCCGCGTAAGTTTGTGATATAACATATTATAATATATATATGAATAATACACTAATTAACAAAATAAATATTCAATACATTAATAATAAATAATAGGTGGACTTAAGATCTGTGAGAAGAACTTGGTACATTGAATACTGATTATGTGAAATCATCTTCTTATGTGTACGAACAAACCCTAAACAAGGTAAATACAACTCGTAGAGTGAATGCGCAGGAGCACGGCATCACGCTTAGTTCAGACATTTCCGCTTCCCTTAAGACCAAGACGAACGGCTTCCGAAGAAAAGGTTTGCACTTAAAGACTCAACTATGAAAAAAATATCGGTTGTTTTTATGCGCAGAAAGGCCGTCCTAGTTTGATATTGAGTGTTGTCTTCTTTTTTATTGGACGTTTCTCAGGCTTGAATCTCTTCCCAATCGCTTACACTAGCGTTGTGGTGGTGGGTTTACGGACTATTATCAATCAGTGTCAACAAACGCTAAGAGGTGGTTCTTCTTTCGCTTCGGACCAGGGAAAGTGAGAGGCTGTCCGAAGATGCTCTACTGCGGCCACTTGGGGGATGCTTGAAGATGCCTCTACTGTCGTGGCCAACAGAAGACCCACCCTAGAGGTGTGCTCACTCTAGAAGTCCCTCACACAACCTGCACCAGGGAGGGTGAGAGGCAGTGCTTGGGGGATGCTTCCGAAGATGCCTGCTACTGTCGTGGTCCTAACAGAAGACCCACCCTAGAGGTGTGCTCACTCTAGAAGTCCCTCACAGCTATTGGAAAGTGTGACGCCTTTGTGATAACGTTATAATTTCGCCATGGTTGTTCAGTGAACGATGGCCCAGTGTGTGCAACGTGGATGAATGTGCAGCAGTGTTTGTCAAACAGGGAACATCTCAGCTGCGCGTCTCTGCCAGGTGGTATGTGTGTCTAGTGTCACAGCTCGAAGGAAACCCGAGTGTAGAGCGCGGACCGCAAGGAGAACGCAAGCACTAGGGTGTTCCTTGCTCCCGGCGGAATATTGACAGTGTGCTTTATAGCCGTGTTTTATGGTGTGTCGCTCGACGTGGCATCATTTTTATGATCCGCAAAGTGGTAGTTGTTGGTTGAAGTACCCGCTGGGCTGGTTTACCAAGACAATTACCACAATACCTTGGGGGCGTTTCCACAACATCAAGCAGCACGTTTTACTTGTCACACAATGAAAGATATGCGTATTATTTCGAAGTAGGCCCTACTGTGTAGAACGTTTGTAGTTTTAAACGGTTGTTGAGAAGGTTATTACGAATGATGGATGAGCTCGAGCAAACCAGGCTTTGACGCAAAATGCAGAGGATAGTATGGATCAATTGGAACCTCTATCGAGTGTCCTATCGGGTTGTGGTTCGCACAAAATGTCAAGTAAGAATGTGTGTATGCGTGATCATAGTATGTTTAGCAAATTTTGCTTACTTTTTTCAGTAACGGACAGTTTTTATTATTATTTTATTGAATTTTACCTGCCCATAGGGCAGGAAGGCTAATGCAGGGCAAGTGTGGCCCTCTGTAGCCTGACACAGTGATTACAGAGTTACAAGTTTAACATTACATGAAAGACGACCAGAGAACATGACATTTATAAAGTTAGACAATTTGAAAGGCAAAAGGCGGTAAGGGTACTTGAAGCGGGGTAGAGGTCTGAAGGCTCGAGGACGCGAAACGAGGTCGTGGCTCATTCCTGCCGCCTGCGTGAAGACGTTGCACGTAAGCCCCTGCGAGGGTGTCGAGTCGAGCGCTGATCCCACCGACGCCGGTTTGGGTACACACGTCTTCATTCCGCGTCATCAACGGACAGTTAATTTGACACTAAACGTTTAAATTTGTAGTTATTTCCGAAGCTTGCGAAGAATAAAATAATTATTGACAGTTTTGAAATGTGCTTTGATCGCAAAACTGAGTTAATTTAATAAACAACCCCCCCCCCCCCCCACAAATTATCTTTTTGGGTGAAAATTGGAGTTGGATTGGCATATCTCACGGATTTCTAAATACACTTTTTACAAAGTAAAAAAAGATAGACCGAACTCAAAACAACAGTCTTTACTTAACTTAACTAAACTCTTAACTTCTTATGTAGGTGCATTATAGATCTGTATAGATTAGAACAGAACTGCAACGATTTTACTGCCTTTGAACTGACCAACTAAACATTATTTATAGTTTCATTACCTATAACGCAGGTATGAACGAGGGTTTATTAATTAATTTGAGGACTTAAATGAAATGTTTTTAAATAGACACTGACGTCACACTTCGTTTGAAAATAAATAAAGGGGGAAGAGAAAATGTTAAAGTTTAAAATCTCCTCGAAATTACATTTCTATATAAGTAGTATTAGTAGTTTTAGGGCGCTTCAACGGCAAAGATTATTCGCGCATTTCTAGTTTTCAGAACATATGTTACCGCGCTTTTCTAACTTTTGAATATATGATTTTTTATTTAGTTTATCTACTCGCACACATTCAACATTCAATCGTTTTACCTATATTAGGCTACTTCTATTACTGTCATCTCATACTTACATTACTTACAAACTATTGATAATATGTAAATAATAAAGTCAATGTCAATGATAAATGTCTTTGGAACCGTCCTAGCAAAGAGACACATAATTAATTATAAGATTTTTCCGTATTAGCCTTGTTCAGGGGCGGATTGGGCCGCCGGGCAACCGGGCGAATGCCCGGTGGGCCGGTCTGTTGGTAGGGCCGGTCGGCTGAAATATTTAGTCTGAGTATAAAGGCGGCGTCGTATCGGTAATTTTGAATGCTTGACCTAAATGTTGAATATAGTAGTTTAAAGATGTTAGGGGTAAATTAGTAGTATTAAATAGTAAACTAGTCAAAACAATGCAGAAAGGATATTCAGTTCAGATAAGTTGAAACAATACTTGTTGTAATACTAGGAAAACGCTTAAGTCCCGCCGCGTTGATGGATGAGCGTAATTGGTGCATTGAGCTGCCATGTGTTTTGCAAATGGTATTTAAATTGATTTCATTTTCCCATTGCTAATGGCCTGCGAACACGCTTGGTAATACTGTTTTAAATTTTACAACGACATGAGGATCAGGGGCGCGTCAACCGGGTAGGTTGTATTATCGCGCCACCTGTTATATATGAAGTTAAAAAATATTGTTTATTTAAAAAAAATGTTTATTAGGGATTGAAAATGTTTATATTGTTTAAAAAAATTTACTATCGTCGAACAAGTAGTTAGCGACTGTAATTGAATTGATAAAGTACCGAAGCATGTAGGTGTAATAAGTCGAAGAAATTTTAAAAATCGAAAAAAATCGTAAAATTGCGATTATCATGAGAAATAATATTTCGATGACCTCAAATTTCACACGAATGTATTAATTCATAAAATTAGGTGCTGTGAAAAAATCGTCACAATAGGATACAGCATGTAGTTGTTATAAGTCAAAGAAAATGCTAAAAATAAAAATAAAATAGTAAAATTACGATTTTCATGAGAAATAATTTTTAGATTACGCTCAAATTTCACACAAATATATCAATTCATAAAATAAAGGTTCTGTGAAAAAATCATTACAATCGGATAAAGCACGTAGGTTTTATAAGTAAAAGATTTTTTTAAATCATTAAAAATCGTAAACTTGTAATTTTCATGAGAAATAATTTTTATATTGCGCTCAAAAACGTGACAGTTCTAAGTTCAAAGATTTCGAAGGCCTCCAGAAAATTTCATCGCAATTGAAGTATCCGTTTTACCGGAATCGTGTTTACAACACACAAAAATACAAGCAGAAAAAATAAGAAAAACGGGGAAAAAATTGTAAAATTGCGTTTTTCATGAGAAATAATCTTTCGATTGCGCTCAAAAACGTGGCAGCTCCAAAGATTTTTAAGGCCTCCAGAAAATTTTATCGCAATTGGAGTATCGGTTTAGCTGGAATCGTGTTGACAAACACACAAAAATACAAACAGAAAAAACAAAAAAATCGGGAAAAAAATCATAAAATTGCAATTTTCATGAGAAAAAATTTTTCGATCGATTTTTTGAACCGTGCAGTTCTAAGTTCAGAGATTTCAAAGGTCTCCAGAAAATTTCATCGCAATTGGAGTATCGGTTTAGCCGGAATCGTGTTAACAAACACACAAAAATACAAATAGAAGAAATAAGAAAAACGAAAAGAAATCGTAAAATTGCGTTTTGTATGAGAAATAATCTTTTGATTGCGCTCAAAAACGTGGAAGTTCTAAGTCTAATGATTTTGAAGACCTCCAGAAAATTTCATTGCAATTGGATTATCGGTTTAGCTGGAATCGTGATAACAAACACACAAAAATACTAACAGAAAAAACAAGAACATCGAAAAAAATCATATAATTGCAATTTTCATGAGAAATAATTTTTTGATCGATTTTTCGAACCGTGCAGTTCTAAGTTCAGAGATTTCAAAGGTCTCCAGAAAATTTTATCGCAATTGGAGTATCGGTTTAGCCGGAATCGTGTGGACAAACACACAAAAATACAAAAAAAAAAAACATTCCGGATTTTTTTCTCCAGTGTAGTCGAATGAAATCTTCGCTACGCTCATCCAATTAGATGTTAGTCCACTACTACTACTTGCTTAGGACAACTATATTTAGGTTATCGGCGCACGCTCTCAAGCCATGAGCTATAAGAATTTTTACAAACATCCGTCTTTACATTAAAACTCACAAAATCCACGCTTTTTGATTGTTACAAAAATTTCGGGATATAAAAACAACACGCTAAAATAGGATAGGATAGGACGCGAATGGGTGCCTGAAGGTATGCAGTGAAGGCAGTGGCATAATTAGGGAGGAGCAGGATAAGGCCCTCAAAATGTCTTTTTTGAGCCTAGAAATCGGGAACTAACTAATAATATGTCCAAAAAATTTCGCCTTTGGCGAAAAGGCCTCCGGCGGCCCGCGGTTTTCCGCTCATAATTTCGGGCCGTTCACAACAGATTGCCCGGGCCGGTTTTCTTCCCCAATCCGCCCCTGGCCTTGTTGATCTGAAGCTGTGCGTAGGTGGAATCGTGTCCAGCTTGATTGATCGGTGTTTCCTGCTTAAATATCCCGGTCTCTTGTTGGTAACTGTTCGCTCGTCGATGGTGTCGGCGCCTATTTGTTGGCTTGGTCTACTTAAAATTAATGTTCCCTACTTTAATAATTGATGTGACTGAGTGGGAAGATTAAATACAAATTATTGGATGAGCGTAGCGAGCGTAGCGAGCGAAGCGAAGATTCCATTTCACTACACTGGAGAAAAAAATCCGGAATGTTTTTTTTTTTTTTCTTTCTTTCTGTATTTTTGTCTGTCTGTTAACACGATTCCGGCTAAACCGACACTCCGATTGCGATGAAATTTTATGGAGGCCTTCGAAATCTCTGAACTAAGAACTGCCACGTTTTTGAGCTCAATCGAAAAATTATTTCTCATGAAAATCGCAATTTTACGATTTTTTTCGATTTTTAAAAAATTTCTTTGACTTATAACTCCTACATGCTTTATCCGATTGTAATGATTTTTTCACAGAACCTTAATTTTAAGAATTAATATATTCGTGTAAAATTTGTGCGCAATCGAATAATTATTTCTTATGAAAATTTCAATATTACTATTTTTTCCTTTTTTAAAATTACGATTAATTAAAAAAAATAAGATGATTTTTTATTTAATTTGATTTAATTTAAAAAAAATTTCAACAAAGTTCTGATTTTTTCACAGAACAACAGAAAATCCGCAAAACACATGGCAGCTCAATTCACCAATTACGCTCATCCAACAACGCGGCGGGACTTAAGCGTTTTCCTAGCTTATATATGAAACATGCGTATACCTTGCATGCCCCATCAGTCCCCGGGAGCTCTTTGCCCTGGCCCACTAAACTCAATCTGCCCCTCTCGTCGGGGGGACACCGCACGTTATATCGAGAATCCATAAACTCCCTGTCAATCCGTTTTCGATGTAGCTAAAACGGATTTCGGGTGTTAAATAAATCGAATTTGAAAATGCCCCGTGGGAAAAGCGGTACACCCACCTTCAGGCCAGTCGGAATTGCGAACAGGCTACAATTTATTTTAGCCCAACTGGAATTGACAGGTGATAGGGAATTTGCAGGTTCATGTTGTATCGTTCTTAAAGCTAAGCGCTACATTCCTCCCCCAAACATTATTTGATTTTGATAGAATTTTTTTAATTTGATTTACAGAAAGTTCCTCACAAGTTTCGGAGTGCAAAAAACGCTGAAAAATAACACTAGACCATAGCACCAATCAACCAATCACGTAAATAACTTGAAAAATAGTTTTTGATTCAATATTGACTTTTGCAAAATCTAAATAATATCACAAACCTAGTTTTTGTAAAACTTCAGAAATATATTATTGTTTTGAAAAATTTACTTGGAACAACAAACCATTGTTGTAAAACAAAAAACTATCTCCGAGAAGGGAAAATTCACACTATTAGTTCTCATTTTGTCTTAGCGGGTATAAATATTTATTCGACAAACTAATAAGTAAAAAAATGGAATGAAAACATATTTACATATTCACTTTTAAAACTTTTAATTAACTCCTCTTAACTTTTCTGAAAAAACTATGTATTGCATTTTTTAGAGAAAAAGTGGAATTAATGCAAATTCCGTATAATATAAATAAGAATATAATGGAATAAGTTATGTATAGTCGAGGTAAAGAGAGACTATCAGAGAACGAGTATTCGTTAACCTTGGATGATGGTGAAGCTATTATCTCGGAGCATCCGATGAGGTAGGGTAGTGTGAACCTCGTCGTGACAAACCCAATAATAGTTCTAGGCAAAGTCGCTGTTAGACGAGAGAGCGAGCTTTATGTTGAGTTCCCGGGAACATTTGCATTTCAGATTGTTGACACACGTTGTGGTCTTATTCTTTCTGTCGCGAATAATCTTTGCCGTTGAAGCGCCCTAAAACTACTAATATTCTTTCTGCACGGACCTGTGACCACACATGTTTATGCAAGGATTATAAAATTACATTATTTAACCCACGTAGACAAAGACGACCACGACCACGACCACGACCACGACGTAAGACCACCCCAGTCCTTCCCTCCCCCCTGCCTAAGGCTAAAGTCTTTTCTCCCTCGACTCATGTAGCGTGGCGCAATATCGCCGCACGGTTGACGCGCCCTTATACCAACTAAACTCAAAATCCTATGTAAAAACCCGAGCAGCAGTGTCTCACTTCTTCAAGGACTTTCTTCGGAAATTGTTGCACCCGTTTCGATAATGGATGACCCTATCAATAGCGAAGGCTTCTGCCATTATTTTGCCAAACCATTAATTTAATAAACACTGTTATAAGTTTATCATTTTTGGAATGTGTTTTCTGTTTATTTATTTAGGTGGGTCCTTGTGGTCACCCAACATGGTTGGGCAGCAGCCAATAAATTGATTTTCTCTCTAAACTTTTTATATCAATCAACACAAATGCAAATGTTCTGGGGTACTCAACACATGACTCGCTCACTCGTCAAACAACGACTTTGGCGTTTATTAAAGTAGAACATTGAAAAATGTGAGAGACCCGGGTTCAAACCTCGGTCGGGATGAATCTAATAATCCTGAATTGAATTAAATATTATAAAAGTAGATAGATCTTGATAATAATTCTTTGCCTATAGATTCGGTTTCCTACATCTTCCTAGATTATCCGGTTGAGCGTAGGGCTAATTTAATCCAGTCAGACCGTTAGTCACCCATAGCACCTTCGTGCTAGGTGTCACCATTGATTTCAGCTGTGCTCCCAGAATGCGACGCCGTCAGCTTTCAGAAGCGGTTTCTGACAGCGCTCTCGACATTTCTAAAGCGCACTTTATGCGATTACCGCAAAACAGTTGACGCGCGCTTGTAAGGCGGCGGTAGAAAAACTGTCACCCTCATTACTAGCAAGATAGGAGGTAGGACTACCAACATCGATAAATTAATTTAAACTTCTACCAACACAATTATTACCCAGAACAAATATGTCATGCTGCGCGAAGTAATTTACAACTTTATTCGCTAGGGAGGGTGAAATATCGAGGTTAGGTGTTGGCGTATGATTCGTAAATGAAGCAAAATAAATTATTTTGTACGATAATAAACGGGTTGTTATTAGTTGTGTGAAATTAACTTTTTGTATTTATTTGTGTGAAGGTGATCTGCTTTGCATATTTTTGTGTATGATTTCGCGCTTTGTGATTATGTGTGTTAAAATAAACTGCTTTGTATTTTTGTGTTTGACTTTAAATTTTTTGTGTGTATTTGCGTGTGAGTGAGAAATATTTTATTATCTAGGGCTACATAAACATAACAATTTTATCTCGACCCTCCGCCATTCGAGTAAATAGACCATTTTAATTACTTTCAATAGCTTTATATTAAACTTCACTCTTTATATAAAAAAAGTAGCCTATAATAAATTTAGTTTAAACTGGTTTTTGTTTTCGGGATGAACCAGCTATGAAAAATTAAATTCCACCATTAACATACATATTCCCACACCACACCTGTTTGCTTTGTCACCCTGTTTGTTTTAGGGCCACGTCACGAACTTCCGCGCGGGGCGCGACCTGTGTGCTGTGTAACAACTACCAGGGACAGTTAAGAGGGCTGGTGAGTTGGCCTGTTGCTTACTCAACCGATTCTGACTATACTATTGCGTAAATTTCAATGCGGTTTTTTGCAATGTACAGAAAACATATGTAAAAAATTAGCTGGTGATTTAAATGTTCGATAATTTAAGTGCTTCATATTTTTTTTTATATTAAAAAATAAAAACTTTCCAATTGAAAATATACTTTCCTGGTCTGACGTTAAGCATGATCTAAATAAGCAAAATTTAAAATTTCAATTCGAAAACTTCATTAGTTTAGCCGTCAGAAGTCGAGTAATATCGCATAAATTGACACCGTGATATGCTTCACTCTAGGAGCGTGAGTTGGAACGCATAGATCGAGGGCTGTAAGTGACCAGTGAATGCCAGTGAAGCTCCACCCCTGCGCGGTGGGCTGAGCTGGTATGCGAGACAGGTTTTACTGCCTGGAGGCTTCCGAGTGTAAGCGAGAAGAAGATCAAACCAACCCCAGTCAGTTTGTAGGGCTAGGCGGCCCCGTCCACACAATGACATAATTAGGCCTATGACTGTGGGGGTGTGAAGATCAACATTAGTCATACAATAATATTGTCAAAACCGTTTGATTTTAGTTATTTTTAATTGAGTGTTTCCACACAAGAATTACATTCATACAACAGATGTGTGCTACACACTTGATGGGATAGTGGCGAAATTAAAACCACGTGAAATTACATTTTTTCGTTGATATCTCGAGAACGATGCAAAGTATATAAAAACTGATTCTAGACCGAATTGTGGTTTTGTTAGAACAATATAATGCAAGAAAAAATATATTCAATTATAATAATTTGTGCGGTTTGTATCAAAGATATGCTTTTAATTAAATAAAAGTGTAATAAAAAAACTTAATTGCCATCACATTAAAATATTTTTCTTGCATTTTATATTGTTCTAACAAAACCACAATTCGGTCTAGAATCAGATTTTAGATACTTTGCATCGTTCTCGATATATCACGAAAAAACTATAATTTTGCGCGTGGTTTTAATTTCGCGGCTATCCCATCCTCTTCAGGGGGTTGCGGAGTCGATTCCCGCCACCGCCAAACTTATAGTTTTCCTAATAACGCTTTATCTCATTCATGATGCAAATTAAAAATTGGGATCGAGTTTTACAAAAATTTGCCAAACTTTACGTGTTCCATTGTTTTACCGATATCCTGAGAACAAAGAAGAGAAAGTTGGCTTGTTTGCAGTGCCTTATTATACTGACTACTATTGCGTCAATTTCAATCCGTTTTTTTCCCCTGTGTACAGAAAAATATAAGAAGGGCCCGCAAGGTGATATTTTCTACAAATTTAGTACTCATATTGTTTTATATTCCAAAATTCATACTTTAAATTAAGCGTGTTCTATTCTTTTACCGATATTCTAAGAAAAATATGACCCCCTATTTAGCCTTTACTGTATAAATGTAAAGGGTACAATCCTTTTGCAGATTCTGTTCAAAATATGCGTGATTAATAGTTTATCGATGAGGGCTAGGAGCACCAATAAACGCTTACGTTGAGAATGAATAGAAGGGGTTTTATTGTATTATTTTGCTATTTTGCTATAAATGCAATTATTGTGCTTATTGTGAGAAGCGATTTTTTGTGAGATAGTCTGAGGCATATAGCCAGAATTTTGATTCGGGGGGGGGGGATTACGAGATTTATATTGAGAAACTTCTAGAACTACCCACGGAACTATCATTTCGGGAAAAGTCCGAATCCCGGTACAATAGTGGATCTTGGGTGATGCCCCCCAGCTAATGCGAGTCTGGGGCGCATAGCCCCAGTTTTATTTTTATTTTTACATTGCAAAGTGTCACGTTACTAGTTTTTATAGTGCTTTTATCGATAATTCATGAAATTGGAACATTCACATACTGTGAGTTTACAAATTCTTGCCATATGTAGGGCCTACATAATATGAATGCCACATAGTACATATAGTGGTATATTTATTATTATTATAACCCTTCTTCTGATTTGGGGGGGGGCACCTGATCCCCCTCTCGCCACGCCCCTGGAGACACTGACACGACTTCATAGACTTGTATGGCACTTGAATGTGCTACTTGTGGTGTAAGACAAATAATTTAAAGTTGGAAACAAAAACAACGTGGCCAATTTGAAGCCAAATTGAAGTCTTCGCTTCGCTCATCCAATAAACATGAAAAGCAAATAACCCACGAACTTCAGCTCTGCACAGCTCATATAGGTCAACTGCGGCTTGCTCCAATTATGTAGTTTTGTATTATGCTACTTTACTTTGTTTTACAAAATTGGATTTCGTTGTTCGTCCCGGTGATTGTTTGGTTAGTGGGTAAGAGTGTTACCGCCATTCAGTCACGCCAGTGGCGTCGATATCCACAACATGTGAAGCATAGCTCAACACAAGTTTCCACCGACCCCGTCTTCGGCATAGAGGTTGGATGTTATCTTGTGTATTTGTTCTAGCCATAGTTTGTATTTCGTCCACTGTTCCCACAACATAAACTGCAAGTCAAGTACAGGTTGCATATTCTACATGCACTGGGTGTACTCTCTTCGTGGTGTGCGTGTGTCGAGAGTACCACCGCATGTTCTCGGCTATTGTGCGTTTTTCTGAGTTCGCCCCTCAGTAGACCAATGATTTCTTGTTCTAACCAGGGGTATTTCTGACATGTAACTCTATCCATGGTGTGCTCGCAAACATAACATACATTATTTTGACTATTATATTTAGAAAGTATTTATTTATTTTCGGGTTGTAATTTCCTCTGGTACGGGGCTGCAGGTCTGACAAAGTAACTTAGTGGACCATATGCTCGACAAATCATTGTTCCAAGAAGTCCCTTTCATACCTATAGTGGTGGGTCAGCTGGTAACGTGCAAGACTGTAGGTTAGTCCCCAGTTCGAGTCTAGTAACTCAATTTGACTGAAGAGTTTTCCTAGGTTCTCATAAGTTATAAGGGTGAACACTTGGATTGAGTTCTACTAAAAACATTACCCTCGGACATTCCTTCCCCACTATCCAAGTGCCATTACACACCCTGTTTGTCACCTGAAAAGGCTCACATCGAGTAAAGATGCTGTGCACCCTACAGCATGGATTCCTACGCAAATTGATAGCTATTTTTCCATGCATTAGCACGAGTAGCAAAGGTTGACGGTTATCTTGTCACACCTGCAATATCAAGGGTTCATACTTACTTATTTAATTGCTCTGATTAATTGTATCATCATGAATTACGGCGAACAATACAAAAAGTTACATATAATTGAATGTGCTCACATGCATATGTAATTTGTAAATATTGTTACTATCCTTTATAAATTTTACACAATGCAGTATTTCAAACAAGTGTGCGTTTTCGCTTCCATGTAATATATATCCTTATTATTTATTCATTGTCATGCACTATATGTGTGTGTGTGTGTATTACTTATATGTATTTATTTTAGGTTATAGTTTTGTTTACATTATTTACTCAATTACATTGACTGGACGTAAAGTAAGCCAGTAAACGACAGATATGATATTGTACTCCTTTGTTATTCAGTAACTGAATAGGATAGACATTAAATAAATACAATGAGTAAAGATAATTATTGTAATTTATGATAAGTGAAACTCCAATGTTATATATTTTACTATAACACTGTAAAATAACAACCCGTAACTATCATTTTGCATGAAACTATACATTATTAATTGTATTGAATTGAATTGAAATAACGTAATAATGATATATACATTATTCAAAAAACATACTTTCACTAATAAAAGTTTAGTGTGTATCCACACCTATGTTCTAAAATTTAAATGTTGTTAATATATAATAACATATATTAAAAAAGTTGTTATTTCAACACCTTATATTGCACCCAGTTTTTAATATCAAGATCCAATATAAAAGTAAGTATACATTAAAATAAGGTATAGTGTTACTAGTATAATTTATATATTTTTCGGCTAGTGACGACGAAACCAAATTTTTACCACTTGGGTACGCGTTGACAATACCCGTAGGTAACTCAGGTATAGTACAAATTTAAACAATAAAATGGTCTGTCTCATTAGCCACTAAACATCGCTCTCTTTGAATATAACAATAAAAACATTCAAAGTTTATGAAGTCGCCAGCAGCAATGAACTTCTGTTAGGGGAAACCGGACAGCGTGACCTTATACTACCTGCAAAATGCCTGGTCTGGGATAAAATATGTGGAAATACGGACCTGTCTCATCGTAGACGGAAAGCCTACATTGGTGCCACCCCACACCCTAGTTGACCTTGATGTTTGATGAGGACGATGGTTGGCGGGGGTGGAGTGTGAGTGACTGAGTGACAACAAAATTATTAGTTTTCTTGTAATTATTATTAGGCCTATGTTATTATAATATTTAGTTTCATACCGTTATTCAGATTTATGATTTAATATAAAATCTATTATGATGCTGCTTTTTTTTAGTCGCGATGATGGATGAGCTTTTTAAGTTTTTAGTTTGCGTGGGATCTCTTTACTTTTGCAAGTGCTTTTTGAACGCATTGTAGATGATTGTTGTCTAGTTTCTATTGCTACTTGTTGTTATTATATACCTAAAAAAACTCAACCTTTATTCTATGGATTCTGGCAAACTTTTCAACTTTATGTACAATCATATAATATCATATCATATATGATCACAAGAATATTTCTTCGATTATACTCAAAAACGTGGCAGGTCTAAGTTCAGAGATTTCGAAGGTCCCCTCCAATTTCATCAAGAACGCATTTTATGCCGTTTGCCGGTAGAGAGAGAAACAAAACAAACAGACAAAAAAAAACTAACAAAAACAAAACACTCCAGCTATTTTCTACAATAACAGAACAGGGTAACAGAAGTGGAAAAAAACGAAAGTGAAATTGAAGTCTCGCTTCGCTCATCTAACAATTTGTTACTGTCGATTCGGCGTGATATCTGTGAATATTTCACTTTATTGTGACTACAGAGAGAGATTACACAATTTATTATGTATGATTCTGTCATCATTACACATATTTCATAAAACTCTTTAATCTTTATCTACATTGTAAATGAAACAACTAATAGAATTAATGATTTTTGTGTTGATGGTTAATTGTAGTTACAATGTTATATACATAGACTATTATACAGCAGACAATGCATGCATTTGTGATGGATAATTGGTTTGACTATTATCTGAATTTTATAACTAAACCACTACTTGATGTGTCTATAAAGAGGGATCAAACAATTTACTAGTGTTTGTAATGCGATTGTCTTCTCGCCTATTCCTAACGTCAAAAGACCAAGGAATGTTGGCAATGGTGTAGGTATATTATGATGAATACCACGCGAATGCACGGCACTGAGCAATAATAATATTTCGTAAGAATTCTAGGTTGTTTGATCACATTCCTTATTTCCTGATTGGCACCTCTTTAGATGGAAAACTAGAACGATATGTAGATGTAGTTTGAAAGGAACTTGCGAGGGGTGCTCACGACTGGGGAAATCATTGGAAAAATACTTTAGTCGGGATTGCCGATGGCGGTATCGGCCGACGATTTAGAGTCTCGAATAAGAACCTCGCGAGTACTCTAAAATTATATTCGTATTTCATGTATTCGTAAACGAAGATCATAAACACGACATCCTTGCCCAAGCTAGGATTCGAACCTGGAATGCAGGGTTCGTGGTGTATATTGTTCCATTAGCAAATCGCATTACCATCTTTTGAAGTAAATAAAGGATAACCTGATCTCTGATCACAGGTATGGATCCTTGTCCCCCACCCCCACCCCCCCGCGCTAGGACCCAGTTGCACGAGGGGTCTTCAAATTGTCAGCCTTTCAACCCTTGTCGTATTGTTCAAACGCATAAAAGAAACTACAATCTTTTTACGCAAAGCTTTTTTATAATATTATTTATTTATTTACTTGCAGTATTTTAATGTGAACATTTACTTGCAGTATGGTAATGTGAACTTTCTATGTGTATGCATTTTGATTTTTGTCTCTACGATAAAAATTACGCCTATTGTGTTACACTAGAATGATCTAATATTTTATCTCTATTATGATATTTACCGTAATTTTATCGTAGGAACAAAAATCAAAATGATTTGAACATCGAAATATTCGCATATTAATAATGGAAAAGAAAAATATCAACATATCATAAAAAAGTCTCTCTGTAATAAACGTTGCGGTTTCTTTTGTTCATTTGAAACAATGCGACATGAATGGATGGGTAGGCCGAAGACGCTAGGATGACTGAAAGGGTTTTGCAATCCGTAATCTTCTCCATCCGATAGTGAGGACACAGATTGCTCTCATTGTGTACACGAGTGAACTTGGGAGTTTATACCTGTTATAAACCCATTTCCAAGCTGTTGTCTTCAAAATAATTTATTCATCGTACAATTTTTTTACACTACAATAGGTTAATAACGTGATTCAAATTATGTAGCTCAAATATGAAATGTGTTTTTTTTGCCGAGCGTTACTACGATCAGAACTGACCGAGATACGGATCAATGTTTTATTGAATGTAGATATTTGATATGGCTTACAATAACAACAATTGTCTATAAATCGGTCAGTTTTGATCGTAGACAATCAGCAAAAAAATGCATTTAATAACTCAGGCTACATATTTGAACCACGTTATTAATTAATTGTAAGGATTCAAAAAAAATGTCCGATGAATAAATTACTTTGATCACAATAGATTGGAAAAGGTTTCCAATCTCACGTGCATTGTTCCGGCTTGAGCTGGGCCTTTGAAAGGGCAGGTAGTTACCTCGGACGCGGTTGAAAGACGACTAAATCCTCTCCAAAGTCTAACAAAAGTTTACCCCCACTTGCACCTACAAGTGAGTCTCCCCCAACGAGATTGGTCTCCCCCAAAAAACCAAGTTACAATAGAAACAATGAGAAAAATTGAAAAATACTTGAAGCCGGCCCTTTTGCGAGTTTATTAGGCGCCTTCTTTACCGACGAAACTCCAACACGGCGATCTGGGACAACTCATCTTTCACCTTAACGCAATCTGTCGACCAACGCACGAACTAGAGAAAACATCTTTCTGCAATTAATGGCCGGGTTGGGTTGGGTCCTGCCCAATAACAGCTTCACGCACAGTTTTATCGCTGTCTTCTAATATAAATATAGAAAAACAACAGACGGAGGAACGATGCGGTTTTAACACTGTTCTGTAATGCCAGCACTAGTTCTTCAGTGACAGTACATTATTATATACTCGTGTGTTGATAATCTAACCACAACTGGGACAGAACTAAAGAAACTATAAGTATTATTGATTTGTATTCTTGGTTATTAAAAATAATGCTCTGATGACAAAATAAAACAGTTATTTCCCATTTCAGTATATTTTCAGACATTATATTATGTAAACATTTGACCCATAATATAAGCGCAGAAACCGGGAGTGACGTCAAAATGAGGTATTGCTTATCAACCAATCAGAGGAAGAATGACGCATACTACACGTCCCTGTTTCAATCGCAGCGGCATTCGCCGGTAGAATATCAAAGTTAGGCACGAGAGAGCTCACTCATCTAGATAAACATAACGAACATTGTTATCGTTCACTACTCACGTGTTTAGTTCTAGATCCAGACGGAACTTGTGGTTGAAAGCCTTTATGAGCAGTGAAGTTCGGTGGAAGTGTTTGCCCGTCTGAAACAGAAAGATTCAAGTTAGAGGAGCTCCAACAAGCCAGCCAGACGGCTGAGAATCAGGGTTGCGTGTGCCTACTGGAGGCTAGTTTCGAGATCGCAGTCAGAGGAGAGGAAGGCTGTTTGCCCAAACGCTAGGCGAAACTTACGTACTAGATACATTCCTATCTTATCAGCATACATGGATGGGGGGGGAATCTTCTCTACTTCACACGTTTTATTGACAGATAAATGTGTTCTTCTGGGCCGGCGGGAGTTGCTCATATTTAACAGTAAAGTATGACTCATACTTTACAGTTAAATAATAATTAATAATACCTCAGAACCCAGTGCGTTAAAAAGCAAAACCAATTTATATTTACATGAAGTGAGACAAAATGGTACGAAGTTTTTTTGGCCTATTGACTTATTTTGTGAAAATACAGGTCACAAAATAAGAAATCGAAATTAATGTTAAAAAGGGACACGCTCAGCCATCATTCAACAGTCTACTTTTAAAAAGTGGAGGGTCTACATTCTATATTTGGATCAAAAACCAAATATCTTGAGATAGTTTTGAAGTCGCTTTGAATATGTGAAACAATTGTAACAATAAATTTTAATCTTATCAAATAGAATAAAGACCCCCTCATGAACAATGATTTACCGGCACCAAGTTGTTTCTCGTGGCTGACTTGGGCAAACCCATATGTTAAATCATAGGGCTATAAGAACCGTATGCACAAAGATGGTTATTTATTATTTTATTTATTATTTATTTAACGTCTATCCTATTCAGTTATAAAATCTGATTTACAAAGGAGGACAACTAAATAAATCTAACTAGGAAACGCTCCGTTAGACGCGTTGATATTAAGCGAGCACGTGTTATAGCTAGACCCACATTGCACATTTTTTTAAATTTTAAAATTTGTTACGTTCGCGGTCCACGGGGCCATGTTTCCAATATTATTTATTATTGCCAAGGTATTTGGGTAAACCCGTGGGTTAACCTTTACCAGAGTCGATAAAGAAGTTTCCCCTTTGGGGAGGTCCCCTTACTCCCAAGTCAAAACGGAATCTAACGCTCTGCGCGCTGAGGGCGGCTCAAATGTGAAACTAATAAAAGCACTGCACGCTAAATACGGTCAGTAGATTATCGATGTGCAGTGACGCTGAAATCAACAAATAACAGACGAAATGTCAAACTTCAATTTTATTTCAATCATATTAGCCCTGGGCCCTAGCCTTTTAAAACGATTTACTTTTGATTTATTATTGTACTATAAAGTGTTGCGCAGGCGTCACTGACATTTTCGTGCGAAATAATTTGAGATATGTCTTGTTCAAGCCTAACGGACGTAAGTGTAGCCTAGGCCCAAGGCCACAATACAGTTTTCAGACGTAAGTACGCCCTTGGCATTCAAATCGAAATCTTGAACAATACATTTTGTTGGCCTAGGTCCTAGGCTTAGGTCTACTCCATCAGAAATATCCTCATCAATAAAGAGAGTTTGCTTTACTCCAAAACATTCGCCAACATTCGATTGTATTTAATATTTTGACATTTCCGCCATTTGTCGTCATCGACTGTTAACTACTAGTAGAAAAGTGACGTAGTTTTATTGAATTAGTTCCATCAATCGTCACACAGAGTCGCGCGGAACGTTAGATTCCAAACGCCAAAAACCGACTTTTTATTTAACCCAGGGCGGTATAGGGAGTTGGAGGACCTCCCCAACGGGGAAACTTCTTTATCGACTCTGCCTTTACTTTGTGGATAAAATCCACCGCCATCTAGAGGACCTTGACATCATTTTCTTGGGAAAACTATTTAAACTCTTTGGTAACAAATAATACACTGCTTCCTCGATAGTATTTTGATTACTTCTAGGTGGCAGTGCATAGTGCACCTCGTGCGACTTTGCGTTGCCATGTAGTACAGGGCCGTTGTGATATGACCCACGCATTCAAAAAAACAAGCAGGGACCGGTCGGGATTTGTTAAGGTGGGTCTCCTGGACATCCCTAACAGAATCCCAAAAAATCCGGTTGCGGGTTTTCCGCCATTTTGAAAATCAATTTTTAGATTTTTGAGTTTTGTCAACAAACGGAAAATTAGCAATATTGAGTGAAGTATTGAACCGAAATAGCTCAAATTTGTTTTAAATTGTTCGTAAAGAAACGATTAAGGTGTTTGGTGCGCCTTCCTTTGATTATCTGGCAACCTACGGCCCTTGATGCAAATTTTAACCCTCTTTTTTTTAATTATCAGAATTTGTTTTGCATATTTATCATAACAAAAACAAAAACCAGTAACTTTATGAAAATTTGTTTCAAATAAAAGTTATAGGGCATGAAAAAACACATTGATATCATATTCTTGATTGTGTCCGTAGTTAATATTGGCCGAACGCTACATAACAAGCAAGACCATTGTGCGGTGAGCAGCCTAAAACGTTTGCTCTTCCACGTTTCCACTAGCGCAGTCCATGGCCATAAGTCCCGTAGGAATTTCGACCTTTATAGATTTTCTCTTCTGATCCTGTTAGGGTATACCTTAAGGTTTAAAAAATTCTTGGGTAAAAATCTGACATCTGGTGCTAAAGTTTTTTTACGACGCCATCTTGTTTTGGACATATGCATTTAGTACACGCTCTTAATTTTAATACATTTTCTATACTTTTGACTACATGTAAGAAATCTGACGTAATAATTAGATTCTGCAACAAATTTCCTATTAAATTATACAAATTTGGACATTCTGGCAACATTGTGGTATTTGTTATAGTGAAATACATATTATTATTAGTCCTGCGTACAGGTGCACTATTTACCTCCAATTGTGCCTTTAATGATAGACATATAAAATTTGGCACAAAATATACGAAAATGTAATTGGAAAATGATTTAACTATATAGGGCAATCTCATTATTATCCCACGACATCAATGGCGGCCATTTTCCAAGATGGCCACCCAACAAATTATTTGAAATTTTGTGACAGAATGTTGAAATTTGGTGTACACATAGATCATGTCATTGAAAAATGACTTTTGAATAGGCCATGTCAAACTTACACAATGGCACCAATGGCGGCCATTTTAGAAGATGGCCGCCATACACATTATTACGAACCACGTAAACTTTATGACATAATCTTGTTATTGTGTACATACATAGGGCACTCCATTGAAACATGTCATATTTATGTGTTATATCAATACTTTTTAGAAACAATGTAGTATGGATCCGCTATCGGGTATCTTGCAATATTGCTATAGAATTAAATACTAGCAATAATTACTACTTATAATAATTCACTTGTTTTTTATACACTTTGAAGGCAATTATTGACAAGTTTCTATGTTACATTACATAATGTTTATGCATTCTAAATATGACAAGGGAAATGTTTATATTCCCATTTCAAATCGTTCAATTAAATTCCCGTTAGTAAAAGGCGATAGTCCGGTAGATGACTGACATTGGTGCAGAATTTGGTTACTCAAAGTTTATCCGTTTGAGACCCATAAACATATACACAGAATTAGCTATTGGCATCCTCTATACTCAATCCTATTAGCAGGCCAGCCATTAACCCCCACCCACTCAGCTGAAGGAGAAAGTATTTTGAACGATCTTGACGTCTTAATAACTTCCAGCTCTTGTAGAAATTTGTTTGTCAAATGGTTGCCAATAGGTATCTAAGCAAGACCAAGGCTTGATTTTGTTTGCCAAGTGGTTCCCAAAAGGTAGCCACCGAAATTTTAACTCAACAATAATATGATAGCCATGCGTTCACGATGAGGCAGCCAATGAGTTACAAACATTTTCTCCTTGTTGGGCAAGATATCCATCAAGTGGTTGCTCACAGTTCACCTTTAAGTTAGCAAAGTGATGACCACTTAGCACCAAATATAACGCCAAACCTTAGCCAAAAGAATGACATGAGTTTACTAAACTGATGGAAGACACCAAGCTACACAAAGACGTTGCCACATAGTTAACGATAGATTACTAAAAGGTAGACAACGGGATACCAATAATTGATTGTCACGTGGATACCTCGTGGCACACGGTTGGTGCCGTAAAAACTGCATTCTTCAGCTTATTTTCCTGTCCTTCAACGGGCTTGGGATGATTCTAGGACGCGAAGAGGAGGGTTTTCCATTTGAAACAAGCGTGTGAGTGATAGAAAAATGTGTACGTTAACCAAAGATTCGTTAACATGGCAGTGCTCTAGAGTAGCTTTTCCTAGTTTAGAAAATAAAATATAAAATATAGTTGGTGTAAAATGAAATCGCATGTCCGCAAGAGAAAAGAGTGTGCACAGTGTAACCCAGTATAATATTCATATATTAAAGGGAGTTTTGTGTGTAAATAGAAACATGATGCAACATGAAACATGGCAGTTTCAAGTGACACTCTATTTAGGTTTACATGAAAATTAACCATAGTTATCCAAGTGTCCAAGTGTAACGAGGTTTAGATAAAAATCAAGTGTTGTCTGTTACGAAACATCAATATATAATGTATGCATTTCAAACCGAGTTCTTACATTATTCAACACATAGTAATGATGCTATGCACTACTTTACTATTGTGATTATCTGTATCCTGAACTTTATTAGAATTCGTTAATTTGAGATGTTTTGATGGCCATATAGGAAACTCGAAAAGCATGGTCTTCTATTCATTTTCTCACGATCTTCAACATTTTTAATGCAATAAAACCCATGCATACTAAGTCAATTTTATGACATGATACTATAATTTGGTCAACTTTTGGCAAACATTTGGCTGCCTCTTGGCGTATTTTTAGAAACCAATTGGTGAATTCTTGGCTGTCTTGGGAAATGTTACCAAGAGGTAGTATTTTGACACAAAAACGACATGTAAGCGTACTTTTGGCTTCTTTTGGCGACTATACTGGGTGAACTCGTTGGTGATCTACTGGACTATCGCCTTTTACTAACGGGAATTTAATTGAACGAACTAAAATGGGAATATAACATTCCACTTGTCATACTAAGAACGCATAAACATTATATAACGTAACATAGAAACTTGTCAATAATTGCCTACAACGCGTATAAAAAACAAGTGAATTGTTTATAGGTAGTAATTATTGCTAGTATTTTATTCCATAGCAATATTTCAAGATACGCGATAGCGGATCCATACTACATTGTTTCTAAAAAGTATTGATATAACACATAAATACGACATTTTTCAATGGAGTGCCCTATGTGTGTACACAACAAGATTCTGTCATAAAATTTACGTGGTTCGTAATAATGTGTGTGGCGGCCATCTTCTAAAATGGCCGCCATTGGTGCCATTGTGTTAGTTAGTTTGACATGGCCTATTCAAAAGTCATTTTTCAATGACATGATCTATGTGTATACCAAATTTCAACATTCTGTCACAAATTTCAAATAATTTGTTGGGTGGCCATCTTGGAAAATGGCCGCCATTGGTGTCGTGGGATAATAATAAGATTGCCCTGTTCAGGGCAAAATCATTTTCCAATTACATTTTCGTATATTTTGTGCCAAATTTTATATATCTATCATGAAATACACAATTGTAGGTAAATAGTGCACCTGTACGCAGGAATGTTAATAATATGTATTTCACTATAACAAATACCACAATGTTCCCAGGATGACCAAATTTGTATCATTTAATTGAAAATTTATTGGAGAATCCTATAATTACGTTAGATTCATTACACATGTAGTCAAAAGTATAGAAGATGTATTAAAATTAAGAGCGTGTACTAAACGCATTTGTCCAAATCAAGATGGCGTCGTAAAAAAACTTAGGCCCGGGATGCCAGATGTTTACCCAAGATTTTTTTTTCCTTAAGGTATACCCTAACAGGATCAGAAGAGAAAATCTATAAAGGTCAAAATTCCTACGGGACTTATGGCCATGGACTGCGCTAGTGGTAGCGCGTCGAGCAAACGTTTTACGCTGCTCACCGCACAATGGTCTTGCTTGTCATGTAGCGTTCGGCCATTATTATCTACGGACACAATCAAGAATATGATATCGATGTGTTTTTTCATGCCCTACAACTTTTATTTGAAACAAATTTTCATCAAGCTACTGGTTTTGTTTTTGTTATGATAAATAGGCAAAACAAATTCAGATAATTTAAAAAAGAGGGTAAAAATTTATTTCAAGGACGGCTTGTCGCCAGAGATTAAAAGAAAGCATGCCAAACTTGTAACTTATTACACCCCTAATTCTATGCGAAACTTTAAAAACAAATTTGAGCTATTTCGGTCTAATACTTCACTCAATATTGCTAATTTTCCATAAAAATCTGTAAATTGATTTTCAAAATGGCGGATAACCCGCAACCGGATTTTTGGGATTCTGTTGGGGATATTGAGGAAACCATCCTGAACATATCCCAACCGGTCCTTGCTTGTTTTTTTGAATGCGTGGGTTAAGGCCATATATGAGCTAATTGCACTGTACTAATGGTAACGTTACTTTTGTTATAATGTAATTTCCATCTACACTACTTATCGGCTCAAAATAAAATTAACACATTCGTGACCGGACGGACATTCTAAATGATTTGGCCATCTCAGATTTTTTCGCCGTTTAGTTTGAAAAAAAAAACTTTCGATTAACTTTAATGTAACTTTGTAACTTTTCGAACGATTTTGCCACAAATGGCATTCAATCCAGATCGAAGCTTGTGGATGGTCAAAATTTCAACTCGATCCGAACCTCCGTTCGACCGCTATCATGAGCCAAAAAACCTGCGCGACTTTCCGTTGCCATGGTAACGGTACTTTGTTATAATATAATTTCCATCTACACTACTTATCGGATCAAAATAAAATTAAAATATTCGTGACCGGAAGGACATTCTAAATGATTTGGCCATCTCAGAATTTGTCGCCGTTTAGTTTAAAAAAAAAACTTTCGATCAACTTCAATGTAACTTTTTAACTTTTTGAACGATTTTGCCACAAAACTAATGGCATTCAATCGAGAACGAAGCTTGCGCATGGTCAAAATTTCAACTCGATCCGAGCCTCCGTTCGAACGTTATGGCGAGACATACAAACAAACAAACAAAAAAAAAACAAAACCAGTGACTAATTTTTCCGGCAGAGTCAAATGGAAACGCTCGCTTCGCTCGCTTAATTACATAGATGCAGAAACAACAATAAACTACATTTAAGTAAATATTTGAAATAGTAGCATTACACCAACAATGCATTTAACACAACAATTTTGGTAACATATAATTTTTTTTGCGTACGCAAGTCGCTAGATGCGCCGGGAAAGTTGCCGCTACTCTAGTTGTGACACAAATGTCGACCCTCGATTTTTTGTATAAGAAAATAAATATTCTAACCAAAATTTTTGTACCAACATTCAGTAAAGCAGACAAGAAATGTGAAATATTGAGTAAAAAATTGCAAAAAAAGTTTATTAAAATTGTATGAAATTTGGACCCGCGACCCTTCGCATAGTGATGCCTCTCGTCGCCCACTACTCCAAAGTGGACGGTAAATAATGTGACTTTTGACTACTACATACGTTACAGGTTGCCCAAAACACAAGATTTGATAAATAATTGATGTTTTTTTTATTTAGAAATGTTCTTTTAGTACTACAATAATTTATTCGTGTCATTTGGAAACTGTTTTTTGCTTGCATTTTTTTTCCATTGATCTCTGAACATTATCGCCGGAGACAATTCCGCCATCTTTGCCAATAATTGCGTCCGCAACTTTACCGAAGCAAGTCTTTATGCATGAGGAGGTTAATCGATGGAATTACATGTTATTTGATATTTTGGTGGAGGTGCCGGGTCTCTTGTTAGATTTCATGCTAGATTACATGTGTGTAAGAATGTTCCGTTGGACGGTTCAATATTTATTTCAAGTTTTCTAGAATTCAAGAATACTATTGTTTAAGACAATGACTAGACAATGAATTAAGGATTTTATCGTCTTTTGTTCTTAAATTTAAAAAAAAAAAAGCTGGAAGGACAAATTGGAACGTCAATACAAATATGTTTTATAAGAAATTTTATGACTAAAGAATAATATATACATATATGTTATGTTACACTTTACGGAAATAATCACGCTATATTGAATGTTTAAAGCGAATATTTAATTAAAACTTCAACGTTTCAGAAGACTAGGCTTCCATTTTCAAGAAGAGTTGGTATTAAACCAACCATTTCATACCAACTCTTCTTGAAAATGGAAGCCTAGTCATCTGAAACGTTGGAGTTTTAATTAAATATTCGTTTTAAACATTCAATTTAGCGTGATTATTTCCGTAAAGTGTAACATAACATAAACCATGAATCACGAAAGCCTACAACAGAACATATATATAAATAATGTGTATATGATTATTTATATATAAAATACATATTATTACATTTATTCAAAATAATCGATTGTAAAGAAGACGGTTTCCTTTTTCTTGTAAACGATAAATGTTATTAGGGTACATCACTTGTGCATTGTTGTTATTTAATGTATTGTATTTACTATTTATAAAACATTAACATTGCATATTGTATATTTTTTAATGCACTAGTATCCATTGTAAAAATAGCAAATTGGCTACACATATAACTTTTAATGTCAAATCCGGAAGATAAAATAACGTGCCCAACCGTTTGTTTTGAAGAAAAATGTTATTCTTTGTGATGTTGTGTTTGTTGTTTTTGTGCTCATTTTCGAAATCATAAGATTGAAACATATAATATTCATCATGTTAAAACTATTTTTGTGAAAATTCTTGTCTTTGTCTTTGGTCTACTGAAATTTCAAATTGTTTCTTTCGATACCGTGACAAAAGTATTGACAAAGTAACCAAGTAAATTTCGATGGATTTTGAGCCTTTTATGGGTCATTTGAATTGTGTCTTGTCAAAAAATTATTTTTTAGCACATAATCTGGAGCATATATTATTACAAATAAATGACCGTTTAAAAAATATCATCTTGTATCTGTGGTTTTCTGCGAATTTGAAATTTTTTCGATCAAGAAATTTTCGAAATTTTCTTTAAAACATTCTAACAGCTTTTTTGGGTTTCCCCAAAAGTACAGAGCTCGTACCAATCTAAAATGGCCCTTGATAACATTAAAACTGTGCGCATATACACCCAAACAACGCAAACAAATGCCTTCCAAAATCACACCATTTCAACGGCATATTTTGACTGAACCACTTGCCCAAATGACAAAAAACTGTAGTGTACGTCAATAATGGCAAATATTTTTTAAAATCAAAATCTTCCAAGTTCACAGGGCATTAAGATCGTCCCCATTTTATTTTTGATGGGAGAGTTTTGACAAAGGGACCAAGCTCAAAAAGATTTTTTTTTCGGGTCATGGTAAACATAAAAATTTAACAGTTAATTTTTATATTCATAACAAGTTAGCCTGAAGGAAATAATTTTTTGAGTTTGTCAGGTGAATTGAATACCCCTTTAAACACTTACTATAGTGAGTGAGTTCGACGTTTCGGAACCACCGGGGGTTCCATCTTCAGGACGACTGATTGCTGAAAGTGCGAGAACACAAAGTGTATTGTGCTTAAGTATATCGTGAACTTTTAAGCGCATATCGGTTATTTGTCATTTCTACGGATGTAGCATCCTTTGTGTCTGGAATAATCCGAACATAAAGTTGGGGCCAACTTTGAGGTTTTTAAAAAAGGGAGTGTGTGGGGTCGTAATATTTTTGGTGAAGGTAATCTCCTCCACTTCCCCCATTGAAAAAACTTTCACGCCAGACCCGCTGCCCCGATATTCCCAAAAAAAGCCACAAAAAGCCAACTCCCATCTCAATTGGTAACTAAGTATGAGTACACAACAAAACTCAGTGATCCGCAGCGAGAGTCTTCTGTTTTTAGTCCCAGGTCAGCCGCCTAGCTTGATTAACTTCACCTGCTGTGTGCTCAGAGTGGAGTGTGTGATGTACACACGGCGGGGTGCGGTGTCTAGTGCATGTAGTGGGTGTGGCGGGAGTAAATACCGGCCATGTACTTGATGTTGGCAACTAAGCTAATGAGTAACAACCAAATCAGTGGGCGCGCGCACGAACTCTCTGTTTTTTATTTTCCCCCGTGTCAGCCGCCTAGCTTGATTAATTCACCTGTGTGTGTCAGAGTGGAGTGTGGATTTTCCCAAAAGGCGGGGGGCGGTGGGCTAGTGCATGATGGGGGTGGGGGGAGTAAAATCCGGCCATGTATTATGTTGGCAAAATAAGTAATGAGGGCAAACACAACCAGCTGATCGGCAGCACGAGACGTCTCTCTGTTATGTTATGTCCCACGTGTCAGCCGCCTAGTTATTTAAATTCACCCGCTGTGGTCAGAGGGAGTGTGTGATTACAACGGCGGGGTGGGGGGGTCTAGTGCATGGAGTGGGTGTGGCGGGGGGTAAATACCGGCCATGTACTTGATGTTGGCAACTAAGCAAAGAGTGAAAACACAATCGCTGAGTGGCGCACGAGACGTCTTCTTTATGTTAGTCCAGGTCACCGCCTGTTGATAATTCACCTGCTGTTGCTCGAGGGTGTGTGAATACCACGGGGGGTGGCGGGTGTCTAGTGCATGTAGTGGGGGGTGGCGGGAGTAAATACGGCATGTACTTGAGTTGGCAACTAAATAAAGAGTGACACAACACAAAAAAAAACCCGTGAGTCGGCGCACGAGACGTCTCTTGTTTGTTATGTCCCAGTGTCAGCCGCCTAGTTGTTAACTTCACCTGCGTTGGTCAGATGGGTGTGATATACACACGGCGGGGTGGCGGTGTCTAGTGCATGTAGTGGGTGTGGCGGGAGTAAATACCGGCCATGTACTTGATGTTGGCAACTAAGCTATGAGTGACACAACACAACTCAGCTGAGTCCGCAGACGAGACGCCCCTGTTTTGTTTGTCCCGGTTCAGCCGCCTAGTTGATTAACTTCACCCGCTTTTGCTCGATGGAGTGTGTGATTCACACGGGGGGGGGGGGTGTCTAGTGCATGTATGGGGTGGCGGGAGTAAAACGGCCATGTACTTGATGTTGGAAAAAAGCTAATGAGTGACACAAACCAAAATCAGCGAGTCGCGCGCACAGACTCCTCTGTTTTGTTATGTCCCCCTGTCGCCGCCTAGCTTGAAACTTCACCTGCTGTGGCTAGAGGGAGTGTGTGAATACACCGCGGGTGGGGGTGTTGGCATGTAGGGGGGTGGCGGGTAAAAACCGGGCCCGTACTTGATGTTTTGGGAACTAAACAATGAGACACAACACAACTCAGCTGAGTCGCGCAGCACGAGACGTCTCTCTGTTATGTTATGTCCCACGTGTCAGCCGCCTAGCTTGATTAACTTCACCTGCTGTGTGCTCAGAGTGGAGTGTGTGATATACACACGGCGGGGTGGCGGTGTCTAGTGCATGTAGTGGGTGTGGCGGGAGTAAATACCGGCCATGTACTTGATGTTGGCAACTAAGCTAATGAGTGACACAACACAACTCAGCTGAGTCGCGCAGCACGAGACGTCTCTCTGTTATGTTATGTCCCACGTGTCAGCCGCCTAGCTTGATTAACTTCACCTGCTGTGTGCTCAGAGTGGAGTGTGTGATGTACAACGGGGGGGTGGCGGGGGCTAGGCATTAGTGGGTGGGCGGGGTAAATACCGGCCATGACTTGATTTGGCAACTAACTTGATGCACAACACAACTCAGCTGAGTCGCGCAGCACGAGACGTCTCTGTTATGTTATGTCCCACGTGTCAGCCGCCTAGCTTGATTAATTTACGCTGTGTGCCCGAGTGGAGTGTGTATTACACACGGCGGGGTGCGGGTCTAGGCTGTAGGGGTGTGGCGGGTAAATACCGGGGATGTACTTGATGTTGGAATAAGCTAATGAGTGACCAACACAACTCACTGAGTCGCGCAGCACGGACGTCTCTCTGTTATGTTAGTCCACGTGTCCCGCCGCCCAGCTTGATTAACTTTACCCGCTGTGTAAAGTGGAGTTGGGGATTACACACGGCGGGGTGCGGTGTCTAGTGCATGTGTGGGGGTGGGGGGGGAGTAAATACCGGGCCCTTCTTATGTTGGCAACTAACTATGATGACACAACACAACCCCAGCTGGTCGCGCAGCACGAGACGCTCTTGTTTTGTTTTGTCCCCCCGTGTAGCCGTAGCTTGATTAACTTCACCTGCTGTGTGCTCAGAGTGGAGTGTGTGATGTACACACGGCGGGGTGGCGGTGTCTAGTGCATGTAGTGGGTGTGGCGGGAGTAAATACCGGCCATGTACTTGATGTTGGCAACTAAGCTAATGAGTGACACAACACAATCGCGAGTCGGCGCACGAGACTCTCTTATGTTATTCCCCCGTGTCAGCCCCCTAGTGATTAACTTTCCCCGTGTGTGCTCAGAGTGGAGTGTGTGAATAAAACGGCGGGGTGCGGTGTTAGTGCGGAGTGGGTTGGGGGAGTAAATACGGGGATGTACTTGATGTTTGGGAACAAAACTAAGAGTGCACAACACAAAAAAAAATCAGTGGTCGCGCAGCACGAGACGTCTCTCTGTTATGTTATGTCCCACGTGTCAGCCGCCAGTTTATTAAATTCACCCTGGTTTTGTCAAGTGGAGTGTGTGTTAACACGGGGGGGTCGGGTCTAGGCATGGAGTGGGGGTGGCGGGGGTAAATACCCGGCCCTGTATTGAGTTGGCAAAAGCTAATGGGGACACAACAAAACTCAGCTGAGTCGCGCAGCCGAGAGTCTTCGTTATGTTATGTCCCCCGGTCAGCCCCTAGCTTTTATTTAAAATTTTACCTGCTGGTGCTCAGAGTGGGTGTGTGATTTCACCGGCGGGGTCGGTGTCTATGCATGTAGGGGTGTGGCGGGAGTAAATACCGGCCTTACTTGATGTTTGGCAAAATAAGCAATGAGTGACAAACACAAAATACGAGTCGCGCAGCACAGGCGTCCTTTTAGTTATGTCCACGTGTCAGCCGCCCAGCTGATTAAATTCACCCGCTGTTGCTCAGAGTGGAGTGGGTGATTCCACCCGGGGGGGTGGGGGGTCTAGTCATTAGTGGGTGTGGCGGGAGTAAATACCGGCCATGTACTTGATGTTGGCAACTAAGCTAATGAGTGACACAACACAACTCAGCTGAGTCGCGCAGCACGAGACGTCTTCGTTTTTTAGTCCCCGTGTCACCGCCGCTTTATTAAATTTCCCCGCTGTGTGCTCAGAGTGGGGTGTGTGAATTTCCACGGGGGGGTGGCGGGGTCTAGTGATGTGGGGGTGGCGGGGTTTAAAAACGGCCATGTATTGATGTTGGCAAATAAGTAATGAGTGACACCCAAAACAACTCGCTGAGTCGCGCAGCCGAGACGTCCTCTTTATGTTATGTCCCAGTGTCACCGCCCAGCTTGATTAAAATTCACCTGCTGGGTGCTCAGAGGGGGTGTGTGAGTACACACGGCGGGGTGGGGGTGTCTAGTGCATGTAGGGTTGGCGGGAGAAAAACCGGGGCCCTGTACTTGTTGGCAACTAAGCTAATGAGTGACACAACACAACTCAGCTGAGTCGCGCAGCACGAGACGTCTCTCTGTTATGTTATGTCCCACGTGTCAGCCGCCTAGCTTGATTAACTTCACCTGCTGTGTGCTCAGAGTGGAGTGTGTGATATACACACGGCGGGGGGGGCGGGGTCTAGTGCAGTAGTGGGGTGGCGGGATAAATCCGCCATGTACTTGTTTGGAAATAACTAATGAGTGACACAACACAACTCAGCTGAGTCGCGCAGCACGAGACGTCTCTTGTTAGTTATGTCCCCCCTGTCGCGCCTAGTTGATTAAAATTCACCTGCTGTGTGTCAAGTGGGGTGTGGATATCCCCCCGGCGGGGGGTTTGGGGGCTGTGCATGTAGTGGGTGTGGCGGGGGAAAAAACCGGGCCTGTACTTATGTTGGCAACTAACTAATGAGTGAACAAACAATCACTGAGTCGCGCGCACGAGACGTCTCTTTTTATGTTTTGTCCCAGGTCAGCCGCCTACTTGATTTAAATTCCCTGCTGTGTGTCAGAGTGGGTTTGTGATATACACACGGGGGGGGTGCGGGGGTCTGGGCATGTAGTGGGGGTGGGGGAGTAAACCGGCCCCTTTACTTTATGTTGGCAACTAAGCAAAGATGACACAACCAATCAGCGAGTCGCGCAGCACGAGCGTCCTCTGTTTTTGTTATGTCCACGTGTCAGCCCCCTAGCTTTAACTTTTACCTCTGGGTCAGAGTGGAGGGTGATATACACACGCGGGTGGCGGTGTTAGTGCAGTGTGGGTGGGGCGGGGGTAAAACCGGCCAGACTTTATGTTTGGGAAAATAAACTAATGATGACACAACACAACTCAGCTGAGTCGCGCAGCACGAGACGTCTCTGTTATGTTATGTCCCACGTGTCAGCCGCCTAGCTTGATTAAATTCACCTGTGGGTTTCTCAGAGTGGAGGGGTTTTGGGTATACACACGGCGGGGTGCGGTGTCTAGTGCATGTAGTGGGGGTGGGGGGAGTAAATACCGGCCATGTACTTGATGTTGGCAACTAAGCTAATGAGTGACACAACACAACTCAGCTGAGTCGCGCAGCACGAGACGCTCTGTTATGTTATGTCCCACGTGTCAGCCGCCTAGCTTGATTAAATTCACCTGCTGTGTGCTCAGAGTGGAGTGTGTGATATACACACGGCGGGGGGGCGGGGTCTAGTGCTGTAGTGGGGGGTGGCGGGGTAAATACCGGCCATTACTTTATGTTTGGGAACTAAGCTAATGTGACACAACCAACCAGCGAGTCGCGCAGCACGAGACCCTTTCTTATGTTATGTCCCACGTGTCAGCCGCCTAGCCTGATTAACTTCACCTGCTGTGTGCTCAGAGTGGAGTGGGTGATATACACACGGCGGGGTGGCGGTGTCTAGTGCATGTAGTGGGTGTGGCGGGAGTAAATACCGGCCAGATTGATGTTGGAACTAACTAATGAGTACAAAACACAACCGCGAGTCGCGCAGCACGGACTCTCTGTTTGTTATGTCCCACGTGGCAGCCGCCCACTTGATTAAATTTACCTGCTGTGTCTCAGAGTGGAGGTGTGAAACCACGGGGGGGGTGCGGTCTAGTGATGTAGGGGGTGGCGGGAGAAAAAACCGGCCCTGACTTGATGTTGGCAACTAAACTAAAGAGTGACCACCAAATCAGCTGAGTCGCGGGGGCACGAGACGTTCTGTTTGTTTTTTCCCCCCGTTCAGCCCGCCTAGCTTTATTAACTTCACCTGCTTTTTTTTGGCTCAGAGTGGAGTGTGTGATATACACACGGCGGGGTGGCGGTGTCTAGTGCATGTAGTGGGTGTGGCGGGAGTAAATACCGGCCATGTACTTGATGTTGGCAACTAAGCTAATGAGTGACACAACACAACTCAGCTGAGTCGCGCAGCACGAGACGTCTCTGTTATGTTATGTGCCACGTGTCAGCCGCCTAGCTTGATTAACTTCACCTGCTGTGTGCTCAGAGTGGAGTGTGTGATATACACACGGCGGGGTGGCGGTGTCTAGTGCATGTAGTGGGTGTGGCGGGAGTAAATACCGGCCATGTACTTGATGTTGGCAACTAAGCTATGAGTGACACAACACAACTCAGCTGAGTCGCGCAGCACGAGACGTCTCTGTTATGTTATGTCCCACGTGTCAGCCGCCTAGCTTTATTTCTTCACCGCGTGTGTCAATGGGGTGTGTGATATACACACGGGGGGTGGGGTGTTTTTGTCATGTAGGGGTGTGGGGGAGTAAATAGGCCATGTACTTTTAGTTGGAAATAAGCTAAAGAGTGACACAAAAAATCACTGAGTCGCGCGCCCGGGAAAGTCTCTGTTATGTTTGTCCCACGTGCCCGCCTAGCTTGATTAACTTCACCTGCTGTGTGCTCAGAGTGGAGTGGTGATAAAAACCGGCGGGGGGGCGGGTCTGTGCCGTAGTGGGTGTGGCGGGAGTAAATACCGGCCATGTACTTGTGTTGGCAACTAAGCTATGAGTGACACAACACAACTCAGCTGAGTCGCCCCGACGGACGTCTCCTGTTTTGTTTTTGTCCAGTGTCAGCCGCCTAGCTTGATTAACTTCACCTGCTGTGTGCTCAGAGTGGGGGTGTGTGATATACACACGGCGGGGTGGCGGTGTCTAGTGCATGTAGTGGGTGTGGCGGGAGTAAATACGGCCGTATTGATGTTTTGGGAAATAAACTAATGGGGGGGAACAACACAACTCAGCTGAGCGCGCAGCAGAGAGTCTCTTGTTATTTATTTCCCACGTGTCAGCCGCCTAGCTTGATAAACTTCACCTGCTGTGTGCTCCGAGTGGAGTGTGTGATAACCCGGGGGGGTGCGGTGTCTGTGCATGTAGGGGGGTGGGGGAGTAAAAACCGGCCATGTACTTATGTGGCAATAAGCTAATAGTGACACAACACAACTCAGCCGAGAGGAGACGAGCGTCTCTGTTTTGTTATGTCCCAGTGTCCGCCGCCAGCTTGATTTTAATTTTACCTGCGTGTGCTCAGATTTGGGGTGTTGATATACAACGGCGGGGTGCGGGGTCTAGGATGTTGGGTGTGGCGGAGTAAATACGGGCCCTGTATTTTGTTTCAACTAACTAATGAGTGACACAAAAAAAACTCAGCTGAGTCGGAGCACGAGACGTCTCTTGTTATTTATGTCCCCCCTGTCGCCGCCTAGCTGATTAACTTTACCCGCTGGGGCTCAAGTGGAGTGTGTGATATCACACGGGGGGTGGCGGTGTTTGTGCATGTAGTGGGGGTGGGGGAGTAAATACCCGGCCCCGTATTGATGTTTAAAAAAAGCAAAGAGTGACCAAACAACTCGCTGAGTCGCGAGCACGAGCGTCTCCTGTTTTGTTTTGTCCCACGTGTCAGCCGCCCCAGCTTGATTAAATTCACCTGCTGTGTTCCCGAGTGGAGTGTGTGATTACCACGGGGGGGTGGCGGTGTTATGCATGTAGGGTGTGGCGGGGGTAAAAACCGGCCCGTAGAGTTGGCAACTAAGCTAATGAGTGACACAACACAACTCAGCTGAGTCGCGCAGCACGAGACGTCTCTGTTTGTTTTGTCCCCCGTGTCAGCCCCTAGCTTTTTAACTTTACCGCTGTGTGCTCAGAGGGAGTGTGTGATATCCCACGGCGGGGTGGCGGGGTTGTGTGTAGGGGTGGGGCGGGAGTAAATACGGCCATGTACTTTATGTTGGCAACTAACTAAGAGTGACACAACACAACCAGCTGAGTGCGCACACGAGACGTCTTGTTATGTTATTCCCACTGTCACCCCCTGTTTATTAACTTCACCTGCTGTGTGCTCAGAGTGGAGTGTGTGATTATACACCCGGGGTGCGGTGTCTAGTGCATGTAGTGGGTGTGGCGGGAGTAAATACCGGGCCCTGACTTATGTTGCAACAAGCTAATGAGTGACACAACACAACTCAGCTGAGTCGCGCAGCACGAGACGCTCTGTTAGTTAGTCCCACGTGTCAGCCGCCCAGCTTGATTTTAATTCACTGCTGTGTGCTCAGAGTGGAGTGTGTGATATACACACGGCGGGGTGCGGTGTCTAGTGCATGTAGTGGGTGTGGCGGGAGTAAATACCCGGCCATGTACTTGATGTTGGCAAATACAAATGAGTGACACAAAACAACTCAGTGAGTGCCCAGCACGAGAGTTCTCGTTATGTATGTCCCCCGTGTCAGCCGCCTAGTTGATTAACTTCCCCTGCTGTTGCTCAGAGTGGGGGTGGTGATTACACACGGCGGGGTGGCGGTGTCTAGGCATGTAGGGGTTGGCGGGTAAATCCGGCCATGTACTTTATTTGGCAACTAAGTAAGAGTGACCAACCAACTCAGTAGTCGCGCAGCACGAGACGTCTCTTTATGTTTGTCCCCCGTGTCAACCCCCCTGTTGATTAACTTTACCTGCTGTTGCTCAGAGGGGGTGTGTGATATACACACGGCGGGGTGCGGTGTCTAGTGCATGTAGTGGGTGTGGCGGGAGTAAATACCGGCCATGTACTTGATGTTGGCAACTAAGCTAATGAGTGACACAACACAACTCAGCTGAGTCGCGCAGCACGAGACGTCTCTCTGTTATGTTATGTCCCACGTGTCAGCCGCCTAGCTTGATTAACTTCACCTGCTGTGTGCTCAGAGTGGAGTGTGTGATATACACACGGCGGGGTGGCGGTGTCTAGTGCATGTAGTGGGTGTGGCGGGAGTAAATACCGGCCAGTCTTGTGTTGGCAAAAAGCTAAAAGATGACACAACACAATCGCGAGTCGCGCAGCAGAACGTTTTCTGTTTTGTTTTTGTCCCACGTGTCAGCCGCCTAGCTTGATTAACTTCACCTGCTGTGTGCTCAGAGTGGAGTGTGTGATATACACACGGCGGGGTGCGGTGTCTAGTGCATGTAGTGGGTGTGGCGGGAGTAAATACCGGCCATGTACTTGATGTTGGCAACAAACTAATGGTGCACAACCAAAACACTGAGTCGCGCAGCACGAGACGCTCTCTGTTAGTATGTCCCCGGTTTTAGCCCCTAGTTTATTAATTCACCGCTGTGTGCTCAGAGTGGAGTGTGTGATATACACACGGCGGGGTGCGGTGTCTAGTGCATGTAGTGGGTGTGGCGGGAGTAAATACCGGCCATGTACTTGATGTTGGCAACTAAGCTAATGAGGACACAACACAACCACTGATCGCCCCCGCACGAGCTCCTCTGTTGTTATGTCCCCCGGTCAGCCGCCTACTGATTAACTTTACCTGCTTGTCTAGAGTGGAGTGTGTGAAAACACCGGGGGGGTGCGGTGTCTGTGCTGAGTGGGTGTGGCGGGAGTAAATACCGGCCATGTACTTGATGTTGGCAACTAAGCTATGAGTGACACAACACAACTCAGCTGAGTCGCGCAGCACGAGACGTCTCTCTGTTATGTTATGTCCCACGTGTCAGCCGCCTAGCTTGATTAACTTCACCTGCTGTGTGCTCAGAGTGGAGTGTGTGATATACACACGGCGGGGTGGCGGTGTCTAGTGCATGTAGTGGGTGTGGCGGGAGTAAATACCGGCCATGTACTTGATGTTGGCAACTAAGCTAATGAGTGACACAACACAACTCAGCTGAGTCGCGCAGCACGAGACGTCTCTGTTATTATGTCCCCGTGTCAGCCGCCTAGTTGATTACTTTACCCGCTTGGGCCAGAGTGGAGTGGTGATTACACACGGGGGGTGGGGGTGTTAGGCATTAGTGGGTTGGCGGGGGGTAAAAACCGGCCATGTCTTGATGTTGGCAAAAAACTATGGGAACCAAAAAATGTGGTCCCCGAAGCGCTCTTTATGATGTCCCAAATTAGCCCCTAGCTTTTTTTAACTTCACTGCTTTTTTGGTCGAGGGGGTTTTGGGAAAACAACGGGCGGGGGGGGGCCAGGCATGTATTTTGGGTGGGGGGGTAAATAGAGTACATTTGGAACTAAGCTTGGTGCAAAAAATGTTTTTTTCCCCCCACCCAACCCGTATTTAATTCCCACTTTCCCCGGAAAATTTTAAAATTCATTGGGTCGATTTTAATAAAACACGGGGGTGGGGCCCATATGTGTGGGTGTGGCGGGATAAATAAACCCCCTTTTGATTTTTGGAAAACTAATGAGTACACAACCAATGGAAAATGGAAGAAGATCTTCTGTTATTTATGTCCCCCTGTCACCCCAGTTGATTTTAATTCATGCTTTTCTGGGGGGTTGTAATCCAACGGCGGGTGGGGTTTAGTGCATTATGGGTTGGCGGGGGTAATACCGGCCTACTTTACGGGAAAACCCACCATTGGGGGCGAAAAATTTTGTACAAAATTTCAATGGCAGTATCTTTTGCCCGCCAATTAATTTTTTCTTTTCCGTTATTTGGGCCCCCCGAACTTGAAAACAAGACAACTCCGCCCGTTGTTCTTGGGGGGGTTTAAAAGTGTAATAACAAATTTAGATACATAAATGATTTGTTTCAAGTTTTTGTTTTTATTTCAAGTACAAAAGTATTTTAAACCAATTTCAAAAATTTCAAAAACCCTTTTAAAGTGTTTAAAGTTATAGGGCGTTTTTTTTTTTTTTAAAAAAAAAAAATTTTTTAGGTTATTTAATTTTTTTTTTTTTTTTTTTTTTTTTTTTTTTTTTTTTTTTTTTTTTTTTTTTTTTTTTTTTTTTAAAAAAAAAAAAAAAAAAAAAAAAAAAAAAAAAAAAAAAAAAAAAAAAAAAAAAAAAAAAATTTTTTTCCCCAAAACCCCCCCGGGATAAAAAATTTTTTCCCGGGGGGTTTTTTGGATTTTTGGGGAAAAAAAAATATAAAATTTAAAAAAACAAACCAAAAAAAAAAAACCATGCATTGAAGAGAAAAAAGCCGGGGGGGGGAGGAAAGGGAAAAAGAGGGGGGGGAAAAAAAAAGGGAAAGGGGGGGGGGGGGGGGGGGGGGCCCCCCCCCCCGGGGGGATTCGAATAATGTGTTGTTACAATATGCGCTCGTATAGGCAGTGATAAAACTAAATTAAGTACTTACCTAGCCAATTTTAATTTTTATTCTATTCCACTGATATTTAGTCCTACGGCACCGACCTTTAGTAAATCAACGACAACGATACCCAGCCAATCGTTTAGTTCTGGTGGGGTGTGTACATAAGTGTAAGTACACATTTAGGATACATGAAATGCATTGTGTTCAATGTTATGTTTTATTTCACACCGATACAAACACGTATTATACCAATTTCAAATACTTTAACAAAACCATGAGAAAGTGTTTAAACGTTCATTATGGGTCAGGATTTTTTTTTTAAATTAAATACACGTATGATTTGAAATTCTACTATGTTTTTGTGAGAGATTATTGTAAGCTGAAAGCTACATAAACATTTTTTGATTGTTGAAAAACTTACATGGAGTACACATTATGGCGTACAATGATAATTATGTGGAATGTAAAATGATAATTACTGTAAATATATATGTTACAATGTCAACACTACACAGATTTATGTATTTATATTTATTACAAAATGCAATGTACTGTGCTTGTTCCATATTCGTATCGCATGAGTGTATAGTTTTAGAAGTCGACACTTTAAAAAATGTTATTGTCGGATAAAGAGGTGAACGTTAAGCCTACCTGCTACCCGGCCAACCCGCACGCAATGGACGGATACGATCTGTACATTGCCACATGAGCCCGCTATCCCTAGCCCGCATTGAACGGTGCCTCTCTCGACACATCCGTGATAGAGAGGACAACTTGCCCTGCAGTGCTGTTGCCGTTCTATGCTACTTAAAATATATTAGATAGTCAATAATTTCAAATCTTTTACTGACATATACATCGAAAATTGATTAATAGAATAAAACAAACATGAATTCATTACAGTTCCTAGATCTGTCTAGTCACAAAGTGTAGTACAACTGAGAGGAGTATTTGGTCGTTTCGGCTTTACCAGTGATAAGTTGTTGTCAAAAGTACTGAGGGCGCTCTGACATGAGGTTATTAATTAAATTGTCAATCGGGATACCTTTCGTGGATGGATATATAATAAACAAACCCAGCCATGCAATTGAGAGAGAGCGAGAGCGAGAGCGAGAGAGAGAGAGAGAGAGTGAGAGAGAGAGAGAGAGGGGGGGGGGGGGTTGTTTCCCGCGAGGCAAAGTACACTATCGACAATTACGTCGACAGAATGGACTGGCACAGTTAGGATTTAATCAAATACAGCTTTACACAGTTGTTTCGTTAGTTCATGCGGCAAAACGCCGGTGGTTCGTTGACATAGACGTAATTGATAAAATCACTGTAGGTGTAACCAAATAGGAACGATAAAATACAAGAGGCTTGAACTCAATTCAATAATAATATTGCGATCAAGTAACTTAATCATTGATATTCACTAATTTTTTTAAATTTCCGGGCATTGTGAGTTAACGAGGTCGGTCAAAATTTATTTTGTAAACATGAGATGTGTAACTGCGCGCGTGTGACTGCGCGCGCATGTGTTAAACATGAGATGTGTGACTGCGCGCGCATGACGTAAACATGAGATGTGTGACTGCGCGCGCATGCCGGCACACGCATAATATATATATATATATATATATATTCATGTAGACCCGTGCGTGAGAGCAGATACAACTCTGATTGGTATATGGACGTGGACGTCTTTGTTTTCTTGGTGGGGCAATGATAAGGTGCGGCCCGGTATTACATTTTAATTAACTCAACCCCCCCCCCCCTCCTCAATATTTATTTTGTAAAAAAAAATGTATTCGTTGTCTTAGGATTTGATTTAAAACCAATATGCGTTTCGAGTTTTATACGATTTAAAAAATATATATATGTTTTTTGAAATCGGTTCAGTGACTGGTCCTACAAATCGAAGGGAGATGTCTGGAGCAACTAGCAAGTTTATTGAAAATTTATCGCACACCGCACTTGCCCTAAAATTTATCAGAAAGAATCGTAAATGTCCTTGGTCTACAAGAGGAGTTATTTAGCATGGCAGTATCTACTACCGCAGCAGACTACATGTTCTGTGGGCACCACACTTCCCGCCTGGTTACTACATGGAACACATTCTGCGCCTGTGACGTAATCTGAGTTACCTCTCGCTGCACCCGAGCCAGGCCAGGCAAACCCTGACGCGGTGATGCCACAACGTAACGTAGCTCAGACCACTACACCTTCAAAGAGATGACCACGTCAAACAATGCATTCCTCGCCGCGGTCAAAACTTAATTTATTAAAACTTGAGCGAACGACATGTAAAATACGAACGGGATAATACTGTTAGGTCAATTTTGATTTTCTATTTTGAATGGACAGTGTTGGCTTGAGCTCAACTCTGATTCGGGAAGTTCTGAGTTCAAATCCTGTTGAGACCGGCAATCCTGATTAAAGTTTCTTTCCGAGGTTTTCCTCATTCGTTATTGCGAATATAATTTATTGTGTCCTCTTAAACATCCCTTCATAATTGTCCTCACTCCAATATACCTTGGTTAGACACCTGACAGAGGGGCATGCATTGACCCTGGGTAGGTTTCCCACGAAAAATTTATTATTTTTGATTAGAACTATTATTATTTTGTGACAACTTTGAGAATTCCAATGCCTAATCCATAGGGAGCGAAACAGGTTGTCGAAGAACGATACACTTTGGTTTGGTGGAGGTGCCGGGTTGGGAAATATTCTTCTTACGAGGCAGTACAGCCTGTGCCTCACTGCCTCTGACCCGAAAGGTCACCAAAACTACCATGTCATAATAGTTGAAGTAATATGCCAACAAAAAACCGCCATTCAATCTTAGACCATGTTCGGTTTTGATCGTGAGACGAGACGCACGTACTGACGGACGGACGGAATCAAAGTGCATCCAAAACTATTTGATCATTTAAAACTTTCTTTAAAAGTAAATTGTTTCGAAAGTTTGATTAACAATTATGCACATTTGAAGTTGAACTGTCCTCTGAAATCTGCATCTACGCAGAATGTTGTACTCTGCCGACGTAACGTAATACATCGCTTCCAACAAAGCGCCGCCTATAGTGGAGACTGCGGGGGTGGGGCAACTTTTGTCTCGTGTAAACAACACAAAGGACTATATTAAGGACAAAACATCCTATAACCTGGACGGACACCGTATAATATAACAGATATAGTTCTTCAGCCATGGAAGCGGAAAACAAAGGTAGCCCATAACAAACAACAGTTTCCGAATCGTACGGATCCAAAAATCAGTGGCAACAAAAAAGCAACCATGCACCCACAAAGAAACGGAAAGGCGATATTTTAGAGTAATTGGACATTTGCCTTTGTTTAAGGGGGTTCTGTTTTGTTTTTAGTGCGTATACGAGGAATTTCTTTTGACGTTTTTGAAACAAGCGTTATCCTTTTTTCGGTTCTGGTGAAGTAGAAAATTAAAAGAATGAAATTGAAATATTTTATAAAATGTTTTTCTAGTAGAGGTAAAAACATTACCACGTGTTTGACCGAGCGTATGTAGCTGAAATGGCTTTTTAAACGTAATAGGGTATCTAGACTATACAGATCCAATTAGTGGTGGTTGTTTGATATTGCATGATCAAAATCGTTCTACATCCAAACGTCTCTGCTTCCAATTCAGAAGGTCCAGGGTTCGATTCCCGTTTTAGGCAGAAGTCTTGTTACTTGAGATGTGGACTTAAGTCCATTAGTTCTTGGCTTAGGTATTTGTAAACGGTGACTTTTGAGCCAGTGGCGTAGGAACCAGGAACAAACTTGGGGGGGGGGGGAAATGCACCCCCAAGATTGGCCCGGGGGGTGGGGGGTGGAATTAACGCGAGTTAAATATTAATCTCAGAATATCCGTAGTAAATGTGCACTCACATTTTATACAATTCGACTGTCGCCTTAGGAAAACGAATATGTTAGCCCGTATGCTTATTCGTAATTACATAAAAAATTAGGTTGAAATTTACTAAAATGGACCACTTCAAGTTCATTTTTTGAGTTTTTAGTTCCAAGAGTCCGAGTGCAGTTAAAACATGACGAAATAACTGTAGTATGGCGAAAAGGGCCTCCGGCGGCTGGGGCTTTTGCCCCAGACCCCACCTTCCGCCCACAAAATCCGCTAATGGATTTGCCCTTCCCCAACTTTCCAAACGTTCCTACGCGCCTGTTCGGAGCCGTCCTAGCAACGAGGCACAACAATTCTAAGGTTGTTCCGAATTAGCCTTCTTGATTCTGTGCAGTCCGCGGGTGGTGTCGTGTCCAGCTTGATTGATCGGTGTTTCCTACTTAAATATGTCGGTCTCTAGTTGGTCATTGTTCACTCGTCGATGGTGTCGGCGCCTACAGGGTTTGCTTGGTCGGCTATAAATTTAATGTCCCCCCACTGAAAACCAGTTATCTGACTGAGATGGGTATACTGCGAATTTATTTATTTATTTATTTAATCATTGACATTTTTCCAAATCCCTTCCTCTCCCTTCCCCTTTCACAACAAAAAACCAACAAACATTGTATAAGATAAATAAAACTTTTATAACAGGTAATATATTGATGAATGATTTGTCACAAACATGGCGGCCGGCTGCCTTCCATGGTTGCCAATCTCTGGGAGACTCTCAAAAGAGTGGGGGTTGATACTGATCGTCAGTGTTGGGGAAGGAACTTTTAAAAAGAACGCGTTCTCGCGAACGCGTTCTTTTTTTGTGAACTTTTCAGTGAACTTACTCTTTTTTTAAATGAATGAACTTGAACTTTTAAAAGTTCTTTCTAAAACGGAACTTTTCATTTTTAGAAAGTTCATTTGAAAGTTCTTCTTTCTGCCATAATCTGCCATAATTTTACAAGCTGTTCGACGAGAATGTAGTACAAATCATCAACAAACTCGCGAGTAGTTTGGTATTCGAACACTTCTAATGTTTTTCCTCGTGTTTTTTCCTCATTTTACGCCAGCCTTTAATAAAATAGCGATTTTTTTTTACAAAAGAACTTTTAAAAGAACTTAGTTCATATTTTAGACGAGCTTGTACTTTTCAAAATTTTAGGTTATTAAAGAACTTGAACTTTTAAAAAGTTCATTATTTGAGCTGTGAACTGAACTTTTAAAAAGTTCATTTAAAAAAAGAACTGACCCAACACTGCTGATCGTCGATGCTGCAGATGCACTCCTAAATCGAGAGGTTCTAAGGACCTATATTAAGGATTTTTCCAATTGCATAGACTAACTTTTTTTAAATTAATAAAAAAATCAGTGTTTTTGTTTCGATATTGTTTCTGCACTCTTGCAGAAAGTGATGATGCATTCTGATGTTACTACACCTCCATTTCAATAGCATACAATCGAATCAATGGGGGGAACGAGCGACAGCTAGATCGATTGTATTATTAGTCGTAATAATCCTAGTAGTAGTAAGATTTTTTAACTGCACAAACCAACATTTCCAACTGCACTCTAATATATTATATAATATGTCCTAGAACTTTCTCGGCGCAGTTGAATTGGCTAATGGCTTAGGTTAGGATATAATGATTTAAAGAGCTCGGGTGGTGTGTTCCCGCTTCCATAACGGTTGTACATAGTTTGTAAGTGTGAATAGTAACACAGCATACAGTATAACTGATGTAGTGTACATCTCAGTCATTTCAAGCTCTGTATAGGAAAACAAAGGCAAACCTGTTCCAACCTGCTGAGCTGCCTGTAATGCGCGGACTGTTGACTCCTCCCCCACCCCCGCATGTCACGGACGAATGATTCATTCCACCAGGCAGCTTTATTTTCTAACTGATGAGTGACGAAAGGGAGAATTACGATCGGTTGATTCACTTTCCATCCGGATAATAACTCGAGCCCACAACGCCGAGAAAATATTCAAATTTCAAACCCGATGAATTTTTAGACAATTGAGGTGCGGAAATAAAATATTTCAGTCTCGCACCAAACAGCTTCCTCCCCTGAATAAATCTTGGTCTCTCGTTACGTTACTCCCTCGACCTACGCACACGGTCAAAGGACGTTGCTTTATAATAGAAAATCCGCGCGGTCACAACGCTAAGCTTATTTCTACCAACGACACAAACACCTCAAATAACTTACAAGGCTCTGCATCACAAGATGAACTAGGATGGGGGTGTATCCGTTGAATAGATGGGCAGATATAATAAAAACCTCGTTGAAAAGAAGAACTAATTAGGTAAGTTCTTTGAAGGGAATTGGGGAGTATATTCACCTGACCTTCAAGCGACTGAGTTGCGTGATTTCTAGATGTCCCCAGTCGTCTCCAGTTCATAATCAAAAAAGTATTCATTAGTATTTAACCACTGATCTGTTACTATGTAGGATGCAATACTGTAACCTTGAAGCCGAGTCCCTCTATTGCACCGCCGTCTGGATGTAAGTTTAAGTTCAGAGACGGGGATTTACTGGTCAATCTTGGTCAATATGTGTTTGCCAATAACTAGGAAAACGCTTAAGTCCCGTCGCGTTGATGGATGAGCTTTTTTCAAGTTTTTAGTGTGCGTGGGATCTCTGTTCTTCTTCAAGTTCCATTGAAAAATCATTTTTGTTAAATTAGAATAATTTTTAAAAAGTAGTACTAATTGCTATGGTAATTAGAATGTCAAATATCTGTAGGCCCAAATATTGCTTTATGAACGCATTGTAGGTAATTGTTGTCAAGTTTCTATAGTTACTTCTTAATTATTGTTATACATTTCAAAAAACCCATATTAAAACCTTTATTTCTATGGATTCTGGGAAACTTTTTCAACTTTTTATTTCAAAAGGTACTACAGCACCATAACCGTAATGTCCATGTAAAATATGAACGTTGTAGCCCCACCCGTTTGGTCAGAATCTGCCTAAATGTCACAAAAATATCGCACTAAAACTAAATCAAAATAAATAATAAAATAAAATATAATAATAAAATAATAATAATAAAAAAATCGTAAAAGTACGATATTCATGAGAAATATTTATTCGATTGTACCCAAAAACAATACGCCTCTAAGTTTAGAGATTTCGAAGGTCCCTTCCAATTTTCATCAAGATCGAATATGCCGTTTGCCTGGTAGAGTGCTAACAAACAGACAAAAATACAAAAAAAAAACATTGGAGCTAAATTTTTTGGGGGGTCAGTGAAATTGAAGTCTTGTGTATCTCCCGACTTCATTTCTCAACACCTGACAGGGATGCATCCTCCATTCACGTAAGTAAGTCCAGGATATCATTGATTTTAACATAGATCAATGAATGTTGTAGGCTGTTAGTTCTGGCTGTGACTACAGTCATAGCCACATGCTAAGCGTATGCAAACGTTCGATCACCTTCTGCCCGAACAAAATGGCGACTCGACGCAACGCAGAGTGCTCACTGGCTGATATTTTCTTCATCTATGTACTCGCGTAAGAAATTATTGTGTTCTTATCCACAAATGCACAGGTTACATCACGTTTCAAACGAATGCATGCTTTTATTAGTTTACATTTTTAAAATTTAGTTCAAAGCCCTATTTTAAAATGTTACCACCTTAACGACAGCGGAAGTTTACAGATAACCTGGCCTGAGTTAAGAACTTCGTCCTTTCAACAGGGATACTACTTTCGGAGCTGCAGATTATGGAATGATTTACTGGTGGACATTAGTGAAATACACTCAAAGCCATTTTAAATCCGCACTAAACAAAACACACTTTTCTTATGTATCCTGACAGTAATACTAACACTCACTTCAACGAAACAAACATGCTCAATACCATACATTTTTATAATGAATTCCTAATCTCCCATTTACCACACGCCCAAACACACACGCCCATACACACACGCCCATACACACACGCCCATACACACACGCCCATACACACACGCCCATACACACACGCCCATACACACACGCCCATACACACACGCCCATACACACACGCCCATACACACACGCACATACACACACGCACACACTTATTGTTTTTTAATAATTTATTAAATTGTGTAAATGTATTTTTTATGAATTTCATTGATGTATTGTAATTATGTTTAGTAGGTTGCTAGACACTAAATGGGGCTTTGTCACTTTCTAGTAACATATAACCCAGTCATGTGTTAACAATACATAAACAAAGTATGAACATGCTTTAGAAGAACAACTTACAGATCCTGCGAAACAAATCACTCTGCATGGTTGCCTTCGTTGCCCAATGCATCAACCTGGCAACATCTCGTCCGCTGATGGAAGGGAATAAATAGTAATTGGTTTTCATGAGCTAAAATTGGCGAGAATTCAATCATAGTTCGATATTTTCCCCACTTCAATCACGGTCAGAAATCAGGTTAACTAGAAATGTCATGGCGTCGTGGCGTCACGGTCGTCGTACATAACAGGAGATTTTAATATAGATATGCTAAAGAACAGTACGCAAAGTCGCAACCTGCAAAATATAATAACAATGAATGGACTTAACCTATGTTCAAAAGAGCCTACACGTGTTACACAAACAAGTAAAACATTAATTGACCCGATAATCTCAAATGATTTGAATTAAAAGTAGAAACGTTATCCATTAATATATCTGATCATGTTGTACTGAAAGTACCCCTTAGCATTCAGAAAAGTACAAGTGAAAATATAGCTATTGGTAAGAGAAACTACAAGAGGATAAACTTTGGAGAATTCAATAAACATTTAATTAGTGTAGACTGGAAATTTTGTGCAAGTGATGTTAATGTTATAAGCGAACGATTTGTAAAAAATGTAGTCGATACTCTTGATATATATGCTCCAAAAAGAGATTGTACCACGTCTGTTAAGAGTGCTGCTAACCCATGGTTTAGTGAATCCCTGAAAATTTCCCAAAATGATCGTGATGTCAGTTATAAGAAGGCTAAACTAACCAACACAGAAGAAGATTGGGATCATTATAAAAGACTGAGAAATGTATTCACGAAAAAATGAGGGATGAAAGACTGAAATATTATGAAAAATCTATTGATGATAATAAACATAATTCAAAAGAGATGTGGAAGAACTTAAAAACACTGTTGAAGGGTAAAAATAATAATAATTTCAAGGAATAAGGATATTCCAGATGAAACATTTGACATTAACGATATGCCTAACAAAGCTGATTGTGATATGCAACAGTTTAGACAAATTACTATTAGTGAATTAAAGGAAATTGTAATGGGCTTAAGTAACAAAAAGGGTACTGATGAAGGAATCTCTACAGAAATATTGAAAAACACATTTGACACAATAGGTTTTGCCTTATTAAATGTAATAAACTCATCGTTAGAGTCTGGTAAGTTTCCGGAGAAATGGAAAACTTCAACAATATTGCCGATCCCTAAAGTCAAAGATACTCTTCAGTGCCATGAATTCCGTCCAATAAATGTTCTCCCAATTTATGAAAAAGTTTTAGAATTAGTTGTTCATAAACAAGTCATGCAATATTTTAATAGTAATAACTTATTTTATAGTAACCAATCAGGCTTTCGCTCAGACCACTCGTGTGAAATGGCTCTACAGTTGGCTATCAAGAAATGGTTAGAAGATAGAGATAGTAAAAAATCAACACTTATTATATTTTTAGACTTTAAGAGAGCTTTCGAAACAATAGATAGAGAAATATTATTGAAAAAACTAGAACATTATGGTATGACTGGTAGTGTACTCGCATGGTTTACTAGCTACTTAGAAGAGAGAACACAGAAGACTGTTTTTGATGGAGTCTGTTCAGAGTTAATTATGAACAAGTTTGGAGTACCGCAAGGGTCAGTTCTTGGCCCATTGCTATTCATTATCTACATTAATGATATACACGTATGTATTCAAAGAGGGTTTATTAACTTATTTGCTGATGATACTCTTATATCGTTCTCTGATACCGACTTGGAACTTATAATTCAGATAATCAATGAAGAACTGAATAGATTGTACAAATGGCTAGTCAGAAATAAATTGAAACTAAATGCATCTAAATCAAAATGTATGTTAATAAAAGGTTCAAAATCGAAAGAGAATAATGATACCCATTGCCCGCATGAAGATATTGTCATAAATAATGAGAAACTGGAAATGGTTAACGAAATTAAATACTTGGGATGTATTTTAGATGATCGACTTAGTTTTGCAAGCCATGCTAAGTATATTCAAAATAAAATAAGTAAAAAAATAGGCTTCCTCTCAAGAGTGTCAAAAAATCTTTCTCCCTGGTCAATAGAATTAGTGTATAAAACCATAATTTTGCCACATTTCCAGTATTGTAGTACTATTATGTTTGGAATGACAGAAAAGGATAAATGTACACTGCAATGTCTACAAAACAAAGCAATGAGGGTAGTTCTAAAATGTGGTAAAGATACTAGGATTACAAATATGTGTGAGGCACTGAACTGGCTAACTGTGCGTCAAAACATTATCTACAATTGTCATATTTTTATATATAAACTGAAAAATAACTTCCTCCCTGGTTATTTTGGCAGTTTACAACAACTAAGAAAAGATGTGCATAGTCATTTCACAAGAAACAATGATGATTTTAATTTCAGGAGAGTAAAAAAACACAGCACACACAAGACTCTTATTATGTGCAGGGATGATTGCATTTAACAATCTCCCCAAAGGAATAAGGCAGCAGAAAACTTTAAATATGTTTAAAATAAAATGTAGACAATATGTTATTAACCATGTACATAACTAGATTAAGATGATATATAATTGACATTTCGCCATTATTATTATTATAAATATTATTATATCTGTATTTGAAATCCGTAAATGTAACTCGTAATAGCGTTGAGCTAAAAAAATAAATACATTATTAATTCTGGGTTCACAGTCCCTGATTCCAGAAGGTCCCGAGTCTCAATCTTTACATAAAGTGGACAAACACATTTTTTTGACGTAAGTGCATTTCTATACTACCCACATACAAATAATTTAAAAATGGAAGACGCAGAATACACTGACAAAAACATTATTTGTTTAAAAAGCAAAATGGACCAAGGTGTTTTAGGCTGAAATTATGATCGTTTTTTTTAAATTTCCAAATGTGATATGTTAAGTTAATTGTAATGGAAGAAAAAGGTTACATTCCAAAACAAACATTTTAATCTACATTATATGGGGGAGGATGGGGGGGGGGATACTTCGCTTCCGAACACCTCATATCATTGAAAGGTCTGTATAATTGGCGATTTAATTGCATTTATAATCTTTTCCTAATTCGAGCATGTTTTATGATGGCACATTAAATAACATTTGTGCGAGTTCATATATATATTAAAGTTAATAATAATATGCCAATAGCAATAACCGACAGTGTTGGCTCGAGCGTTGCATGATTAAAGTTTAACAGACTACTCAGTTGTTTTAACAAAATAACACAATATGAATATGTGAATGTGAGTTGTTGATAAGGCCCAGTCAGTTAACCCGATGGGGCTCTTTTCATGTAGGTAAGTGTGTCAGGGTAAGTGACGGGACTGTACAAGCAGGGTTGAGAGGAATACATCCGTAGCATTCACATTTACTACTGAAGAAAACATTTGAGAAAACGTTCGGGTACCGAAACTGCGACCCCCAGAATAAGAGTTTCACAATTCCTCAGTCAGCAACAATGAGACATCAACCCTATTCTTAAAAATGTAAGACAATATTGTTGTTCGTGGTACGTTTGTCCCGTGGTAGAAGGTCCAGGGTTCGAATCCCCCTATAGAATATAAGATTGTTAGCTTTTAATGTGGACATAAGACTATCAATTCATGACAATGAAAACGGAGATTTTGGAGACGTCCTAGCAAAGAAGCACAAAATAAATTATTATAAGGTTGTTTTCTGATTTTGTTGAATTTAGTGCTGTCCGCGGGTGGAGTCGTTCCAGCATGTTTGACCCGTGTTTCCTATTACAAATATTGGTCTCTAGTGACGAGTTAGTCATTGTTCGCTCGTCGATAGTGTCGGCACCTACAGGGTTGGCTTGGTCTGCTTTAAATTGAATGTCTTTCACTGAAAATCAGTCATGTGAGTGGGAAAGACACTAAATACGAATTTATGTATGTATTCACTTAGCAAAAAGAAAGAAAAACACATGTGTATATTTGAATCTTGTAATCTGTTTGGCTCATGTTTTAGCTGCGTTCTGCTCGTTTTATGTTCCATACGGTTTGCAGGAGCCCAGTAACACTGGGATTCGAGCTGAAAGGCGAATCCTAATTAGCTTGACGTTGAGAGTTCCCCTCAGTAACGTTTGTACCTGTTAATAGCAAACAGCGAGACAAATTAAAATGCGCATGGGTATGAATTTAGGGCGCGGTCTAGCGTCCTATTGATTCTCAAACAGACTGATTTCCAATTAAGAGAGAGAGTGGCGATCAGGAGGAAAACGGAAGTTTACAGTACTGCTCACTGCACTTGAGACCATCGTGTGAGATTAACCTGTCTCTTGATGTGATTTTAATCAAACACTCTTCAACTTAAAGCGTTTAACTCCGGTAAATAGTTGTGGCATACGTTGTAGTTGATGTTATTGACCTACCTACTACATGGCTCCTAGTGTTAGATGTACTTGGACGTGTCAGCTGTAGGTGTAAACGAGTGCTGACTGGTACGATCACCTCACATAAAAGAGCGGTTTATAGTACAGAGTCTGCCACTGCGTCCTAACACTGAGTCCGGACGCAGTGAGTTAATAAGAGGCAGGCATGCTCATTTTACGCGCATTCAAATTTATCATCTAATTTTAGTAGCATCTATTTGTAATTTAACATAACTGTGTAACAATAAGTTGTAAAGCCATCTATCATTGCACTTTTCCAATAATTAATTATAGAAAATATACAAAAAATAATTTAAATTTTCTAGAATTTCTGTCAAAATAGTCAAAACACTCACATTACTTATACTAACACTACGCATTTTCTGATTAATTTATGATAAATATTGAAAATCTGAAATGGTAGGTGAGTACAGATCATCTTTCATTATGAATTGAGCTCAGTTGTCTTCAGATGTAATGATTTATGGCTGCAGGACAAGGAACGCACCGAACGTCTAATCACGCATCAGCTGACCGAAGAACTGTAGACTGCACTTCAAGGCGGTTGCATGAGACCAAGAAGTAAAGACTAAGGCTGGACAAATATATCGAGATTTCGACACGATTTCGATACTACAATTCCAAACGGAAATATCGAATCTAAAAAATGTTGTTTTTTATTCAAAAAACGTAACGAGGCGAATCACCTTTTGGGAATGAAAATGTTTATGCATTTTATGCTGCAAATACCTTTTAAAAAAGGTTTAATTTCTTAAAATTTCGGTTCACGTGTTAATGGTGTAGGTGCCGGGAAGTCTATGATAAATGAATCCCGACTTGTACAATGGAGTTGCTGGGTCATTCAACTCGTGCGAGAGAACGTATAACTCGTTATGCACTTTTACAAAACAAAACGTATTGAAAGAAAATATTCAATTTTGGTTATGAATAGCGAAATCCTTAAAAGGACTGTTACCCCCAAAAAATGATTTTTTTTACCACATCTATAGCCCAATACACAGTAAAATGACCGTAAAAAAAAAATATATCTTGTAATTGTGTTTTTACACGAATTTTACATTTTTTTAATCCAGAAATTTGTGAAAATAGGCGTCTTAAGAATTTTTTAAAATATCCTTCAACTTGCTTCTTTTTTGTTCCACGTAGATACTAGAGCATCGCATTAATCTAAAATGGCCCCTCATAACATCGTGTGTTTTTTTCATTTATTCATCCACAATCTTACAATCATAATAATATCAAAATATTATTACAAAAACAAAATTATAGTGGAGCCTATTTAAAGGTTTTCAAACTGTGCACAAATATACGCTCAAACACGCAAACATATAAAAATTAAAAAAAAAAACACCCCTTCTTGGTAATCAATCAGCATATTTTGACCGAACCACTTGCCCAAATTACAAAACAAAATATAGATGATTTACATAAAAGGCTGTAGATTACGTCAATAATGGCCAATCTTTTTTTGGATCAAAATCCTCTAAGGTCACGGGGCATAAAGATCGACCCCATGTTATTTCTTATGGGAGATTTTTGCCGATGGGACCTTGCTAAAAAAATATTTTGTTTGACAATTTTTTTCGGGTCATGGTGGATCCAATACTTTTTCTGGTAATTTCTGAATTCATACTTAGTTAGCCTTAATAAAGATATTTTTGGAGTTTCACAAGTTTCATCAAATGATCTTGGGTTTTCACAATAAATATTCCAATAAATGCTAACATTTATTATGAATTCCCAAAACAAAACTGAACCTAACTGCGTTCCGTGTAAACAAGTCCCACGTTTTGTCCCTGGTTCTTAGCCTAGGCTGAAGACAGGCCGGCTAGATTTCTACGCTGAAATTGATGCCAGAAAAAAGCAGAAGTTTTCTCGTAGAAGTCGCCATTATTTCCCGCGTTGTGATTTATGTCTGCTCGAAGCCAGACTCGCGGCCGTTAATTTCATCGGTTTCGATAACAACATCGAACTGAGAAGCCGACAGTAGTCAGACGTGACCGTAGACCACGTAAGACATACAAATTAGTTTCGGAATTTAATTTAATAGCATAAATACATTTAGTTCTGAAATGTTAGAATAAAATAAAATACTAAAAGCAAATATCATTCCGAGCAGAACATGAAATTAATACTATTCTATTATTTGTATTGTTAAGTAGATAGTAAAATTTCTCGTAACTAGGAAGCTTCGCAAACGCTTTTTTTTAGTCGCGTTGATGGAAGAGCTTTTTTAAGTTTTTTTTGCATGAGATATCTTTACTTTTTCAAGTGCTTTGTTTTGCTGCCTACGCATTGTAGGTGATTGTTGTCAAGTTTCTATTGTTTCTTGTTATTATTTACCGTAAAAACCTTATATTAAATGTTTTATTTCTATGGATTCTGACTAACTTTTTCAACTTTTTCTTTCAAAATGTACTACATCACCATAACTTTAATGTCCATGTATAATATGAACGTTGTAGCCCCACCCGTTTGGTCATAATTGACCCAAATGGCACGAAAATATCGCACAAAAAATAAAAAAAACTTATATTAAAAGCTTTATTTCTATAGATTCTGGCTAACTTTTTCAACTTTTTCTTTAAAAAGGTACTACATCAACATAACCTTAATGTCTATGTATAATATAAACGTTGTAGCCCCACCCGATTGGTCAGAATTGACCCAAATGCCACGAAAATATCGCACACAAAATCAAAAAACTTATATTAAAATCTTTATTTCTATGGATTCTGGCTATTTTTTTCAACTTTTTCTTTCAAAAGGTACTTCATTACCATAATGTTAATGTTCATGTATAATATGAACGTTGTAGCCCCACCCGTTTGGTCAGAATCGACCCAAATATCACGAAAATATCGCACTAAAAATCGAAAAAAATCGTAAAAGTACGATATTCATGAGAAATATTTCTTCGATTGTACCCAAAAACAATACACCTCTAAGTTTAGAGATTTCGAAGGTCCCCTCCAATTTTCATCAAGATCGGATATGCCGTTCGTCGTCCATTCTTATAGCTATGCAATCCTTGGATTGCAGAGTCGGTAGTCCTACTTCGGGCTAAAGCCCTTTATAGGTTCGTCATGATTAATAGATAAAACCCTTAACTTTTTTAATACTTAACTTGTTAAAAATATACCAGGAGGTAGTCATTGCTTTAGCATTATGCTATGTCAGTAATTTAAAATATAATGTTCAAGACATTAAAAAGGGACGTAGTCAATTGTTTGTCATGAGTTAAATAAATGTGTCCGAACAGATAAAAGGTAGAATGTCATTGTAGGATACCCCTATATAGGGAAACCTCGTTTATAATATAAAAGTCCTGTTTTTATTCAACCAGAGAGGCCAACGCCATCTTTGGTCTCTTATGTTTATGTTTAAAATTATGGTCATAATTGCCCAGATCTCCACTAACGGATTGTCACTGCTGCCCAGCCTTGTGTAAAATAATTGGACCTGCTTTAGCATGAATTTCCGCAGTGAGGGGATATTAGCATCCCTGTGTATGTCAAAATTTCGCACGTACCAGGGCATGCCCGTGGCCATGCGTAGGGCCCTGTTCTGGATACGTTGAAGCTTATCCAATAGTGTCTTACTGGCTGTGGCCCAGACTGGTGCCGCATACGTAAGTATAGGTCTAATTAATGAGGTGTAAAGTAAAACCTTGTTGTTAATAGATAATACACTGCGTTTGTTTGTTAAACACCACAGCATGCCAAGACGCTGCGATGCTTTAGTGGCTATATATTCTATATGTTTGTTCCAGGAGAGACCACTGTCCATTAAAACTCCTAGATACTTTGCGGATTTATTTGTGGCTATCTCCTCACCAAAGAGCTCCAGGTTGTTGTGAGTTACAGCGACTGCTTTGCGTTTCTTAGTAAATAGCACTGAGTCACTCTTTGTTACATTGATCTTAATTCTCCAAAGTTCATACCAGGATTCTAGGGCATTTAATGCTTTTTGAAGAAGCAGGTATGCCTTGGAGGCATGCCATGACCGAGCGATCAGTGCCGTATCATCGGCGTAGATGGCGTACTGCACTCCATCCACCCTTGGCATGTCATTGATAAATATTGTAAACAGGATTGGCCCAAGGATTGACCCCTGAGGTACACCCGCTTGTATTCTCCTTGTGGATGAGTTTGCATTTCCCATTTGGGCATAGAACGAGCGTTGCTGGAGATAGGAATAAATAAGCCTTGTTAAGTGTATCGGCAAGCCAGTTTGATGGAGCTTAAATACTAGGCCATCATGCCAGACCCGGTCAAATGCCTGGGCGACGTCAAGAAACGCTACAGCTGTAACTTGGTTTTTGTTAAAGCCCTCGGTTATGAGTTCAGTTAGTCTGACTAATTGGTGTGACGTAGAATGTTTTGATCTAAACCCAAACTGCTCATTAATTATAATATGTTTATCTTTGAGGTGTTTTTGTACTCTTGTCAATATAATACGTTCAAAAATTTTTGATAAGCCGGTTAACAGGCTAATTGGTCTGTAGTTTTGTGGGAAGGCAGGGTCCTTCCCAGGTTTATTGAATAAAATTATTTTAGATGTCTTCATTTCATCCGCAAAGTAGTCTAGCCTCAGCATACTATTGAATAAGTTCGTAATAAATGCAAGGGCTTTCTTTGGGAGGTGTTTAAAAGCCTGATTTGGGATGCCATCTATGCCTGGAGCTTTTCTATTTTTAAGATTTACTATTATACGTTTGACTTCAGCAGGAGAACAGAAGCAGACTTCCTCCCCTTCTTTTGGCTCCACTTCATTAATGATGGTGTGTACAGCATCTTCCACCATTTCTATGTGGTCAACGTCACTTGGATCGTCATTTGGTTGAAAGGTCTGCTCTAAAGTATCGGCCATAGCATTAGCCTTGTCCATTGCACTATATGCCATGCCATTTAAGCCGTGAAGGGGAGGACTTGCTTGTCTCACTTTTAGGAGAGCTTTAGTCATATTCCAGATGGAATTATCATCTGTTTTAAGCTCGGTGAGTCTTGTATTCCACTGCTCATTGCGATATTCACTGATCATTTGTTTAATGTCTCTGGTGAGAGTGTTGAGTAGGGTTTTAAGGTTTGGAGTACGGTGCTTTTGCCACACTCTGCGTAGCCTATTTTTATTTTGGATTGACTTGATGATGTGCATTGGTAATCTGAATCTGGACTCACCTGGGGGTGGAGGCGGGGGAGTGCTGGCTATTAGAGAAGCCGTCATGATTTCTGATAGATGAGTTATGTTTTGGTCTATCTGTTTTTTAGTGGTCATTGGTGGATTGGCCTTGGTTAACAGATCAGAAATGTTAGACGAAAAGAGGTTCCAGTCTGTATATTTTGTATTTATTTTGTTTGGACGGGAATCTGCAATTGGGAGTTGCCATAATTGAATATTATAGGGTTATGATCTGAGCTTAGTTCTTGCACAGCCATAATATCAATTGAATGTACTAAGTTAGCCCCTAGGACAATGTCCAAAACATCAGGGCGATTGCCACTGTCTGGGTAGTGGGTAGGTGTATCTGGTCCAAGTATTTGGATAGCCCTATCTGCACAATGCGAGAATAGTAGTTTACCATTTTTGTTAGCCAGCCGTGAGTTCCAGGAGGTATGTTTACAATTTAAATCACCAGCTATGAGAGTAGTTTGGGTGGCCCCACAAAGCTTGTCTATATCAGAGACATCTAGGGCTTTGTTGGGTGATTTATACACTGCTACCAGCTTTATAATTTCATTCTTTAATTGAATCATAACTATTGACGCCTCTATAGACTCAAGGATAGGTACGTCATAACTATGGTGAGTTATGTCACTCCTAACTAGTATGGCGGTGCCCCCACCAACACGTATTCGATCATTGCGATAAATCTTGTAGTTTCTCATTTTAAGCTTATTAGCTGGTTTAAGGTAGGTTTCATTAACTAGGGCGACATGAATATCATGCTCTATTAAAAATTCAGTCAGTTCATCTTTTTTGCCGGCAATGGATTGGGCATTCCATGCCATACATCTCAGGTTAGTAAGTGTAGGTAGCTTATGGCTTTCTGCCATGTTCGGCTCTAAGTGCTTGACTAGAAATAGAGGCATTGCTCTTGAAATAATAAGGTTAAGGCGGTCTTCACCATTCCGGCTGTGTTAAGGTCATCTAGCAGAGCTGTGGCCCAGTCCACATGTTTTTAAGATTGAGGGAATCACATCTTTTTCGGTCACTTTTAGGTCTGTTTGTTTCTTACTATTATTAGTCAGACTCTTGGTTGTTTTTACTCTTGCTACCAACATAGTTGTTTTTAGTTTCTGGGATGGCAGTGTCGGAGTCAGAATCCGAGCTATCTGATTCGTTGCTTTCATCCTCACCGGAGTCTGAGGAAGACTCGCTACTTTTTTGATTATTCCTTTTCCCCACATTTAACTGGGACTTGGATGCTCTGGAATTGTGGGAGGATTGCGCTTTGCTTGTTTTTAGATGCGGGAAATCGTCTACTACAGAGTTTCGACCTTTAGCCCTGGCTTGCCAGGCATTGGTGGATGGAATGGGCGCATCCCTGTATTTGCTCTTTTGGCTTGTTTTAGGTTTGTGACCTGCTTTTTGTTGTTGCCATTCATGCGTTCCTTGGCAGTCTTATACGACTGGCAGCCCTTCCAATTGCAGTATGTGCCTCTTTGCAGTTAACACACGTTGGAGGGGTGTTCTTGCCCTTGGTGCATCTGTTGATGGTGCTCGTTACCGCATTTGACGCAACAAGGCTTGCGTTCGCAATGCCTGGCCACGTGCCCAAACTTCTGACACTTGTAACATTGAATGGGGCCGGCTGGTGCTCTGAATTTCTCAATTGAAACAACCGAGAGACATAACCTGTTATGGAAGTGATTTGATTGCTAGCACTAGGGTCAGCTTTAATTAAGAATAGTGGTAGTAGTGCCTTGCTGCCCCGCATGCTACGCATTTGAGTTAAGGTTTCAACATCCACTTCTTTCTTTTCTAGTTCTGCTTTGATGTAATCTATACTGGTTGACTTGTCTAACCCCCTGATGACCCACTTGGCGGCCCTATCGCCAAGCGGGGTGAAGGTGTGGTATTCAATATCATTTGATTTTAGTTCAGCAATGGCAGCCCTGTAGTCTTCTGCTGACAGAGTGGTTAATTTTGTGCTAGTGCCACGTGTCTTGAATGTTATTTGGTAATGGCAGCTTTCTTGAATATCGGCCGATAATTTGTTGAAATCTTTCATTTCGCGAATGATTATTGGGGGTGGTAGGGGCGCACGTCTGGCTGTAGATGTCGCTTGCGTATTGTCTTCGCCATTGTCATCTACTTCAATATCTTCTGCATCGTCGTTGGTGACCAGGTCGCTTGGTGTCAAGGGGTCAAACCTGTTTGACACTGTAACATCCGGTGTTGCTTTTTCATTCGAATATCTTTTTCTTTTCTTAGTGTCATTTGTCACTGTTTTAAATTCTTGCGATTTTTTAAGGAACTCAGCCACACTGGAGCCATTAGAGTCGCTCAGGGAATTGCTTCGTTGCCTCCTTAGTAGGCTGTCGGTTTTAAAAGTAAAAGGTTTGGGTTTTAAGCCACCCTTGTCATTATTGTTTGTCTTTGAGGGAGACATTGTCTTATTAAAAAGAGTAAATAAATAATAATATTAAAATAGCTTGCTGAGCAGTCGAAAATAAAATTATTAAAAAGGTAGGAGTTTAGGCGTATTGCCAGTCATTGTAGATTATTAAAAGTCAATTATAAAAAATACAAGGGAGGGCAAGCGGAAGTGGACCAAGTACAGGCCGGAGCCTCCTGTACCTAGCCCCTACAGGTCCTATGCTTACCCCCCAGTCCTAGCTAAACAATACACCAATGCCACTAATTGACATTGGCTTGTCTGTCGAGAGCGTCTAGACGCCAACCACGCCTGACCTACAAGGCACCCAGGGGGAGCTCACCCCTAGTGGGTTTAGCCCCCGAGTGCCTCCTAGTACTTACAATTTTGTGCTAAATGGCTGTACGCCAGTCTTGGCTTGATCTCCTTGGTGGGGCCTGCAGACGCACGCTGTGGCTCTGCTGGGCTCCTCTTGAAGATGCTCGCTCCTCGACGTTCACTGATGAGTGATATGCCGTTTGCCTGGTAGAGAGTTAATAAACGACGGAAAAAAACAAAAAACAAACAAACAAAAAAACAAAACCAAAAAAAACAAAAACACCCGAGCTAAATATTTTGGGGGTCAGTGAAATTGAAGTATTCGCTTCGCTCATCCAACTATTTTTCACTTTGAATGGTATCATACCGTCTAGCCTACAATTATTATTACACGATGACGAGGCCGCATGAAGACAAACGCAACAAATTTAAACATTGATGCTATAGTCTCCACAGTTATAGCGTGTGTCTTACTACGACCTGCAGTCAAATAACTGGTTTTCAGTATACAAGCGTACTCTAAGCTTATTTAAGTTGGTAGACCACCGCCAATATCATTACACGAAACAGCAGTTTTTTTACTGATATCAAGAGAACGCTGCAAATTATCCAAAGCCTGATTGCAGACAAAAATGTGATTTTGTTATAACAATAATATAATGACAGGAAAATTGTTCAAATATAATAATCAATGCCGTTTGTGTTTCAAATGCATTTAATTAATTAAATATCAAATACAAAAAATGATTACCATCACATTATCTGTTTTCGGGCTCGCAAACCACATAGCTGTTTTCCGATATTTTGCTGCGTTGTCGAGATATCACCGAAAAAGTGTAGTTTCACGTGGTTTTAATTATAAGTGGCGGTCTACCACCATAACCATATCATGCAAATAGAAACGTTACGAAAAAAACTCTTTGTGAAGTGTGAATACCTCTACAAAATGAAACCTAATTTCATTTAACCATACGAACTTGTACCAAAATTAATGGGAGGTAATTCTATTTTCAATTCGGGATAGAACCGTAATTTCCATTTTCAAATTCACAGGCTGGATAATTACATTGATTATCTCATTTTTACTTTCCCGCGTGGATTGAGTTTACCAATTATTCTCCTGACAAGACAGCCAAGCCAGGTGAACTTGGGTCAGCGCATTTAGCGTCAAAACCGTCAACCGCGGGTAATTGGTTGGCAGACAGCATGACTACTGTGGGTTGAGGGTGTGCCTCCGAGCATGGGAGCATGCCAACCACGGCTTTGTGAACACGACCTATAAATTAGCCAGCACAAACTTTTATGCAATGAAACAAAACACTGGATTAAAAAATCGGAATATTTCCTCGTTGTCTTCATTGTAAGCTATAAAAAGTATGTGTGCTATAAAAGTTACGACTGCAAATTTATGGGTGTTGTAACAGAAACTGTTCTGTCAGATATATGTGTATCAAGCGAGGAAGGGTAATGGCCAGCGATCGTTCGTTGCTCTTTCTGATAATATGCTCAGAATTGCATGTTTTGCGTTTGTTTAAGCAGTAACTTTTGTAATATTCGTGGCGAAGATAGTGCAGGAGATTAATAAAGACGGAGCATCAACTGGCAACAATCGCGACAGTGGTTTGTATTACCTCGTACAAGATGAACCGTAGTCAAAATATAATTTTTGTATACTTTTTTTACTTTTACTAGTCTTTTTTCAAACTGAGGGTTGAACAAAGAAAAAACTTACAACAATACAATCGATTTAAATATAAACAGTATGATCATGATCAATTTTTAAGAACATAGTTAAGAAGTACAAAATACTATTTTAATTTTAAAATACATGTTCTATTAGTTTGTTATGTATAAGAATAACTATTGTTGTAACCGGTTTCCCCATAAGAAAGAGAGAGAGTATAGACAGGCAGACAAAGTGAGAGGTGACAGGTGGTGATAGTGGAAGAGAGGTGTAAGAGAGAGACAGGTAAAGATAGGGAAGAGATTAAACGAAGGGGATAGTGGGAGAACGGGGGACGTAAGAGAGAATGAGAGATGGAGAAAAATACGTGTATAAAGGTCTTAATTGTCTAGAAAACGGAGTTAGAGCCAGGTAGGCCTTATCTTACATACAAGATAGGGACATAGAGAGGGTGATAGACGATAAGAGAGAACCAGTGACCAAGGAGTAAAAAGGAAGACACCCTAAGCGACCTAGAGTTTCACTGTTGGCCTTGTCACAATAATGAGAAAGAAGTTTGTTATTGTCAACCAACTACATATTTATCAATCATGTAAACCTAATATAATATAGCTTTCTCTTCGTGCTCAAGAACCCGTGGAATTCGAAGGCTTCAAAGGAAAGTCATGGCAAGATCCAAAGCATGCACACAGTGCCGGAGACAAAGTCGCCTGCCAGATGCCTGTAGCACGACACGGGAAAGGTCTCCAACAAAGTATAGAAACTTTCGATTCAATTTGAATAACTTTTGAAAATAGATCTTGGATCCCAGGGGTTGAAAGTCGGTTCTCATGGAAACGCAAATAAGCCGCCATCTTAGATTCGAGATAAGACAATAGAGAGCCGAGATTGTTCACGATATTCGAGTAACTAGCAGACGTTGAAAATACCGGGGACTTTTGATGTGGATTACCCTCTGTGGTGTTATCACAAATTATTGTTCAGGTCAAAAATGTTAATCAGTATTCAATCAATGAATGAATGAAAGTTCAACCACAAAACAGTATTCATATTCAGGGAACTGAGACGACGTCCACAGCTCAACCATGGGAGAGAGACATCCCATCATTTGATCACATCAGTTGACTTTTTAAGTTGGGGGGAGCTAGCATTAAGGCCCCCCTCCACTTTTGATCTAGAATATCTCTGGCAGCGAGTGAGCACTAACGGTGAGGCATTGAGCACTTTCAAGCACTAACGAAGCACACACGATCGGCATACACATTTTGATTTTTGGAGTTTGGAGTTGGGGGGCCAACTTAATGGACCTCATTTTGACACGTTTTGCTTCAGACTTTTCGTCAAATCAAGGAGGCCATCGCCAATATGCAAAAGTTCTTAGTTTTGTCCAGGACATAAAAGTCCATTAATAAATCCTGTGCAGAGCGCTCAATCACCTATCACAATAACAGACCAATTCCCACGCTCTTTCTATAATATCTAGTGGGCTGTAAATGTCAATCATCTCAACTAATTTATAATGTACTTGTTATCCTCAATGAAACAGCCGAGCAGTGAGTAGGGTGCGAGGTAATCTCTCTGAATAGTTAACATTTTGTGGCCTGGCCATCAGTCTTACCAACATGCATTACAAGGTGACAACCTCAGTCAAATACACGAAAAATAACATTTCCACTAATCAATTTATGGATGAGTTGAATATCGATCACTACAAAACACTTCAATTAAAGCACATCAGAGATTGGTTTAAACTGAACGGTGCGTGGTTAAAATTATAGTGATTCTCTTAATCTCTAACTTTAAGAAAGTTTAATAACACCTAAAACACTCAACGACTAAAACCAATTTAACTTGTATCAACATGGTACATTTAAGGTATCTGCTTCAGACTGACAAGACGCGAGAGAGTTCAAGACAAAAAGAAAGAAATACATTTTGGAAATTCCGCCATCTTGGCGTCTGATTTTGTCGTAGAATCGTGACATCACCCAAAATTTCAAACCCCGACCAATAAAGTCAGATTGTCGCGTCCACGGCTACGGCCTCAATTCATAGTTAGTTTCTATATGAGCTATTTTTTTCTTGTGATTTAAAAAAAAAATGTTGGTGATTTTTTGTAAATCCAAAAAATATTGTTTTTTTAATAACCGGAGCAAAGTTTGTCCGATCGGTTGCATCTAGGACTCTAAGGAACTGGACAGACGAGGTGAAGATTTTAATAACCGTATGTTTTGACTTCACACTGTTCTTTATTTTGAATATTATATTGCAGTAATAGTTCGACTTTTTTCAGATGTCTTTTTCAAACTGAGGGTTTGAAACATACTACTGTAAACATTCAATACTTGTTCCACTAGTTTATTTTATGTAAATAATATCACTCCCATGTAGAAATATTTGTTTGCCAAATGGTTACCAAGAGGTAACCAACAGTTCACCAAGGCTTGTTTCTGATCACCAAGTGGTTGCCAAGTGGTCGCCAAGGATCGCCACCGAAATTTCAACTAAATATATGATAGCCAAGCGTTCACCAAGAGGCAGCCAATGATTCGCCAACTTCTGCTCTCAGCTGGGCAAGGTAGCCAAATGGTTGCCAACAGTTCGCCATTTAGTTACTAAGTGATGATCACTTTTGGCGACCTGTTGGTGAACTGTTGGTGATTTTATTTAACAAATGAGACGCCAAACGTCAGCCATAAGGTTGCCATGTGTTCACCAACTGATGGAAGTCACCAAGACTACGCCAAGAGGTTGCCAACTGGTCGCCAATAGATTACAAAAGATTGTCACGTGGATACCTCGTGGCATACTGTTGGCGCCGTATAAACTGCATTCTTTCAGGTCATTGCCTTGTCCTTCAACGGACTTGGGGTGGTTCTAGGATGCGAAGAGGTTGCTTGCCATTTGAAACAAGCGTGCGGTCGAGAGAAGACGTGAACGTTAGCATCGCAGTGCTCGACAGTGTATTTTACGTTTGTACAGGCGTTTTATTAGTGTTGAGAACGCGAGGAGGATAGTTGCTGGTGTACGATACAAATTGCATGTCGGCAAGAGAAAAGTGTGTGTAACTTAATATAATATTTATATAGAAAAGTTATTTTCGTGTGTAAATAGAAACATAATGCAACATCAAACATGGCAGTTTCCAGTGACGTCCTACTTAGAGCTACATGAAATCTTAGTAAATATGTTATCAACATTTAGGTGAAGACAAAAATCATGGCTTGTCCGTTACGAAACATCAATATAATGAATGTATTGCATTTAGAACAGAGTTCTTATAATTCAATACATAATTATTAATGCTGCTATATGCCCTATACGTTCCTGCTGTGAATATCTTCATCCTGAACTTCATTGCACTTAGTAATTCAATTTGAGGTGATTTTGATGGTATATATAATAAATTCGAAAAGCGTGGTCTTCAATCTGTTTCCTTACATTCTTCTACATTTTTATATAACATCCTACCCATGCATACTAAATACATATTATGACCGGAGGCTATAATTTGGTGAACTCTTGGCGACCATTTGGCGACCTCTTGGCAACCTTTTGGCGTCTTTTTGGCGAACTCATGGCAACCTAGTCGCTTTTTTTTAGAAGTCGCCAACAGTTCGCCAAGAGGTCGTATTTTGACACAAAACGACCTGTTGGCGCACTTTTGGCTTCTTTTGGCGACTACATTGGTGAACTCGTTGGTGACCTGTTGGTTACTTTGTGGCGACCTATTGGCTAACTGCGTGGTGACTACTTGGTTAGCTTTTGGCTACCTGTTGGCGACCTTCTGATTTCTATTAGGGCTGTTTGTAACTAAACCTGCAAGATTTCATATTTATTTTCTCGGGTGTGGCTGACATGTTACATGCCAATTTCTCTCTGTCAAAATATGTTTTCATCCACTTCGTGTTGTTTCTTGATATCTGTCAGTATATCCCGAGCATACTGAGTGAAACCTATTCTCTTTCATGTTGGTTGAGCTGTATTTATAATTGAAAAAACATTTCTTTGGAATGTGGCTAAGTGGGACACGGGGCTCAAGAATATCTTGCCCCCCCCCCCCCCCCCCCCCCAACTCATCCTTGCAAATAAATCACTTTAATTTTCTAATTTGTGTGCTTCATGAAGTTACCGGGTTAAAAAGTTCACCATGACCTCGAGATAAGTGGTGTTAAACTTTGTAATAACATAACGAGTAACTGCTAGCTTGTCATTATATTTCCCGCGTGTAGTCTACATTCTACAGCTACACTATATAGTGCGCCAGTGTAGGATTGTAGCAAATAGTATATTTATTAATTATAAGTTAATTGAGCCCGTAGGTAAGAAACTATATTTGTTATGTAGCAATATTCCGGAAAGTTTAGACCGGCTGACATTATTTACTTAATTTAACGTTTGTTTTTTTTTACTTTTTTACCATAAAAAATCTCAGTCATATCTTTCATCTTGACTAAATTATTTACTAAAACAACTTCTTTGAAATTCTTGATATTATTTATCCACATAGCTGTGGTTGTTTTTTGTCAGATGTTTGTATTTTTGTAAATTATGTCAGCCACTCGAAGTAAAGTGAAACTCTCAGGAATATTGTAACAAAATAAATACAATTTCCTATCTAAGAGCACTGTAAAAGTTTAATTAACTTTTAAATAACATTTCACTGTTCTTTTATTAAAGTTTATGTAAATGTTTTCACGCGGACTCTACAGAACGCATTTCCATCTTTAAACATAACCTAACATAACATAATAAAAACAAAACATAGCTTCCAGTTTGTATCGCAAACTCTGTGAGATGTTCTCCCCTGCAGAACCGCTCGGAGCTTATCCCCATTTTCCTCAGGGACCCGGGACGCTCAGCCCGGATGACGCAATACAGATTGTCAACAAACGTTTACACAAGAAATTCGCGTAGCCAAATCGAAAACGATTTCTACTATCTTTTAGGAAAACATTTATTTCGGCACTGCCTATGAAATACAAATGCCGTATATCAAGAACAATAGGATTTACTTAAGGAATCTACGGGGGAAACAAATGACGGCTATTTAGAGGTATTTTTAAATCAATACCAACGCCACTGCTATACCGACTACTAACAATTTATTTCTAGAGTTGTCGTGAAAGCACAGCATAGGTGTGCATTTCCCGTCATATCTCGTCCCCTAACAACAGAATTCAAGACACCTACAACAAATTATTAGTTAGTGTTGTTTTATAGGGCACTCAACAGTTGAGTTATCAGTGCGGTGCCCATCTAAAAATTATTAGCCATTGACATATCAACCACGCCAGTTTACCACCTTTTCACTAGTTTTGTTTTTTATAACCTCAGTTTTTCCCTTTAATATTGGCTTTTCAGTCGCTTTTTTATATTTATACTTTTGTTATTCAATATTTAGCCTACTTATTGTATCTGTTGCTTAATTTTAATTTTATAATGCTTGTCCATGTATTTAATGAGTTGTATAACGTATTTGCATTGTTTTAAATAGTGATGAATGTGTATTTTAAAATGTATTTCAAATGTGTTGATAATAACCTGTTGTTAGAGATTTACATGTAGGTCTAGCCTCTAGAATCTAATGGGGATTTATTTTATTGGCTGCTTCCTTCCAAGTCGACAAAGAAGTCCTCGGATAAACTTCGTTATCTAAATATCTTAATAAATTTATTCATTTATTCCTTAACGCTAAGGATTTTTCGCCACCATCTTCTCTGTTACTGGAATAGCTAAAAACAACAAAGGCCGTTAAAATAAATTGTTTTTGGATATTGTTTTTTCTACGAGTTCTTGAATTCTAATTGGAATTGAAGATCACAAATATAGAGTAAATTGGAAATAAACGGAGATTTCGTAATGTTTTTACTCGAAATCGATATTATAAAATTGAATGAGCTGCAAGAGTTACTGCAACCAATAAATTATACACAACACATAATAACTAAATTAAAAAAATGGTTACCCGAAAAAACAAAACATTGTTAAAAGCTGGACTGTTGAAATCAAATCCGCGCTAGTATCAACGACTCCTCTAAAATGGCTTTATTAATGTTGTAGCCTATTTGTGTCCATTCATACAGCAACCAACATTTTGTTTTTTCTACCACGTATCTAGAGTGATATATTTCAAAACTCCTAATACACTTAATTATTTAAAACTTCCCATCGATTTCAAAATAATTCCCTGCAAACATATATAAATTGTGGGTCGTGCTCGCAAACACACTGCAGCCCTGTGATTTATTCATCGCATGGTGTACACCCGATACTCTAATAGAGACATATCACGCCTACAGGCGGCCTTATAATCGATTGGATTTAGTCCAGTTTATCTCGTCCGACGTGTTCGTTCGCTGAGCGCCGGGCAGGGTTCGCGTTATTCCCACAAGAGTGAGGTGCGATGAAACAAACTGCTCGGTGTACAGAATATATGAAAGTTAGTGAGGGGCCACGAGAGTACACATTAACCAGAGTTTACACTGTTATATAATAATGGAATTAGACCAGACTGACTTTCGATCGTTCGTCGTGTAACAAAACAATGTTTTACAAGGTAAATAGATAAAATTACATCGAAACATGCATTCGTTGAGATTTGGTGGCGTAACGCCTTGCATTATTGCTATTCGAAACGATGAATAGTGATAGAAGACGGTGAAGGACAATTTACTAAAAAAACACGCCTTATGTGGGGTTCTAATCCGCGTCTTCGTAGAGCCATACGCTTCGGACCAGCGCCCAAATCATATGTGCCACCGCGGACGGCATCGAACCTACGTCCTCGTAGAGCCATACGCTTCGGACCAGCGCCCAAATCATATGTGCCACCACGGACGGCATCGAACCCACGTCCTCGTAGAGCCATACGCTTCGGACCAGCACCCAAATCATATGTGCCACCGCGGACGACATCGTATCCGCGTCCTCGTAGAGACATTCGCTTCGGAACAGCGCCCTAATCGTATGTGCCACCGCGGACGACATCGTATCCGCGTCCTCGTAGTGACATTCGCTTTGGAACAGCGCCCTAATCGTATGTGCCACCGCGGACGACATGCAATTCGCGTCCTTGTAGAGACATTCGCTTCGGACCAGCGCCCTAATCGTTTGTGTCACCGCGGACGACATCGTATCTGCGTCCTCGTAGAGTCATAAGCTTTGGACCAGCGCCCTGATCGTATGTGTCACCGCGGACGACATCGTATCTGCGTCCTCGTAGAGTCATAAGCTTTGGACCAGCGCCCTGATCGTATGTGTCACCGCGGACGACATCGTATCTACGTCCTCGTAGAGTCATAAGCTTTGGACCAGCGCCCTGATCGTATGTGCCACTGCGGACGACATCGTATCTGCGTCCTCGTAGAGTCATAAGCTTTGGACCAGCGCCCTGATCGTATGTGTCACCACGTGTCACACGTGACGATTTCTTGGAGCGACAGAGATGGAAACAGTTTCGTCTCGGTGGACATCAACAAACACGGACTCGGGAGACTCCACCTACGATTGAGCGACGCGTCAATGGTAGAGTGATAGTGACACCGCTAGATTGATCAGGCCCCTTGTTGCCCTCGAATACGAAGAGAACTCTAGTCCACTAGATACAACCGTTCTTTCTCGTACCCGGGAGAAAAGACAACGCATATCAAGTTGCAAGTGGACAAATGAAAAGAGACGTTACAAATTTCAAAGTATAGCCGTGAGGTCAATATTCAGTTATGTCTGAGGGCAGGGTGGGGTAGGCTGGCTCCTTTAGTTTCCTTTTTGCTTATGTCATCCAACCTGGTAGAATATGCATGGGATAATGTTCATAAATTCGATTTCTTGCGTTCTGGACGGTCATTAAGGAAGTTAGGAACCATGTTGGAGAAAGGATACTAAAAGAGGCATCATATATAGCATTAACTGGCACGTGCATTAGTCAACCTAGCACTAATTTCCCTCCAAAATAGATTCCTTTGATAAGTAGTAAATATGTATTTTTGTAAATAAGAATTCGTTTTATATTACCTTGGCTATTGTCTTTGCTGGTTTAATATGTTTTTGATATTATGATTTTAGTTTTTATTAACCTGATGACGGAAAAAGCTTTTTTTTTTATAAATTTCCGAAATGTTATTTTGTAAAAAATAAATAAATAAGGAGTTGTATTCATCAAATGAATGTATATATTTTATGTTTTCTATGAATGTATTATATGATTGTATTGTATTCGAATGTATTCATTCAAGTGTTTTAATAAATTTAAAATTCTTACTTTAATCCAAGAATTATTAACCAGTATTGACTTGAACATTGAAAATAATGACATATGAGAAGAAACTGCAGACTGTAGCCAGAGAAGAAAAACATTTGAATTTCCTATATAGACACAAGAATAAGTAATCTGAACGTATGTGCAGTGTGCTGTTCGTGTGAGTGAGTTAAGCGTGCATGTAATTATGTAGGCTTTACATGTAAGATGGACTGAAGATATTAGTGAAATCAGTTGTTTCTTAACCTAAGTTTGGAAGCGGTAAATGTAATTATTATGCAAATAAAATTTAGGCCTTAGCAATGATAAAATATTGTTAAAGTAGACTGCAAATTCATCAAGCAGGAACACTTGTGTGCGTAGTTGAGGTCTTGAGGCTGGAAGGAAGATGAAACAATTTGACTTTGGACGAACGTGGCTAACACACATGTTAGCTTGCATGGTAATAACGTAAGCTTACGTACAATATACTCGAGTTATTTCAATGTTTTTTTCTTCTCCTGGACAGGTTGTGTACGGTAAAGCGGAGCCGGCTAATGGCTCTTCACTCCGGAGTAGTCGAGAGCTTAGTAGACACATAATATATCTTTCCCCCCACACTGCAAACAGAAAGAAGCGTCCGGAAGAGGTGGCTGCGCAACTAAACCCATATATAACAAGTGCTGTGCTATTTAGATCGCGGCCGTCACTTGTTTAGAAGACTACGTCACAATCTATACCCACTACAAGCTAAGATACAGCATTCGTAAGCTTCCCGGTCTCCCGATTGCCGGTCGGGTGCTTTGCCCCTACCGAGTCGGTTGACTTCTAACAACCGGATTGTTGTGGATCTGAATAGATTGGAACAGTACTGCAACGATTCTCCTGCCTATGAACTGCCCAATTACACGTTATTTAAGTATTATGACATTACCTAATGCAGGTATGAGTGAGCATCTATTTCTCGATTTCTATCATCGGGAAACACTCCCGTAGGTGAAATTAATTAAATGGAAATCAATCCAGAAAAAAATCCATCTCAGCGGGGTTTCGAACCCCGGTTGGACACCTACACTACCGAAATGGTTAACTTTTCATAACATCCATACCACAAACGTCCGAGCAGTGAGTAGGGTGCAAGGTGAGCGCTCTGAAGAGGATATAATATAATGATTGACATTTATGACCTAAACAAAAGTAAATACATTCTTTGAGTTTATTTCTTTGGTTGCTTAACTTATTTGTTAGTGCACTTATGCTATTTGAGACGATCGCAGTGATATATGAAGGTGAAGGACGATTAGAAAAACATGTCTTATGCGAGATTCGAACCCGCGTCTTCGTAGAGCCATACGCTTGCCCTTATCGTATGTTCCACCGCGGACGGCTTTAAGAAATGACAATGCCACTGTCCATCTTGTGCCTTGCGGTGTGCTACATAATGACAGGTGTGCTGACAGCTTTAGTCCTAGCAAGAAATACTCTAGCTATAGGCACGACTAACTTCTACATCTTCCATGGATAACGACAGTGTCCTTCTTGTGCCTTGCGGTGTGCTACATAATGACAGGTGTGCTGACAGCTTTAGTCCTAGCAAGAAATACTCTAGCTATAGGCACGACTAACTTCTTCATCTTCCATGGATAATGACAGTGTCCTTCTTGTGCCTTGCGGTGTGCCACATAATGACAGGTGTGCTGACAGCTTTAGTCCTAGCAAGAAATACTCTAGCTATAGGCACGACTAACTTCTACATCTTCCATGGATAACGACAGTGTCCTTCTTGTGCCTTGCGGTGTGCCACATAATGACAGGTGTGCTGACAGCTTTAGTCCTAGCAAGAAATACTCTAGCTATAGGCACGACTAACTTCTACATCTTCATGGATAACGACGACTAACGAGTCTAGTTTGTCACCTCCGCTTAAACGCCAAACAAACTTATATATTCATTCAACAACAAAATTTCCACGTCAGCAGAAATTCTTGTGTAAAAGTTTAATTAAAGTTTTAATGAGCAAGAAATGCACTCAATGCTACGAGTGGGTTATTATTTTAAACAAAAAGTACAATCTTGAAACTAGCGTGTGAGTTTCTTTATTCTTGAACGGTTGCCTAACACGTGGCAAATCTTATTTCCCTGACTAAAGGAAACGAGGAACAATTGCTGAAGATGTTTCTAGACGATAATCAATTGTTTTAGTATTATTATTATTATTATTATTATTATTATTATTATTATTATTATTATTATTATTATTATTATTATTATTATTATTATTATTATTATTATTATTATTATTATTATTTATTTCGAAATTGTACACATAATCGTATATTAAGCTGCACAACTCCATAGAAAGTTAGAAAAGGGCCATAAGGCCCCAGTCACAATGTGTCTAACTTACTATGCCTAAGTTATACCTCTTAAAACCACATTATAAAATACAATAAAATAAATTAACAAATATTATAAAAGATGAAAGTAAAGGGTGAACAATGATGGTATGGTACATATCATATGAAATAAGTTAGTAAAAGGGTGATTAAATGATGGTGAACAATTGATAGTAAAGGGTGTACAAATGATGGTTAAACATAATTTGATGACTTCCAGCATGTTACAAATTGACTAAAAAATGTAAGTGCGTTCTCATTAAGAACTTTTGAAATGGTTCCTAATATCAATATTGAAATGTCTGGAAGTCTTCACGTCAGCCGGTAGAGTGTTCCATAACGATGCAGAACGACAGTAGAATCCGTTTTGGTATGATGAAGTTCGTGCACGAGGAGGGATGATCAAAGTACCTGGGTTATGTCTACGAGGTTTATTGTCTAGAGTGATGGGATGAAATGGATTCAAATCTGCAGAACCAGTGATTTGTTGTCGAAGGAACTTTACATCTGCTTCTTTGCAGAAATTCTCAATGGAAGGAAGGTCCAAGCATGAAGCCTCTGTGTTGCACTATCTGAATAAAACCTTGATCGGTGCCTATAATGCCTATAATATTAACAATAGTGACTGTAATGTTTAAGAAACATGATAGTTGATGGTAAAACCAAGTTAAAACAACTGTGCAACATTGCAAGCGGTTATGGTTACGAAAAAATGAACGATTTAAAGTGTCACGTTGAGTCAAAATAACTCACTTAAAAGAAAACTAATTAAAAATGAGAGTTGTGGTTTGATATTTTGTTTCTACGAGACAAACCGGAAATGGAAGTATACTTGGCAAAGCAAAGTGTTATAAAACCGGAAGCTTGTACGACAACAGAGCTGGGCTAACCGTTACAAGATGAAAACCATTTCTGAAACATTTTACAGCGGAAATGGGGGCGCAAATTCATTTTTATTTTACGCAGATACCTGAAATGTGAAAATTGGATTAATTCAAAGGAAGAAGAGGGAGAATTTTTCTTAAGGGGTTAAAAGTTAAAATGAAGTTGTTATCTTACAAAAACTCTGGAAAGAGGGAACACTTAAAACTTACAGGGTGGTTAAAATGATTAACTAACTTTTTGAAAGTGATGCAAATTTAAGTAAGTTAAGCATGAAAGAAAATTTCAATGAAGCATCTAGTCGAACATGTTAATTTAGAGGTTGGCTAAAACGAAGTGATGACACGTCAGCGATTTATTATGCATTAACCGGCGCCTACTTCAAGATTTCATAGTATTGTGACCGACAGTGTTGGCTCGACTCTGGTTCGAAGTCCCGGGTTCAAATCCCGTCGACACCGGCAATCCTTTACTGAAGTTTTTTACGAGATTTTATTCAGTCGTTCATGTCAATGCAAGGGAATGAGTCCTCTTGAACAGCCCTCGGACATCCCTTCACAATTGCCTCCAATAAACCTTGTTAGGGGCATGCATTGCACCCTGGGCAAAACGAATTAATATTAGTTATTTAATCACTTTAATAGTAGGTATTTTACGCGCATGCTGCCTTTTAAAGAAGACTGGTTTGTCCAATAATATTTTAATTGGATGAGCGAAGCTAAGACTTCAATTTCACTGACCCCCAAAAAATTTATCTCCAACGTTTTTTTGTTTGTTTGTTTGTTAGTTTGTTTTTTTGTTTGCTTTTGTTGTTTTGTCTGTTTGTTCGATCTCTACGAGGCAAACGGCATATGCGATCTTCATGAAAATTTGAGGGACCTTCGTTTTCTCTGAACTTAGAGGTGTATTGTTTTTGGGTACAATCGAAGAAATATTTCTCATAAATATCGTACTTTTATGATTTTTTTCGATTTTTAGTGCGATATTTTAGTCACATTTGGGCCGATTCTGACCAAACGGGTAGGGCTACATAGGTAGGGGTAGGGGTAGTTCATATTTCACATGGGCATTAAGGTTATGATGATGTAGTACCTTTTGAAAGAAAAAATTGAAAAAGTTATCCAGAATGCATAGAAATAAAGGTTTTAATATAAGTTTTTTGAGGAACAAATAACAATAAAAACTTGACAACAATCATCTATAATGCGTTCAAAAAGCACTTGATAAGTAAAGAGATCCCACGCAAACAAAAAACTTACAAAAAAGCTTATCTATCAACGCGAAGGGACTTTTGCGTTTTTCTAGTACAAATAAAGGCTACAACGCATACACCCATAATCACAAAGACACAAACCGTAATGGAAAATGCAATTAATTGGATGAGCGAAGCGAAGACTTCAATTTCACTGACACCCAAAAAATTTAGCTCGGGTGTTTTTTTTGTTTGTTTTTTTGTTTTTTTGTCTGTTTGTTCGCTCTTTACCGGGCAAACGGCATATGCGATCTTGATGAAAATTTGAGGGGACTTTCCAAATCTCTGAACTTAGAGCTGTATTGTATTTGGGTACAATCGAAGAAATATTTATTTTTTGTGAGATATTTTCGTGACATTTGGGCCAATTCTGACCATACGGGTGGGGCTACAACGTTCATATTATACATGAACATTAAGGTATGGTGATGGTACCTTTTGAAAGAAAAGGTTGAAACAGTTAACCAGAATCCATGGAAATAAAGGTTTTAATACGAGTTTTTTTGAGGTTTATAATAACATTTAACAATTAACAATAGAAACTTGACAACAATCACCTACAATGTATTCAAAAAGCACTTGCAAAGGAAAAGTGGTCTTACGCAAACTAAAAACTTAAAAAGCTCATCCATCAACGCGACTAAAAAAAGCGTTTGCGAAGCTTCCTAGTGATTAAAGATGGTAATAGGGAACGAACTTCCACCTTTATTCATTACGCCCATTTTTTGTGTGCCCTTCCGTCGGTGCGTGTATCACATCAACAAATATATTTCAGTGTGTTTTGCGAGCCTGGGGGTGAGGTAAGGGGGCTTGTCCTATGCAACATTGAGAATTCTGTGGACCCGGCGCCTCCACCAAAATCTTATATCTTATTTTGAGTACTCTCGTACCCATACCCGTACCAGTATCCTTATTATGGCATGGACTTAGAATAGTAACTGGAGTTACTGGACCTGCAACATTATGGGGCGGTGCGTCTGCTGTTCTCGTTTCCGGTTTAGGACTAAACTTTTAGCGCCAATAATATTGGCGGCCATTTTAGCCCATCAAAATGTAAACATTTGTGTAAACAGGCGAAAACGGCGACAATGTTTGACGAGTTTTTGTTTTTCGGGGCTAGTTTCACAGTCCACGAATTAACCAAGAGATGCATAGCCAATGCTTATAGTGTCTGTACGAGTGAAAGTATAGAATATAATAAAAAATATATGTAAAATAATTATTACATTTTAAACTTTTTTACTGTGGGAATTAAACCTCTTATAGGATAAGGTTGCAATGAACTAGGTATGTTGCGGATAGGACAATTGTGAAGGAATGTCCGAGGGCTGTTTAAGGGGACTCAATCCCTTGCATCCGCATCAACGAGAAAAACCTTCAGTCAGGATTGCCGGTCTCGATGGTATTCATAACCGGGACCTCCCGAATCAGAGTCTCGCCCTTACACTCGAGCCAACACTGTCGGTAAATAGTTATTGTCGATGTGGCTCTATATCGTCCAAGTTTTAGAACATCAAGGTGCGGCGGATCCAATAGGACACGACCCCAGGGTAGAGCCTTTCGTCCGCTCCTCCTTCTATCATCAAAACAACTCTGTACAGCCCTAATGCATTCATTCATTGGTTCTACTGCATACCATCAAGTGTAAATCTACTCTAGTATAATTAATCGATCTAATATCTGGTTTTGTGTAGCTCAATTAAATGCATTCCACTCCCATACACAGGTCGAATACTTGCCAGTGATTCCAACACTCGCACAATTATTATTATTCATCCAATAGACTGGTGATTCATTGCTGTCATGAATAGAATCATTAAACGATGCACACCTCTCTTTAAAAACATTAACAGATTATAATCGCTTAAATGATATATAATTTTCTCAATATCCGATTCTGGTAACACAAAATAACAAGTCCGCGTGGTATAATAGTTTAGTAGCCTTCATAGAGGTCATGTAACCGTTGAGTAAGCATTTTAGTACTAACATGTTCAATCAACGATGTAGGCTTAATAACTGACTGAATGGTAGACAGTTATAGGTAAATAATTAATCATAATATCTTAAGATTAGTTCTAATAAGTAGGATGATACGGACGATGTAGTTCATGTTTGTAGCACCGAGCCTTGTCATCTCACGCGCTGATCTGCTGCGGTTCCATCTACAAGCTTCTGCCTATCCGTGTACAAGCGGCCACGGGAGATGTTTTTTGGGCTATTTTACACTCCCAAACGGCATGTTTTCTTAGATAAACATCATAAAAGAGACCATTAAACTTCAGACAATTCAGTAAACCAGATTCTTCAAGAAATAACTCTTTGATACCCCAAACCGTCTCTTTGGAATGTTCTCTATGGCCGATTATGGTAAATTCTAACACACATAACAAAAACTTGTAGAAATACAGCCAAACCTTACACACTCAAAAGGAATGAGATCTAAAAAAAGGGCCAAGCTCATCTACCCTTCCACATAAACGTACAGTGTCCCATAACAGCATCCTCGAAAAGCTTGGCAAAATAGAATTTGCGATTATTAATTTAACGTAATAGTTTATCCAAGTTCTTTTTTTCTAATTAATTTAAACGTAATAACATGCAAATTCTATTTTGCCAAGCTTTTCGAGGATGCTGTTATGGGACACTGTACGTTTATGTGGAAGGGTAGATGAGCTTGGCCCTTTTTTAGATCTCATTCCTTTTGAGTGTGTAAGGTTTGGCTGTATTTCTACAAGTTTTTGTTATGTGTGTGATCTCATTACTTTTTAAAGTTCCATTACAAATTATTTGTTAAAATATAATATTTTTATCAAAGTTGATTTAAATTCTATGGTATTAGCGTATAGCAGTAGGGATTCATGTACATCCTGGGTATAGGTGGTATAACCATGGTATAACGACGGTATAAGGACTGGACCCCAATTCTTGAGTTCGTGGGAGATGAGTTGAAAACGCAATTTGAAAACGAAGTCGTTTTCGTTTTCGAAGGAATTGGTATTCTTGAACGGTATCGTGGAAAACGTCATGGGTTGTGAGTTGAAAGCATTGATATTAAACCCCTATAGTAGGCTAGATTAGCAGTCTCCCCGCACAGGCGCGAGCGTAGCAAATTGAAGACTCAACCGGCCCATTTCAAGATGGCGATTTGGTGTTTTAATTTATGCTTTTTTAATGCAATAAAGTATTTTACTGGATTGTTTGATATGGTTTTAGCTTGTGCAGCATGGTATTAAACAAAAGAAACAATACGAAGTGATTGCATAAGGGAATTTAGAAATCATTTGGTGTTAAAGGCTAGTATGCTTACCTGTCAACCTGGCGGCAATCTTGAGAACTATTTGGCCACAAATCGCTCCCATTTGATTAACATGTAAACTATCATTTTAAGATGGCTTCTAATTGTACCGGAAGTGGACCACCGACTGCTGGTCTAGCCAATTATATAGGATGTCTATGGTTGAAAGAGTATCACGAAATCCAAACACTTTAAAAAGATTTGCGTATAGCAAAGAGCTCGAAAAAGTTCTATATTTATTCTAGATGGCAGTGCCTTCATAAACGCGGGCCAATCGAAAGACGAGTTGTATGAAATGATTTGATTGTTGCAATTATGTAAACAAACAGATGAGCAAGCTAATATCAGAACAATGTTGTGCTGGCATAGGGTTGGCTAGGCTTGTCAAACATGTAATGTAAGTATGAATTTTACTAGTCCTATAGCCAAATGGAACTTTAGACCTACACTTTTGCATTATAAATAATTTTCCACATCTGGGCCTAGGCCAGGGATGGTTTCTGATTTGTTTTATGAGAGTATAATGACACCTTTTCTCGTTCCACACAAAGAAGAAAAATTTTAAATGTCCGCTATTTGTTTACGTATCGCACTTTCCCGCCTAACTCTGCTTATACCGTCAACAAGTGTCAAGTAACTATGGTTACTTGTTGATTGTATGCCAAGTGTTTAAGGCTTATTTTAAAACCCCTAATTTGAAAGCCTTCCAAGCAAACCTTTTCAACTTTTTTTTTCAAAAGAGACTATATTTCTATAACCTTAATGTCCATGTAAAATATGAACATTGTAGTCCCACCCGTCTGGTCAGAATCGCGGGCCGACGTATTAGATGTTAGCAGTAGCAGTAGTAGCAGTAGCAGTAGCTAACATCCTTAAAGTGATTTTGAGCATGTTTCAAGCCATTTTTTCACCAAGAAGGAATAATCGTACCCCAATAAAATTTGGCATGTGTTGTCAGGTACCTAAATCCCCTCGATTGTGATAGTTTTCAAGTCCACATCACGTTACATGACGGCTGGGTAACACCTCGAAATCACCCCAACTCTGCTTGGTGTATAAGGTGCTTGAGTGTGTAGCGCACCGCGGCTTGGCTGCGGCGCCCTAACGGGCACCTAGATAAACGAACACTACTACTGTTCACATATTTCTCTCTGCAACGATCCTTAACAAATCGAATCAACCGAGGTAATCCCAGGTGTTATTGACCATCACGCAATAAAAACCACCCTTACATGTAATCAAATTAAATTTAAAGTTTTGAGCAATAAAGTACTAACTATAGCAGAGCCAATTGGAACTTGCTGAGTGATAGTTTGCGAGACCACCTTCCCATATTCACAAATAATGACGGGGTAAAAGCTGTATGGATAATTGGCGTGATACTTTTTGGAGAAGCGTCTATTCAGCAATTCCAACAATGCACATTAAAGGTAAACGACGAGCCCCGTGGATTACTGGGGACATCATAAAATTAATTCATAAAAGGGACCGACTCTATAAAAAATTGGAAGATAAATCAAAATGAAATTAATTGGGGAAATATTTGGAAATTAAAAAGAAAGCAAAACATATAATCAGAAGTACACACAGAGAATATGCTTTGAAATTAGGCACCTCCAATAACAGCAAATGTAGACAATGGTAAAACTGTAACAAATTCCAAGACAATAGCTAACGCTTTCAGAGCGAGTTTTCAGAAAAACTTTAGTGTACTATCGGCAAATGTTGTATATTTGTAAAATTGCTAACCCCAATTCATCCAATAACAAACATACAAGTAGAGAGAGGTTTGAGCGCCTTCGGCAACTTCGTCAAAATACAGCCCCAGGTCCAGACAATATTCCAGCTAGGATAATCGCTCAGTATGCCGCTGCAATCACGCCGTCTCTCACTTATCTCTTCAATCTCTCACTATCTACTGGAGAGATTCCAAAAGACTGGAAGGAAGCAAACATTGTTCCCATCTTTAAATCTGGTACAAAAACAAACATTGAAAACTATAGGCCAGTAGCTTTAACGTCAATTGTCTTCAATCTACGAGAGAAGATCATAGCCCAGCCTATACTAAACCATCTACAAGACAATAATGTGATTAACGCTAATCAGCACGGTTTTTCCCCCAAACGTTTATGTAGATACAATACTCTCCAAGGTAATAGAAGATTGGCAGCACGAACTGGATAAAAAATAGGTGAAACATGTAGACGTATCCCTTGATCTCAGTGAGGCGTTCGATATGGTCCCTCATAGAAGACAACTAAGAAAGTTGTAAGACTATGGGATAAAGGGGAACATGCTGCAATGGTATTAATCCTTTTTATCATTGAGAACGCAATATGTTGTGTATAACGGTTCAAAATCAGAGTCGGTGGATGTGATTTGTGAGGTGCCCCAGGGGTCCGTGTTGGGGCCATTGTTTTTGTGATATACATGATGGATCTACCTTTGTGTGTTTCATCTAAGATTGAAATGTATGCGGATGACTGTACCCTATACCGCCCAGTGACAAACAACGAAGATATGGTGACGCTGCAAGAAGATCTGGACTCAGTTTCTCGATGGTGTACTGAAAATCAGATGAAACTCAACAGTAAAAAATGCACCCTATTAGTTTTAACTCGAGCAGAAACATCGTTCTTGGAGAAAATCTCCAATCAACTGAATCAATTAAATTGGAATGTATTACCATAACAAGGGATTTGTCTTGGAACCTGCTGATACTGAAATCATACGCGCTAAATGTTCAAAGTTGATAGGATTTATCCACAGAAATTTAAATGTTAGCCAACAAAGGGTGCGAAGAATAGCGTACCTGGCGCTTGTGAGGCCAGTCTTGGTGTATAGAGCGCCTGCCTGGCACCCGACCACAGCAACACACATACACAAATTAGAAGTAATGCAAAACAGGGCTACAAAAATGGTAAACGGATATTGGACAGAGCTAAGTACTCAAAAAAGAAGAGACAGACTAAATATACCTATCATTGAAGGTTTTTTTCTCAACGTGTGACATTTTGTTCCTACATAAGGGCATGGGTAGACAAATTGATCTGGACCTTCTCCAACGGCTATCGCTCGACTACAGGGGAGTTCACCTGGGGCGAGGACCCAGACAAGGAGTTATGCTCCGGCCATCTCGAGCCAACACAGGGTTCTATCAAAACTCCATTTACCACCGTGCCTCGCGGATTTGGAACTCTCTCCCTACTGAAATTAAAAACTTGACTGGTAGTGGATTCAACAGGGCTATGTATCAGCATGAACCTTCTTCTTCATCCACCATACTGGCAAACCATAACTTGACAGCGTTGTATCAAACGGTGTAGCATATAAAGAGTGAAGATTCCTGAGCTTGGTATGCTGGAAAATAAATAAAATAAATAAATCCGTGTTTAGAACCCACTCAGTCACACAACTCAAATAAAGTTTTAGAATGTGTGCTACCTCAATTCTATCATGAAAATTAAAATTTTCCTTATTATTCTTAAATAATACTATCAATTTAATCATTGTATTTTTTCTGATCATTTTCATTTTTATATTTTATTACTCATATCAATATAATCATTGTAATTCACTTTCATCTAACCAGTTTAATAAATTTGTTTCTTATTAGAACTTGACTTACATCAATTTTTTTTTAGTTTTTATCTCATCATTTTCATCAAAAGACATGCTATCTGAAAAGTAAGTTTGTTGGTTTTAGTTTATTAGTTATTAGTATTGTAGGACACATGTGTAAGGACTTCAGGTTCGCTTTCTGCATCCACTTCATATCGCTAAGCTGATACATATTATGTAACTGTTTGTCTATGAATAAATAATAATAATAAAACTAATGATATGGATCTAGTCGTAACGTCTCGAGGCATTGAGCTATCTACTCACAGCATCAAGATGTGGGACTGCGAAGTTTTAGCGAGAGCTAACGAAGGGTTAGAAAAGCTAATTGAGGGAGGCCATGGGAGGGTGTACTTTTGTTTTTACCAGAGGCGGTTTTACCATTCACCGGTCGGTGAGTTGAAACATCGCAAACAAATGTTTGAGCGGAACTGAACACAGCAGCGCTAATTAGTAAGAGTCAAGGAACAAATATATCTATACTCGTTGAAATACAAATACAATAATCAAAACCTTTTCCTTTTACGTGTTCGGAACCCCGTATAGGCCCTAGACGCCGGAGCCCAATTATCGGGAAGCGTTGCCTGTGTGGCAGGGGGGGGGGGGGTAACCGGATGGTTTAATTCCCCCTTTCAATAAAACCATTCAAATCAACTTCCAAATGTACGTTTCAAAGTTAAAAATGTTCAACGACTAATTGTAATTTTGGCAAACTCCTTGTTAATCTTTCAACTAAGAGCAAACGTTTCTTTTTTAATGAAGACAATTAAAAGAGTAAAACAAGGTTATGCATTACCTAAAATTGTAAAATTCCACACACACGTCACGTCTATACAATGTCAAGATTTAAAAAGTAGAGGATATATTTTTACTAATGGCTGGAGTTGTTTGTATGGTGCATCAACTAGCAAATAAAATATAAAACCAACTTCGGGGTCTGAACCCTGGTCGGGCTGGTCAAGATGACATCCACCGGTAATCGGGGACCCGGGTTCAGTCCCCGGTCAGTTTTGGGTATTGATATTTGAATGGGTACTGCATAACCCAAAATATTATTATGCAACGTTAAAACCCATTTGGTGAAGGTGCCAGGTTGAGAATATCACTCCTTTATATAAATTAGAACCCGCCCTCTGACCCGACGGGCCACCACAAACATTCGGTTATATCATTGATGAAGTGCATGGTTTTAAAATGCTTGTTGATCAGAGCTAGGTCATGTACGGTTGTAATAATTAAACGTGATACACGCACATATAAATGAACTGACGTACGGGAACTCCCTAATAGTGTATGTATTTTAAACTATGCTGAAATAATACATTGGCGTGTGCGTGTGTGCGTAGGGAAAAAATGTAATTGCGCACCCATATATAAACACAATTATAATTTACTCTCATATTAGGCTACTTAAATTTTGCAAATTATTTCACCAATGTCCGTCGAGCAAAAGTTTATTCAGAAAACTCCGGTTCACATTGTCGATCTAAATTGTTTTAAATTGACTGGGCGTGTTAACAAGCAATTTCAGATTTTAATAACGGTTCTAATTGTGCCGCGTTGTTGAGTGGGGGTGGGGGGGGGCTTCTATCACAAACCAATTTCACCCCTGTTAGCCTCTGACACGGGTCTACCTGCACGGGGTAAACAGTGCTGCCAACTTAGGCTATTACGAAACACACACGTACACCAACATCACATCACGCTGGGTCAATGTCATCAGAGCGAGTTTCGGAACAAGCATCGAGTGACTCGACGCGTCTCTCAAAGAGGCCATTTGCATTACGTGGTAATTACCTTGGAGACCGACACCTTCGTGCATTTAACATAGGCGTTTGAACTTGGAAGAAACTTGATTCAATGTCAAACTTAATAGTTCCCAAAACTCTTCTCGATACAATGTTGATGTCACTGATTTGGCGTTCCTTTTCATCGGAATAATTCGAAACCAGCAGATATAGTTAACAAATTAATAGGCGTACTTCCAGAATATACTGTTGACGTGTCGCCTATGTAAGTTTCATAATTATCTTATATAACGCTGTTTTTGATGGATTTGAATGAAAACGTGTGATTACAGAAAAAAATGTTAGTGTAAAATGCAAAAAATCCTACTTGAACCCGATGGAATAAATTATTAATCGGTTATCATATCTAATTACCGTATCAGTCTCGTGTGTAGAGACATTCTAAACGAATCACTCACTCTGCTCGATACAACCTTAGAGATAATATTAGGTAACGAAGTTGTTAGCACCACTTTCCTTTCGTCCACCCATTTGTGTGTCGCTCTCACGATAAAACCGAACACGACTCCGATTGACACGTGCTTCTTTGTTATCATTGCACTTGAACATGACATGAACATGTCAACATGGGGGTGAAGATGATTGCCCTCCAGAAAGTTTGAACATTCATGACCCGGCACCTCCACCATTACTAATGCGGGAAACATTTTTAATTGAAAGCCCACCCGTCGTTGCCACAAAAGCGAATTATTTGATTTTTGCATTCATTTCGACGATCTGTTGCTTCGGTATGGCCTCGCTCCCTACCTGTGGTCGCGCCGTCCCTTGCAAAACACTGCTCAATCTTCACGAGCACGCAATGTGTCAACCAGGACAAACTTTATGCAACAGCTTTCATCGCGTTCAGGTCTCGTTGTTTCTCGTACGTGGTCTCGCGTGCTACGAGATCCTTCAGAGTACGTGCTGCCTGGATTTACAACCCTCTCGACGAGGCTTGAGTTACATTTAATAGACGAACGTATAATTTAATAATTGTTTGTAACTCCTACTTTGTGTTAGCGAGATCGGGTAGAAACGCACAGAAATGTAAGGATTTGAGGGCTTATCCAATGTTTTAAAATTACCTTTCAAACATTATCAAACAAGCGGTTATGAAAATACATTTTTTAACGAATTTAGAGCCTATCCCTCAAACACATCTTCAACTCAATGTGTTTTGTTTTGATATTTAGTTTACATATTCAAAACAAATTTCTGAAACACAAAATTAATTGGAGCTATGTTCAGTTTGTCACGGAGCCTAACCTGATGGCGGAAATAGTTTTGTACTTCGAAACGTTGTTTGTTGCATTATGCATTATTATCCAATAAAAGATTTCGAATAATTGAGCGAGCGTAGCGAGCGTCTCCACTTGACTCTTATGGCTCGAATGTCTGTTTTTTTTCTGTTACAGCTTCGGGACAGGTTGCACCGTTTTACTGATCGAACTGAAATTTTGCACACATGTACATACCACCTATGCGGGTTGCTGTATAGTTTTTGAACAAAATCCGATCGTTGGTTATAAAAAATTAAAAATTAAATTAAAAAATTAAAAAAATAAATGTTCCGATCGTTATGAAATTTTGCAGGGTCAATAAGTACAACATTCTCTCCTATTTTACAAATTTTCAGCTAAATCGGTCAAGACATTAAAGACTTATTGGTATGTAACATTATGGGAATGTCGTACTCGCGGGTCGTGTTGCACGTACCGGTGCTCGCTCAACAACGCGACGGGACTTAAGCGTTTTCCTAGTATTATGTTACAATCAACTAACTTAAAACGAAAATGTCGAATTGAATAGAACAAAATATTATATAATATGTAAATGACTGAATAAATATGTTTGAAAATTAAAATATATACACAATTTTCAAATGTTCTTATATTTACCTATTGTCTGTCTCCACCCGGAGCGTTAATATATTTTAGTTCTGTCATGTTTTTATTTTCAAACCAGGTTATGTTGGCAGAATTGGTTCATGAACGATTTATGAATATTTGATTTCAATTGGTTCTGTTTATAACCTTTAGTTTGAGGAAAATAAAAAAAAAATACATGGAATGTTAATCCAGTAATCCAGTATAGTAAGTCCAAATGTACTATGAACATTATCAAAACACATGTTCTGTTCGTTTATCAAGTATAACAAATAACTTTAATAATACCCCAAATATATGACATGATTACAAATGATTGAACATAAATTTTAAAATCATTCACAGCTCAGTCATAGATTGTGTAAGAGAGCTCGATATCAATATCGTCTAGTCACTAAATGATCTCTCTCCACATCCAACAGCAACAATCGTCGCGTTTCTCTCAGCGTCTAATGAACAACAATCGTCGCGTTTCTCTCAGCGTCTAATGAAAACAAAAGCCGCCCTGATCGATAGATCCGAGATGCAGAAGCTGGAATCTCTCTTTCAACGGAGGAAACTCGATCTTAATGAACGTGAAGAGATTGAACTAGCTACGACACTTAATTGAAACGTCTTCACGGAATCAAGAGGGAGAAGGGTTCTATACTTCTCGTCAGCGTTCCTATCTTCGTCGATTCATGTTATTAACTATCGGTTTTAACTTGGACATTGTATTAAATCATTATATTATGTTGTTTTAAGGGTGACAGGTTCGCACGTTCTATGGGGCAGACGCTTTTTCTATTATTCTCGCATTCATTTTTATAAAGTTATGTTCAAATGTAAATAAGAATGCACGAGTCCATCTGAGCGCAATGTAAAATGCCATGACATTATTTTTGTTAAATAAATAAATAATCCCTGTGCAAGCAGAAAATTGTATTTTTCTCATTTTAACAAACTGTTCATTCGCATTCCTCAGATACCCATGTTCTATATCATATACTGTAAGTAGTTTCTAAACCTGTGATGGAGAGTACAGAGTACATAGCAACACACCCTTCAGTGTGAAGAGCACACGTGAAGTGTGAACGTTTTTACCGCTCTAGGGCCCACCTAAATCAATACAAAACCATTGCTCGCAGCTCCCGACTGCTTGCCAGCCCCAGGCGTAACGAGCAACGACCCACAACCCACACCTTTTACAGCCTTACAAGCGACAGGCTGGTAAATTAGACCTTTATTGAGGTGGCAACTGGCAAAGTATAGTGGTAATTGGTGCTTGAATTCAATAAACACATCGAAGAACTTTTCTAAAAATATAAATATATGTCTATTCTTTTCAGTTAAAAAACATACAATATGACATTGCCAGTGGCACTAACATTATTTTGTATACCACGACTTAACAAGTTAACATGTCAACATGTAAATGATATGTATCCTTGTTATTGTTAGGAGGCTTGTATACGGACGCTCTGCGTCTATAGTGCAGTACATTCAGTAAATTTCGAATACATGAAGGGATATTTCTGTTTCAACCTCCGACAGATTACTACTTATTTCTCATGCTGCTTTCGTGCAATGCAAGCGTTCCAAGTTCATTAAATATGTGGGTCCGAAGACAAAATGAGAGAAACAAGCCATGCACGAGGATCGGTATCCTCTTTCTGAGTGTGCACAATAAATTTTCTCTTGATCAATATAAAAATGTATGAGAAGTGTGAAAAGTGCAAACGAACATTTTCTGCTAGAAATCAAACGCATAAAGAAATAAGTGTAGCCAACACAAGCAAGAAGTATGTGCTAGATCCGCGTTGAGCTAGCGTGAACAGAGTTGAGACAGCTGTTATGTTGGGAACGTTCTTCGGTTGGGTTTGGATTATTAAGTTTAAGGGCGCGTCAACCGTTGTCATACAGCGCTACTCTACCTAAGGGATGTGGGGAGGAAAGGCCCATGCTGTTCAGAACCAGCCACGGGCAAGGGGGACGAAAGGGAATTGTGTTCTGTTCTTACGTTTTGGTTGTCATCGTCTTTGTCATCATTCATGTTGTCATCGTCGTCGTCGTCGGGGATGTCGTCTAGGGCAAGGAGAGGCGTCCCCGACGACGACTGTCAGAGCTCGCCTCTAGTTTCGGGGAGTATTAAACTTTTCTCTGCACATACTAGCTGATGTTTGCGAGATTGGCTTTTCTCTTTCCTCGCCTGTTACAATTAGCAGCGACATGCTCTGGGCTAAATTCTACGTCGGGCTCAAACATGGTTTGGTTAAACGCAGTGGGCATTAAATGATTAGTGCTGTTTATCAAAGGAAGAAATTCCGCTAGGAAACGCGATTTGTATAACCCTATTACTCTCAGATAACCACCATAAATCAAGTCCATCCTGTCTCCTTATGTAGTACGAGAAGTGGCGAACTTCTCGGCTAATTCCTTCCCACCCAAGTTGGACCGAATGCGAACAATGCGGTCGGTGTCTGCAGTCTGCACCATTAATAAGGGCTCAGAGTTAGACAATACAGCGTCCAATACAACACAAGACATGTATTCAATTCGGCACCAAAAAGCACACTAGCGCGGCCCTGTTGGCGGAACGTAGAACCCTAGCAGTAGTGATTACTCAGGTAGATACAGCGGCAAATAACGTGGAAGAACGTGTAGATGTAACTAAAAAGTTGAGTTTTCGGCGTGATACGTTTTGTTTACGGATGTTGAACGTAAGAAATAAAATAAAGACATATTTGTGCTATGGTTATCACAAGAAAACAAATTTTAAATGAAAGAATGGGGCCTGTAAGTGCACCATAAAGTGGACACCTGACGCAAGGGTTATGTCTCGAATGGTTAAGCATTGGCCTACATTTCTCTTTTAAAATACAACTCTTTACACTTAAATAACAACTTTTAAATTATCGTGCTCTCAATTTAAATTTCGGTAGGGCCTACTCTTAGTAAAAACATTATTCTTACATTTAAGTCCAGGGATAAACTCCGAAAACATATAGTCAGATGACAGTGTGGTGTCACCCACTGAGTTTTCCCGTTGTTTGATAGATTTATTATTTATTTATGTTCATTTTTTAATAATTATACTTATTGTTTTTTACTCGTCACCGACACTCATATTAAATCGCGTTTTACAATTTCAGACAATAATTTTAATTCATGCTTATGCCAATAGGCTATCACACCATTCCCAATTGTTACACATACAGGCCTATAGCACATAGGCCTACATTCAATTTGTTTCGTATGTGATGGGCTACCTCAAAATTACTACACTGTAGTGCGTTTTTAGCAACAACAAAAAAGGTAGGCCTATGTATAGTAATAAATTCGGAAAAATCGTTTTCATTTAACATTTTTCATAGTAAATACCAATTTCTGCAGACAAGTATTTTTAAAGTTTCGTCATGTACTGAATAAAGCACATTTTGTCGATGATTACAAATTGACAACATCCGGATTATAGCATAGATATAGGCCTAATTTATTGACATTTTCAGGGAATATGATGAAAATAATACAAGTTGTACTATTTATTGTTATTACATTATCGCGGGAAAACGTTAAATATTGCACCTTGCACTTCAGCTGTTCAGTGTTATATCAATTTGTTGCAAAATATTTCTTGATACAACAAACAGACTCGTTTCACTTCAAAAATTTAACATTCTAAATTCAAATTTGGTAATAATTCCTTGGACCAATACCAATTTCGGCTGGCAACTTTACTTATAGTAGTAATTAAATAATAAATATTAATCTGCTTATGAATTATTTTCTGAATATTCTTAAGCTCAAACATAATAATATACCCAACTATTATGATGATATTATTATATAATATTTTACATTTCATCCCTATCCCATTCAGAAATATAGGAATAGGAAGGTTCAATTTTGGCTATAGTTGGCCTACCTACGCAATTACGCCTACTTGTGGTTGTATAAGAGCGTAACAAATGCAAACCGTAGATGAAAATATACATCTTATTTAATGCGTGTGCGAGAAAGGTAAATGTTAGTGAACAGATCGGAAATAATCCCCGAATTGTCATAACCGGCGCGACTAAAACACGTTAGCGCCATATACGCTCCAGCCCGGAATCACAATTACGCCAGCCATGTTGTGACGTAGCGCGCCGCCAGTGCTGCGATCTACATGTCGATTTGGTGCCCAATAGTCGCACACATCGGATTCCGAAGTTAGCTAATGGACAAATTGACCGGGACAATAGTCACGACATGAAATATTAAGTTCCCTGTGTTTGTGAGTATTCCACTATTGTTTTCGACACGCTATGTTATTTCTGTTGTCACACCCTCTTGTTCGTATAGATTAATTTCTAAGACACTTTTTCCCGTTAGCTTTTTGAATATTATAATGCAATATTTTGGTGTGAACCTCTATATACCTCCTACCTCTATACCCTATCCTACCTATAAACTACCTTAACTTTTTTTTCATGTAAATGAAATACAATAGGATGTACCATTGGGCAACCAGCACCATTCCCAAAATCCAATTTGCAAAGTTAAGCCGTAAAATACAATATCTTTTAGAACAGGATATAAATATAAATATTTATTTATTCAAAGAATTAAATATATATTTGATATTGATCCAATAAAACAATAAATGTATTTATAAATAAAACATTAAAAATAATTGAAATTTTCTCTTATGTTTTGAATGGTATTGGACATGCACAGCTCGCACCCAACAAAATTGGCATCGAATAATATTCGACCTTCTGCTTACAAGTGGATATAGTGAACATTTTATACTTTATATTACAGAGATGTTAAACAAAAGTAACTTCAAAAATATTTTATTCCGGAAAATCCATAAGATTTTGAATTTCCCTGGAGCAAGAAATGCCCTACATTTTTAGTAAACGACTTCAGAAATCGTAGGAGAAAAATATCACAGATACGATTTCTCAAATGCGTAACACCTTTGAGTATAACCATCCTTAGCTGGTTATAAACTCAATGGTAACACGTTTTACTGTAAACCTATACACATGCTTGGCGGTAAAATTCCCCACATGTAGGGGATAACGAAACCGTGCAAAGCAGTATTGTAAAAATATCGCGCCGCGGTTACCGCGTAATTTTCTTTATATTTAAGAGTTACTCTTGAGGTTTCCGACTATACGCTCACTTTACCTTCACGAAAAACACAATTTACTCGCGGGATTTATTTTTGTTGTTTTATTTCTAAAATATTCCAACTTTTTACTACACCTTTTGAATGTTAAATCAAATTATTCAGATACAAGAAAGTTTTCTTTAGAAGAAAATTCAAATTTCTTGACGCCTTGTATCTCGGGTGAAGACATCACCGCTAGCTTGAGGCTCTTGGGAAGTTTATTATTCACAAGCTAGTCGTGACCGATAGAGTTAACAAGCTAAGGTGAGTACCCACATTAAGGTTCAAGATAAAACCTCGCGACATGAGTCGTAGCTAAAGAACGCGGTAAAACATTTCAGATTGTATATTTTACATTTTAGGTGTGGGTTCTCTTGAGAGATTGTTATAATACTATTTCGTTTAATCATCGTTATCTAAAAGATTGACATGAAATCCCATTCCCTTCAAAATTCAATTTGATCGTTTTGATGTTTTTAAATTTTACCCCATATTCCGAATTTGACACACCTACAACAAACCATCACTATCGGCCATTGGCCACGAATCAGATATTAATCATATAACAATTCACTATCGTAAATAAATAGCTGTTTATGTCAGTTTAGCATTCTGAATCACTCATCACCATTTCACTTGATGTATTGTATTTGTATTTCTTTAGCCATCTTGCGTTTTCAGTTTTATGCGTTTTTATTATTATTATTATTATTATTATTATTATTATTATTATTATTATTATTATTATTATTATTATTATCATTATTATTATTATTATTATTATTATTATTATTATTATTATATTATTATTATTATTATTATTATTATTATTATTATTATTATTATTATTGTTGTTGTTGTTGTATTCCAAAGGTTTTATCTCTTGCATAAACGAACCAACTAGGATGGGAGATGGTGCCACAGACATGCATCGATCATGTATTTATACGCAACAGTAAACAAGTTGAGTTTGAGTGTTGTACCTTGGACTGTGGCATTACGGATCATTTGGCTACAACGGTGCGTGTTCATACAACACGAGTGAGCACATCAAAATAACACAATCTACAAAGGTTATTAAGTACATAAACAAGACACTTTTTCAAACAAATTTAAGTTCGCACAATTGGGAGGGGGTTTTCAGCTCAGTACATGCAGATGAAGCTTTCAAGTTGTTTTTCCAGGAACTTAAATTAATAATTGATAACTCATATGTTACATTTAGTCTGAACAACAAAACTAGAAAACGTAAAGAATGGATTACACCGGAAACAATAAAACTTACACTTCAAAAGCAGGCTATCTATAAGTTTTTAAAGCGACACCAAGAAGATGAAATTTTAAAACATCGTTATAAAGTTTTGAGTAAACTCGTCAGGGAAAAAATAAAGCGGGATAAAATAAATTTCTACAGGAAAAAGAGAAGGCAGTTGATAAAGGTAAAAACTATTGGCACGTAGTAAACAAGGTTTTGAAGGGGAGAGGGCGCGAGGGAATATCCGAAATTCTAATAGATGGTGAAACTATTAGCACTGATAAAGATCCCGTTAGAGCTGCTAATTACTTTAATGAATATTTTATAAATGTTGCGAATACAGCGGCGACCAATGCTAACAACGACGATACAATTAGTAACGATCATGGTATGCAGTGGGTTAACCAAACCATGCACGTCTCTGATATAACTGAAGCTGATCTTGTGGAAGTTATTAGAAACATGAAAAGCAAATCAAGCGCAGACATTGATAGATTAAATATTTGTATGATTAAATATAACATTGATATTTTTGTACCTGTTTTAAAATATTAATTCAATCTTTCTCTTAATGATGGTTATGTGACTGATATTTTTAAAACGGCTCTTGTAATCCCTATCTCTAAAAGTGGTGATAAAATCATGGTTAACAATTATCGACCCATCTCATTGTTGCCTTCAATATAAAAATTTTTAGAGGTTTGTGTTAAAAATCAGGTTTTAAACTTTCTACAGTCACATCAATTCTTTTCTGAGATTCAGTTTGGTTTCTTGCCAAAGAAGAATGTTGACATGGCGATTGAGAATCATACAAGTCATATAACCAAAGCAATGGAAAAGAATCACAAGACCATGGCTCTGTATTTGGACCTCAGTAAGGCGTTTGATATGATCTTTCTTAACTTATTGGTAAATAAACTCAACAGGTGTGGTCTAAGAGGAAAAATTGGTCAATGGTTCGAATCATATTTAAATAGAAGAGTGCAAATCGTTGTCATAAATGGAACACACAGCATGAAATTGATCGTAGTACGAGGGATTCCTTAAGGGTCTGTGTTGGGCCCAATATTTTTCCTAATTTTTATAAATGATCTCGCAATATTGCCTTTGTATGATTCAGTTAACTTTTTGCAGATGATGCAGCATTTAGTGCTTTCAGCCGTCACGTATGTAATTTTGCAAATGCTTGTCAATCATGATCTACACATTTTATCTAAGTATTTTAGAAATAGCGGTCTTTTTTATAGTTCAAAAACCAAATTCATTGTATTTAGTTTTAAAGAGAAGACTACTATTCCTCACATGAACATTGTTTACCATGAATCAAACTGCATTAAAAACAACTAATTGTAAATGCATGTGTATTGAAAGCTGCGAGTATATAAAATATTTGGGATTGTATATGGATTCATCATTGAGTTGAGCATGCACATAAATATGTTAATAAAACTTCGATCCATCAGTTATATCATCTACCATCTTAAAAAAATTATGCCATTAAATGTTCTAAGGCAATTGTATTTCGCTATTTTCCAATCGAATTTGCAATTTGGTATCATTCATTGGGGGGGAACATTTGATTATAAACTAACATCACTGATCACTGCTCAAAACTATATCATGAGAACCATATTTAATCTTCAGCGGCTTCAGTCAACTGACTTTGTTTATATAGAGTACGACATTCTTCCATTGCCACAACTGTATTTTTATAGAACTGTTTTATATGTTTTTAGTAATCTTAGTAACCATTATTTTGTGAATAGTGCTGTCAATACTAAAAATTCATCAGTGCTACGTTTAACCATACCTGACTTAAAATTAACAAATACACGAAACCAGTTATCATATAAAGGCCCATATCTGTTCAATTCTATTTTATGCAAGATTCCAGAGTTTTAAACCATGTATGAAATAATATGTTCGATTTAAAAAACTTACAGAAAATGCAGTAAAAGAGAGGTGAATATAATTTACCATTTTAAAATTGCTTTTACCTTTTGTATGTAGTCCTTCTTGTGCGTTGTTTTATTGAAATGGTTACATTTAAAACTTATAATCATGAATTTTTAATTATACATTTTATTTTTAATTTAATTTATTTAGTTAATTGGTTAATTATTTTGTTAAGGTTTTAATGATGTATATTACATTAATATTTACCGTGGCGGCTGGCCGAATTAAAATGTTATTACATGAAGCAGTCTTTCACACGAGCAGTCTGCTCATGAAGGCAACTTGCTTGTTTGATATTGTTTAATGTATTGTGTGTGTGTTTAATCAAATAAATTGAAATTGTATTATTATTATTATTATTATTATTATTATTATTATTATTATTATTAGCGTCAGGCATGGCTAGCCGGCTTCGATAACCCCGTGGAGCCAAGAATGTGGTGGGACCCTCCCACCCCCTACCCGACTTAGTTGGAAATAGGGTTTGATATTAATTAATTATTATTATTATTATTATTATTATTATTATTATTATTATTATTATTATTATTATTATTATTACTATTATTATTATTATTATTTTATTTTTTTACATTTTGTTATCCAATTTGCACCTTTTTGTACTTTTTAATTTACAACAAACAAACACAACACAACAAACATAACATAATATAACATTTCTTGATTTGGTTAGTCGGGAAACACTTCCGAAGGTGTAATTGTTATTATTTACTACAATTTAGAAATTAAAAAAGTCCGCCCCAACCGGGATTCGAACCACGGGTCTCCCGCATTCCAGGCGAGCGTCTTAACCACTTTATGAATTGAATTGTCGTAAATAATAATAATATAACATCTTGAATGGTTCTGAATAAAATTGTGATAATGCGTAGTTGTTAGTGTTTAGCTTTCGGCTTTACCTAATACCGAACGTGTCGACTTCGCTGACTTAGATATTAGAGTATTATTCAGCGTCATGGCAGAATAAACTGTTGTACCAAACAATGCAATGTTTTCCTAGTTGTGAGTAAATACTTATAATTGTGCTTGAAAGGAAATCCACAATTCCAACCAATATTGTTCGATAACAAAATTCCTTTCCAATGACCAGTGGAGAATTGTCCTCTGATTTAACAAATACTCCAGCTCACCGTGATCTCCGTCATGTTTATTTCTTATGAAAGAATGTTATTTAGAGAGAAGAAAGGAATATCTTGGAGGCAATAAAAATAAAAATAAAGAAAATTGATTTTCTCTGTGGAAAAGTTATGAACCCTAGTGCTGAAAGATATATGGCAAGGAATGTTTCTTGACAACACCCAGCTCCGTGCCCACGTAGTTTATTTATGAACAACCGTCTCTTGCTGAACAAGAAACAAGGGCACGACACACGGTCTACAACGCGAGAGGCAACAGAAGTTGCAACAACTTTCTTCCTAAGAACATTCTACTTTTTACGAATATTATATAAATTGAATTCTTCGAAAATCGTTTGTCTTTATAGAAAGGCAAGAATCCCTCGCAGTCGCAGTTTCTTCGTCTTCAAATTTGAGCTGCTAAAATGTTTATGATTCATGTGTCAGGTTGACAAAAATTTACTTAATACATCCATTATGTTGAATGTTTTATCATAACTTGGCATGGGTGCCCGCAAAAATTTTGGCAGGGGGGGGGGCAAAAAGTACAATTTGTACTTTGTTGGGCAAGCACAGGGGGTTTGGGCCCCCCAACATTAGCGGCGCAGGCGAAAATTTTGAAAATCAGGTTTTTAGAATGCGTTTGGTGAGTTTTAGAAAAAAGTTGTGGGCTGAATACAATACCAAGATTATGTAATTTCTGTGCAGTTTTTACCTACCATTTTTTTGTTCTTTAGTCAAAGGTTTCAGATTCCCAACATAGAGTTGGATGGTTATTAGCTTTCTGTCCACTAAGATAATCTGACTTTACCCCACCTCACATATTCGCTTTCGCAAGCCTTTTATTGTGACGGTCAAAAGTCAAAACTCGCATAATTCCATGGAGTGGTATTCTTTTCAAAACTCAAGACGAACTATTGCAGGTAAAAGACACAATAAGCTACTTATCTCTCAGAAAATTGACAAACATTAAATTTAACAAACGTTCATCAATAAAGAAATTGACTGTTCATGCATATTTTAAATACTACAAGTTTAATCACAAATCCTCAAATCAAATGAGGGCAAATTAGCACTTCAGCTTGCTCGGGGCAAGGGGGGCAACTGCCCCCCCTTGCCCCCTCCTGCGGGCGCCCATGTAACATGGCAATGGAAGCATTATAAAAGCTTCATAGAAAACATTCTCAACCGAAAGTTCTCAGATTAATCTGACTCTACTTTCTGTTTCAAATATATTTTGTGCTCGTTTTAATCTAATAGAACCTGACATTTGAATTATGATAAAAATGCAAATTTCTGTTTAATCTTGCAGTAAACAGTCAGTTTTATTCAATTGTCACAGGTCAACATCCAGTAATAACAGGTCAGGCTGACATGTGATTGCAAAAGTACAGTCACTTGTAAAAATATAGTAACTTTTTAATTAACGATTGATTGATTGGATGTCGGTCTCTAGTTAGTCATTGATGCTCGTCGATGGTGTCGGCGCCTATACATGGTTGGCTTGGTCGGCTTTTAATTTTATGTCCCTCTGAAAATCAGTTATGTGATTGAGATGGGTATATAGACTCTAATTGAATCAGTTATTTTGAAAAGGGGGTAAGTCACTAAAACATACTTCGGAGATAAACGAGAAAAACTTTTCTCGATGTTAAATAATCGTAGTACATGCTTCAAACTGTACATATTTTAAACACGTATAAATATGTATTAAAAAATGCAATAACATTAAGTTTACTATCTATAGTTTGACCAATAAAAATAGATTGTGTCTCTGACTTATCCCCTTTTCAAAATATATGGTTTCACCTTCTTGTGAATGGAACTTTGATTGAATATTTTCATTAAAACATGGCAATTTATGTTATCCTATACATTTTTTTTTACTTTTTAAATTTTTCATCTATAATAAAGCCAACCAAACAAAATTGTGTCTCTGACTTATCCCCTTTTCAAAACAAATGGTTTTATTTCCATGTGAATGGGATTGTGTATTTATATTGTAGTTAAAACGCTTAATGACATTGTCGTCAGACTCATCACCTGAAAAATCCATCCCACACACCTCGAAAAATAATTTCAATTGCTCTCACCAGAACGCAGCGCCAAGCACGTTACAGACAGCGCGAGTTATTTTGAAAAGGGGACAAGTCAATCGACTTATCCCCTTTTCAAACAAACTCGCGTATGGGACCCCCCTCTAACTAGTCCACGGTTCATCCGACTTGTTCCATTTTCACACATAATGTGCGTCTAGGTAAAATAAGCAAGAATTTGATGCTAACTCATTTCCGTCAAAACAGTGACTTACACCCTTTTCAAAATAACTGATTCATTACGAACGTATTTTTTAAATTTATAACGAAAAATTTCGTTTGCATTAAGGCAAAACGGAAACTTAGTTACCCGAGGTTATTTAAAAAAAGTAATGAGTTGGTTAAAAAGTTAACGAAAAATGTAACGGTAATCATTAAAGCGTTATGTTTGCTAATAACAAGTGGTAAAAAGTTATTGTTAACATATTTTAAAACTCACCAGGCTGTTAAAATGGATTCATAAAAAAGAGATGTAACAATTATTTTTTGTTCGTGCTTTTCATTTCAAGAATTCTAATTTCAAACTATATGATAAAATATCCTTTGTATGGAATTTTTAAATTTATATTTTATGTCGAAATTAAGCATAAAACGACGGTATAAAAACATTTAGTTGCATTCATTCAATTCGTTAAAAGTTACGTTCCCAACGTGGAACCTTAATTGAAAAAGTTATGTGGAAATTTTACTCAGAAGTCGACAATTATAATTCACTCGTCAGAATTCATGATAATAATGTGGACGCTCGCTCATTCTTCAGTGTCGTTTGATAAGCGATCGAGACGGCCACGTGCATTCTTGGAACCACAGACAAGTTGGAAAATACTTTGATGTGATGGATGAGATGACACGACAGTCGACAATTACAAAACACTCGTCAGAATCATGATAATAATGTGGTGATAACAAAGAACGCTCGCTCATTCTTCAGTGTCGTTTGATAAGCGATCGAGACAGCCACGTGCATACTTGGAACCACAGACAAGTTGGAAAATACTTTGATGTGATAGATGAGATGACACGACAGTCAACAAATAAAAAATTGGCAGAATCATGATAATAATGTGGTGATAACAAAGAACGCTCGCTCATTCTTCAGTGTCGTTTGATAAGCGATCGAGAGGGCCACGTGCATTCTTGAAACCACAGACAAGTTGGAAAATACTTTGATGTGATAGATGAGATGACACGACAGTCGACAATTACAAAACACTCGTCAGAATCATGATAATAATGTGGTGATAACAAAGAACGCTCGCTCATTCTTCAGTGTCTATGACACTGTTTCTATAAAAAAAAAATTGAAAATTTTTAACGTTACATTGCTATAATAAGAATTACAAGATGGTGTCATTTTTACGTGACTCCTCGTGTATATGCGCACTTTACCTTCATTAACTGTCTGAAATACAATTCTAAAAGCCAATTGTCTCAAGACATTACAGACTCAGTTGCTTACTGCTTGACATATTGGTTAACTGGTTAATGTACCTCATAGTTTTCGGTAAATATTATCGTGTTGCTAAAATAACTAATCTATTGAAGCTGAACTTGCTCATGCTCATACAGGTAGAGTTAGAGAACACAGACAATTTATTAATTAAACTCATAAATGTTTATTAACAAACATAACATAACATGCAAGAGTATTATTTAATTTATCTTCTTACTTGATGTTTATTATTATTATTGGATGGTTTTGAATTAAAGTTACATAATTAACATTAAAGTTAATTAATAGGCTCTGTTTAAGATATTTATGAATATTACGACTAATCAATAATCTACAATGGGGTATACACCTACATAAACTTCGGTTTGATTTTATCGGTTAAAAGGACATTTACAGCGAATATTGTGATTTCATGTTATATTTGTGTAAGTGTGTTTTGTAGGACAATGAAATGAACATTAAACTATGTCCTGAACAAACCCCAAACACTTTCAGTTATTAGAATTCAACTAGAAACAATGTTCTAGAATCTAGAATCTCGAATGTGGCTTCGTTCTTTCTGCTCTGGGAGCAAAGTAACGTATTCACAAGTGCCGCACCTGGCCGACTGTCATAAATAATACTTAAGTATTCTTCAGCGTTGTATATTTCTTGTCTTTTACAGTTATCAGGAAACTGGATAATATATTATCTCCACGTCGAGAACAAATAATAATTCACCGAATACCCCACATCTCGACACGCGTTTCGTCTCTACTTGAAATTAATACGGACTGGTGATTCATCAAATCCGTTCTGCGGAGAAGACGCTAAGCCCTGTTCCTGGGACAATGGGACAACCGTACCACGTTCGAGACAAAACGTGAATGTTGTTACGAATTACAGTGATAAAATTTATATGAAGGGAGGGAGTTTGAGATTGACAATCATACACTCGAACATAAATATTCAACTCCACGTACTTACAATTCATTTTTATATAACTATCTTAATGTTTATTAAAATGAAATTATTGGACATACACTGTTCTTTTTTAAATACTTTTTTTAATACTAATATTTCGACACTAGTCGAGTGTCTTTTTTAAACTGAGGTTGAACAAAGGAATATTTCAACAATACAAATAAATATTAAAAATAACAAAAACGCCCATGAAAATGCATGCCAACAAATTATGATTAACATAAAATTAAACATTGCAGAAACAAATAGACAACTAGTCAAAGGCGGGGCTTAATTAGTTCCGAAAAATCCAACAGATAGCGCCGCGAACTGTGGGACAAGCTGTAACCTAAGTGTGGTTGGCGCAATGGACTTCAACGTGTTTTTACGCCCGTACGGGTGGAAACAATCCTTGAAAAATGTGCTATTTTTTAGAATGGGCTTAGCCAAAGACTATGTAGGTCAAGAAGGAAGCCAACTGCTTTTTTAGGGAAGGCTGTTGTATTATCCTATGTTATGTCCTAGAGGATGTGTGGACTTCGGAAAACGGTGGTCATCATAGTCCCTATACCTTTGGGTTTAGAATGATTATAAACCCAAAGCCTTTACTCTAGAAAGCATTTTTTAAAGTTTGGTCTCAGTTAAGGCCAACATAATTTATTATTCCTCAGTACACAAGATCATATCGTAAAAAGTAGGCCTGGGTTTAACTCTAGGGGTAGGCGGAGGCCTAGGATATAATCCTAGGCCTACACGGCTAGGACTAGATACACCTCTTTTCTAAGATTAAGTTTATTTATTTATTTATTTAGATTTAATTTATAGGACCCTACACAGTTTAGGCCTTTAAACCTTGGAAGTTTTAGACCTAGGCCTACCTTAAAAGCAAAATCAAGGCTTTATTGTTAGTTTTAACCTACCAATAAGCAGAGGCTAGGCCTAGGTGTTATTTTCCTTTCCATATAGGCCTACCCTAACTACTAGATGTAGGCCTACTTTTATTATCTTAGGGGTCAACTGTGTTATGTAAACATAAAACTAACTATGTATGCAATACTTAATGGAAATAAAGCAACATTCTATTCTATTCTAGCTAGGTCTAGGCCCTACACCTAAACAAAAGTAGCCTGTCTAGTGCTTTGGCCTCTCTCTTGTGCAGAATTATAGGGCCGCGTCAAACAGGTCTACTCATTAGCCTGCCTACTATAAGCATTAAGTTTAGAATGAAGATAGTTGGCCAGTCCGGGAAATAATGGGCAAACACATGGGCAGGGCTCCATCTCGCAAACACTTAAGTTTGCCATGAAGAATTTGCTTGTAATCGGAATCCACGAAATTCAAAGAACATTATAGGCCTACAAGCATGGTATCACATGTTTTCGTAAAGCATTTCTTATCTATCTGTTTTTAACTTCCCACGTCTTATTTCTTAACTTGATATCCTTCGGAAATGAGTGTAAAAAGACACCCCTCCTATTTTAGCTCTTGACGAATATTGTAAAACAACACAATATTGAACCTTTTCAATCCAGCAATCCAGTCTTTAGTGTGGTACAGTAAGGCTGTCAGTTAAAATCGTCCCACAGTACGGCCATCTTTGATCACATGTTTGAGTCGTGACGTCAGGGGGCGGAGTTAGACTACTCGTCCATTATGTAAAAATAATGAGGTGAGGGCAAGAACATGAACACCAAATCGTCAAAACACCAAGTTTAAGACACCAATGCACTAGGCCTTACTTTAGGACAAAACATATTCCATGTTTGGAGGACAATTGGCGCTAGGAGTACTCATGACATTGCCATGAAACCATGCTTCATTGAATTTCCTTTTATTCCAATTGGATTCTTGTCATATTGCATAGGTATTCTCCCAATCGATGAACTTATGGTTTTCATAGGGGTTTTGGCCTCAAGATGACCTTATTTTTGACGACGTGGGTCCAGCATTGTGAACGACTGGACAAACTTCCGAAATCTCAATCAAACTGGGATGGGAACGCTACGATTCGAGCCGAAAATGTGCGTTTGTACTTTGCAAACTACGCCTAAATGTTACCATTGATTGCGCACACAGAAAGGTGATTCAAATCCTCGTTCATGGTTTGTTTTTTTAAATTTTGGCCCCGTTTGGCCGAACACATTAAAAAAAACTTTGGTGACTCGCACTAAAAACTCTGTGACTTTAAATGAAAAAAAAAACACTTTGTACGAGAAGTAAGAATTAAGCTATCTGTGGGAGGAAAAATCAGATCAAGGGAATGATGATTTCCCTTCATCCTTCATGTGATCCAAAATTACGACAGTTAAAGTAGTGCTGTATTCTAGACGCCGAGCGGAATTCCAGCAGGTATAGTCGATAACTTAGCATCGGTTTGAATATAAGTAGAAAGCTTCGCAAACGCATTTTCAGGCGCGTTGATGGATGACTGTAATTGGTGCATTCAACTGCCATGTGTTATGCAGATTTTCTGTTGTTCTGTGAAAAAATAATTACTAAGTCGAAGACATTTTTTAAAAACGAAAAAAAATCGTAATTTTAAAAAATGAAAAAAATCGTAATATTGCGATTTTCATGAGAAATATTTTTTGATTGCGCTCAAATTTCACACCAATATATAAATTCATAAAATTAAGGTTCTGTGAAAAAATAATTACAATCGGATAAAGCATGTACGTGTTATAAGTAGAAGAAATTTTAAAAAAATGGAAAAAAATGGAAAAAAATGCGAATTTCATTAGAAATAATTTTTTAATTGCGCTCAAAAACGTGTCAGTTCTAAGTTCCGAGATTTCGAAGGCCTCCAGAAAATGTTATCGCAATTGGAGTATCGGTTTAGCCGGAATCGTGTTAACAGGCACACAAAAATACAAACAAAGAAAAAAAACATTCCGTTTTTTTTCTCCTCCAGTGTAGTAGAATGGAATCTTCGCTTCGCCCGCTACGCTCATCCAATAATACTGTTTCAATCCTCGACTTTCCTTCGTTGAAATGCATAGTATAGCAAGTATTTGAATTCGGTGAAGTTTTAATTTAAAGTTTGGACCTTCTCTACCTACGTACTCTGCCTATATGAGGTAACACAGTCGGTCACTTATCTGCCTTTGCTTCAGAGACGACTTTCTCCCAAATTCACTCCCGTCAACACTAAAAGTTCCATTATATTTTAGTTAGCCCGATTTGTCCATCCCTCCTTTTGACAACACAACCAAACCAACTTTCACGTGCGAATTAATTCGCTCTCGTGCGTTATGCGTTACACCTTTACCAATAGAGTGATACGGTTTGATTCTTCGTCAAAGCACGATACCAGCTGTAGGGTACACACATAGTTTTATCCGGAGTCTTCCGGTGACTGAGTTGGGAAGGGAATGGCCGAGGGCTGTTTGACAGGAAGCAAAGTATACCTCATAATTCACAGCAAAGACTATAACGAAATACTTAGAAATAAACTTCGGTTATGATTAGGGTATTGTCCTAGTTCCGAAATTTCGAGTCGAGTCTATAGTATTTGCTACTCGAAATCGAGTTTATAAAACACTATAATTTTGGTGGAGGTGCCGGGTCATTAAACACTAGTCCAAAACCAACCCTTTTTGACCGTAATAGTAGGCAAAACGTTTTCTTTTGATACAAATGTTTATATATTTACAAAATTCGAACTTTTTTGGCACAAATAATAAAATGTCGATTTTATATTGATATCAACATTTTCCTGTAAATGCCTATCCAAAATTGCATAAGTACTTGATGATTAAAATTCTGTATAGTATATTAGACTTATTAATGAATACGTCATGTGACTCTTGTCTGGACATTTGGAGCCTACAAGTTTAACATGTTTGCTCGTAACGGTAATATGCTGTTTTCGAAAAAAAATTCTAAATAAATACATACGGACTAACATCAATATATAGAAATAATATCCTACATTTTGTGCTACTTCAATAAAGTAGCGTAGGAAACCAGTAAAGTGATTCAGCTTGATCAATCAAACGAGGTTGGTGGCAGTTTTGCGCTCTCCATGCTGCGTCTTTGAGATCAGTAAACGAACTGTTGCGGGTAGCGGTGCTTGTCTGTTATTGGGTGAATGCATGTTCGCCGCCGGGCCCGGGCCGTTACGTGAGAGTTAGGAGTTTGCAAACTTGCAAACAACAACGACCACATCATGTCAACGTCAATAACTACAGCTGCCTGAGTTGAGAACGCGGGAACATTCCTGTTAACTATTCCGAACGTGCAGTGTCTACGTCATCTTGTGATTGGGCTAAAATATCAATTATCACACTGTTCCTCAATATGAACAGTTCGGGAGTCATGCAACCCTGTATGCGTCACCTTCTCTGTCCGTCTGTGTCTCACTAGAAAAACCACCGACAGTGTTGGTCGAAGTGCGCGACTCGTGTTGTGCAGTCTTGACTTAAGATTCCCGAGGTTTTCCAGCAGTCTTTAATGTGATTGTAAGGGATTGAGACCCCTCAACTCAATCAGCCCTCGTACATTCTTTCACAATCGTCCTATCAGCAACACACCAAGTTTACCTGAAGAGGGGCATGCATTGCACTCTAATTTTCTAAACCATACAAGACATGCGATTGACTTTTGTTTGTTTGTCTACGTGACCCTGGGGGTCAGATGGGAAGAGTTAGCCCCTCTCATAAGGTGGCAATGTACATATATACTCGGCACCACCACCAATGGAAGTGAAATGCCTCAACGAGCGTAGCGAATCAGCGCGAGTGAAAATCAGTTGTACGACTGAGTGGGTAGACTCTAAATAGGAATGTAGTTATTTTATTTCATTATTATTTTTTTCGTACAGTTGTTTGATCCTCGTCAATTATTTGAACAGTCATAGTTCAACTCTTGATCTCTTACTGTGCAGTAATACCGAACTTTTAGAGAATATTACTGTTGTGGAAGGTGTTAGTGATCATTATGCAATCACAGCTACAATTAGTGTCAAGTCTCCAAAACAAAAGAAGTTGAAAACGGAGGTATACAATTACCAAACAGCTGACTGGAATTTACTCTCTGAACTTCTTGTGGATAGGCTCCCATTGCATTATGATACGGATGACATTAATTGTGCATGGAATAACTGGACTGATGTTTTCTGGCAATGTGTTAGTGAATCTATAGCAAAGATTAGTATTAATACTAGAAGGCGATCACTATGGATAAACAAACATCTTATCAAATCAATTCGTAAAAATGATATTCTTTTTAGAATTACAAGAAATATCCTTCAACTGAAAGATGGGATCATTATAAGAAAGTTAGAAATTCTATCAAGAAAGCGACTCGTTCTGCTCACCAGGAGTATGTTTGGTCTATAGGATCCGATTCAAAAAAATTCTGGAAATATATCCATAGTAGACGAGGAAGTGCTGCCCCTGACCATTTCGTTGTTAACGGTAATTCGGTTCATGATCCTTTGGACATAGCTAACGCCTTCATTACCCAGTTTAAGGATAACTACACAGCAGAAGACAACAGCAAAAATACAACAGAAAATGTTTTGCCAACAGTTAGTACACCAGCGATTACTTTAGATGACACCTTCTTTCCAGTAAGAGACATCTGCAGGGAGCTCAAGAAAATACGACCCAACGCTGCTACGGGACCAGATGGAATCCCAGCTAGAATACTCAATCAGTGTGCCAATGCGCTAGCTCCTTCAATGAGTGTAATTTTCAATCTATCAATGTCATTAGGGTCTTTGCCAGATCAATGGAAAGTCTTTAAAAAAGGAGACAAACTTAATATGGAAAATTATAGACCGATTTCTCTTACTTCAATAGTGTGCAAATTGATGGAGAGACTTGTGTCAAATCAAGTGTGTCACCACTTTGAAGTAAACGATTTTTTAAAACTCTAATCAACATGGTTTCCTACCTAGGAGATCTTGTGTTACTGCCCTGACGGTTATGATTGATGATTGGCTACACATGTTAGAAGATTCCACAACTAAACAGGTAGATTGCATTGCTATTGACTGGTCTAAAGCATTTGACCAGGTTCCTCATTACAGACTGCTTTCTAAATTATCTGTGTATGGTGTTCAAGGTATTGTTCTAAAATGGATCAGGTCATTTCTTTCCAATAGAACCCAGGCTGTTATTTTTCATGGAGCCACCTCTCACCGTATTTATATTACTTCCGGTGTGCCACAGGGTTCAGTGATAGGTCCTCTCATGTTCATTATATACTTTCTGGACTTACCACAGTACGTTTCTTCAAAGATGATTCAGTTCGCTGATGATAGCACCATTTATAGACCAATTGCCTCTAAGGAAGATATGATAGAGTTCCAAAAGGATTTGGTGTCAATAGAGCGTTGGTGTACATTAATCATGATGAAAATTAACTCTGATAAATCGCAATACATACGCTTCTCAAGATCTAGAAACCCTTTGGTGTGCACATATAGCCTTCACGGATCCCATTTTCCCATTTTTAATTCTATAAAATTGTTAAGTATTTATATAACTGACAACTTAAAATGGAATGTGCAAACTGATTTTGTTCGCAATAGAGCAGCTTCTCAGCTTGGGTTTGTAAATAGGAGTGTTGGGAGGAGTAGGCAACGCACAATAAGAACTGGTTACCTTACCTTGATACGGCCCATTTTAACTTACGGTATTCCTGCGTGGCATCCTACAACTCAGCAAAATATGATCAAGCTAGAACGAATTCAGAATAGGGCCACCAAATTGATTAGTGCTAGTTCACGGCGTAGTATCTGTGACGTTCCTTCCATTGGAAATTTTTGCAATCAAGCTGATGTGAGATTGTTGAGAGGAATGTTAACAAGACAAGTTGATGTCGATCCTTACCACAGAATATCCATAAGTGAGCGACAACTCCCTAGAAACAACACAGGTGTTCCCTTAATACCACCTAGGGCCAGAACATCGGCATACCAGAATGGTTTTTTTAATCGATCTGTTTCGTTGTGGAATCTCCTACCAAGTAATTTAAAAAGTGATAGATGTTTCAACATGGGTATTAAGAGGTTTTTTAATTAGCAATTTGTTTTTAGATTTTTTGTTGATGTGGATGTGTTTTTAATGTGTTTTAACAATGTGTTATTAATATTATGTTGTGTTTATTTGATATGTACAATTTTAACATGATACGACGTCTTTTATAATGTGGGGATTTTGTGTACCAAGGGTAACAGGTACGAAAGTACTACGGGGCAAATGCTCTTTCTGTTGCTCTTGCATTCAACTATTTTCTTTTATAAAATGGCATGTTATGTTAAATGATATGGAAAAAAATGAATGCAAAATATTAATTAAATAAAAATAAATAAAAATTCTAGTTATTCGGCTCTATTTTACGTGTTTATCTAGTTTTATCAGTTTAGTTATGTTTTAGTTTTGCTACAGCATGTATTCAACAAAAGTGTTGCATTTGTCGTGTGTATCTGGGGGAACTTTTCAATGTTGTTCCCATTTAAGTTACCTTGATTAATACAGAATGCCCAATAACACTTCATAACGTGACAACGTCAAATCGCCTTCATGGCAGTATCGTGACAGAATTTAATATGTCGTCTTGGATTTGTGTCTATTGTCTCCAGCGAATTAAGATTGTCTCCTTTGTGCATATTTTATGCACGGTTGTGTACGCGGTTGGAGCTTCTGTAATGCGAGGTAGGAGAAAGCTGTCGTCTCAATTGTCTTGAGCTTGAGGTAGACTGAGTAAGACACAGACCACGGACGATGCGCACACAACACTAGAGAGGTGGAACAGTTGGGATCGTATGCATGCAGTTTTGAAATAGTTTTGACTTGAGTCGTTTTCAAATCAGTTTTTAGTTGTTAATATTATGTGTGGACAGCGCCAGTAGCTAAGCACATTTCAGCACTTGTTATTCAGACAAAGGCAATAGATTTTAAATTGAAATTACTGTCAGGAGTAGGACTAAATTGACATTTCTTGTAAATAAATATTTTTGTTACTCCTTTACAAGAGGGATTGATTTGACATGTTTATAACTTTAGGCTAATGTAGCCTTAGAATAATAAAATATTGAAATAGAACAGGCAGGCACTCGCTGCATTGGATTGACTGCTTGAATTGACCACCAGGTAGACATGAAGTGTAAACTGTATAATATACACGGCAGTTTTGAAAACTAGTTTTGAAGTCAAACTCAAGAAAAGAGGTTTCGACTTTAACCGATACAAACCCAGTTCTGAAGTGTACACATGCCGTTTTGAAAACTCAAAACGTTTTGAAATCAATTAAATTTAATTTAAAAATTAAAATTCCCATTTTCGAATCTCCCCATACTTAAATGCAATCAATACCTCATGCCTCATGAAATGATCACAAGTTGAAAAGTAATCGCAGTAAATGTTTTTTGTTTTTTCAAAACACATTTTATTTTTACTAGTTCTTAGAATTCCGCCAGCTTGCTGTATTCAAGGCAAAAGCACTCTGCAATATTGTTTACTCTATTCCTCCTGATGTGTAGATAATCCTAGATAGTTGCGCTCGCAGCAGCGTGTGCATTGAAGCAATTACTGGGAGAGTTAGAGAGACGCCCCAACTCCTCAGAGAGACACTCTCCCTCTCTCTCGCACCTTCTTACGCACTCACACTTACAGCGTCGAACGCAGTAGTCTACACTCTACAGTCTATACTATACGAAGGCGCTTGTATAGGGTTGTAAACGCAAATCTCCAGGATGATAGGGTTGTAAACGCAAATCTTCAGATGATAGGGTTGTAAACGCAAATCTTCAGACTGATAGGGTTGTAAACGCAAATCTTCAGGTGATAGGGTTGTAAACGCAAATCTTCAGGAAGTATAGGGTGGTAAAAGTAAATATTCTAAATGATCGGGGTTGTAAACGCAAATCTTCAGACTGATAGGGTTGTAAACTTAAATCTTCTAAATGATAGGGTTGTAAAGATAAATCGTCAGGGCGATAGGGTTAGAGTAAGGTTCGGGAGGATGGTACGCATAGTTTTGCGTGTTTAAGTGTATATTGTGCACAGATTCAAGACAGAAATTTATAAACAACAATTTTAAATTAGTGCTCTAGTCTAGAATCTATGTGAAACAAAATATAATCCGTTTGCAGATGATTTTGAAAACCAAACACACATTTCAAATCTTAGTTATAAGATATCAGTTTTAATGCTTATTTTGTTTTAGAATATGTTTCAAAAACATTTTTTAGGTTAAAAACCCCTTTAATAACTGACATTCGTCGTCGGTAGAGAGTTTGCAAACAAAGCCGTTATTAACACGTTTGATATATATTTTTAGTTTTGCACCAGGTTTTTCTGTACTCTCGAAATTCCGAATAATATCCACGGACGCAGAATGTGATGCGGTTTGCAGCTTGTTCGACCGGAATAAAGCTCTTTCGCAAGTGTGAATGACGAGTGGCGTGGCGCAACCGCTAAACTGAGGTATTACATTCTCAGCTTGCATTCAAAATCTAAAATAAAACTTTAGTATGAAATCTGTCCAGGCACGGTTTTCCTCTCTGTACTGTACAGACTTGCTATAGGTATTATCGTGTGTGGAAAGTTTCCAGGGAAAACCCAAGGGGTATTTTATAAGATTAAAATAAAATACCAAAAGTAGCTTTTTGACTAAGATAAATCTTTAGTTTTGTCTATTTGTCCAACTGCTTTGAAACATTTCACTTTCTGGACACTACGGAAAGAGATATCGACCAACAAGTTTGATATTTCGAGTGAATACAAGCAAAATATTCAAGTTGGACCAATGTTTGAAAAGATGTGTCCCGCCCGGGGATCGAGCCCGGGTCTCCGCCTTGACGCAACGATGCTTTACCAAGTAAGTTATCGGGCCACTGGGTTTATCTCTTCTCAATTGCTGGATGTGATGTATGGGCGTGTGATATGTGATAAAAAATTAGATACTTCAATTGATAAGGGATGTTCCCAGTGGCCCGAAACTTCAATTGATAAGGGATGTTCCCAGTGGCCCGATACTTCAATTGATAAGGGATGTTCCCAGTGGCCCGAAACTTCAATTGATAAGGGATGTTCCCAGTGGCCCGATACTTCAATTGATAAGGGATGTTCCCAGTGGCCCGATACTTCAATTGATAAGGGATGTTCCCAGTGGCCCCATAGCTTACTCGGTAAAGCATTTCTACGTAAAGGCGGAGGACCCGGGTTCGATCCCCGGTCGGGACAACATTGCTCTACCTTGTCCTTTAGTGGGCTTACGCTGTTGCATTTCACTAAAGCAGAATATATTTTGACCTTCAGAGACGTGTGACCATGCAGTTATGTGACTGAGTGAGTGGACTCTAAATACGACTACTTTAATATTTAATATTTGTGTGGCTCGTTGGTCTTGTGGCTAGCCTACCTGCTTTGAATGCAGAAGGTCCAGGATTCGATTCCCGTTAAAGTCAGAAGTTTTTTAACTTCTGATTTGGATTTAGGTTCATCAGTTCTTCTCTTAGGAATTTGTAAACGGTCCTAGCAACGAAATACATAAATTTAGAGTTGTTCTGAATCGGCCTTCTTGATTTCGGCGTTGATCCGCGGGTGTTCGCACTGTCCACCACTGATTGCTATATTTCCTATTAAAAATATCGATCTTTGGTTGGTTATCGCTCACTCGTCGATTGCGTCGGGGCCTGCAGGGTTGGCTTAGTCGCTTTGGTTTACTGTCCCTCACTGAAAATCAGTTATGTGACTGAGTGGGTAGACTATAAATACGTATTTATTTATTTATTTATTTATTTATTTATTTATTTTTATTTATTTATTATTATTTAATTATTTATTTATTTATTTATTTATTATTATTTTATTTATTTATTATTTAATCTTTATCTGCGATATGGACGTCGTAAAAGGTCACCCTCGACCGGAGGTCGAAAACCAAGCACATTCAACTTTCTACAAACCACTTCAATTGACATTTTAGCCACACCTAAAACTTAATCCCGCTCTTAAGGGGACTAACTAGGCAGGGTGTAAAGCAGCTTTTATGCCAATTTACCAACATGACTCATTAGTCACTAAATCACCTTTTCACTAGTATTGTACTTTAAACTCTTAGTTTTTTCATTCATCTTGGTTTTTCTCTCTTTTTACACTTATACTCTTCTTATACTCTAGTTTTAGTTTTTATTGTATTTATTGTATACTCAAAATGTTATAATGCTTATTCATGCATTTAATGTTTTGTATAACGCATTTGTATCGCTTTAAATTGTAATGAATGTGTGTTTTTAATTGTAATAGTTTTAGTTACCTAACACTTGTGGGTTGATAATAACCTGTTGTTAGATATTATAAAGGGCATATCCAAGGATTGAAGATCTGTTTATTTCAATTATTTATCTTTTCTCAAAAATATTTTTTCAATTTAAATTATTCTTATGTCACAAATTAAAAGATGACGTGATGACGAAATTAAATTTTCTCCGATTTCCCCTGGTGTCACCAGAACGTGCGTGCACAGGGTCCGCGAGCGCGCCTCAAGGAAAGGGGATCCGACGTAATCACTGTGCAAATTGGACGCGCCTGCTTCCATACATATGGTAATATCTAGGTCCAATCTCTAGGCCAGATGGACACCTCAGATCGACGAAATCCCATTTGAATATCACAAACTTCTCACTGCCTACTACAAATTTGCACACCCATCGAAATCGAAAAGTTGTTGAAATCCCAGCAGGGTTAAAATTACTTTAAGGAGGTTCCATTGTTTGTACCTCTCTATAGTCAGGTATATTTTGGCAACACGATTATGAGACGAGGGAGTGATGGTGACAGAGTATTACAACGGAACTCGAACGGGACTTCTGGTGATCAATTATGTATGTTTGTTTGTTCGATTCGGAACGGCCGAACTGCTAAACCGATTGCGCTGAAATTTTAAACAAACATCCGGAAACAGTTTTGTGGGTGCTGTTAGCATTTTCAGCAAATTGCGTAACAATTTAAGCTCACGAGAAACTCGGAGAAAGACAAAAGTTTTAAAACAATATAAACAAACAAGTATTCTCTATAATGTCCCAAATGTTTAAAAAATTGCTGATTGTTAAGTTATGTCCCGCCCAAAACGTTTTCAACAATATTTTACCGATATGTATAAATCCCTCTTTCATACTCTCAACGTTTAAGCCATCTTTCTTTTACATTAAATATATAAATCCAAGGGCGACACAAGCCTATACTGTTTCTTATAGCCAGTATATTCATTTCCTTCCTGCTATAATTAGAACGAAATTAAGTAATGCCAGCACAGAGACTTCATTATCAACCTTCTCAGCTGTAGCTTCAGCCTGTTTCAAATATTAACGAATACATAAGTAATTCGGAATGTCTTGTGTCAAAAAGACGCGTACCGGTAGCTTCTAGTCTAACGTCGCGAACTAAATAATGTAGCGGCCGTGTGGTGGAGCAGGCAGCAAGCAGCAAGCAGCACGGCGAACAGGCTGGTATACATTATTCAGAGCTATCCTATGATCAAACAGGCTCGCCGGAGCACAAGCGCATCTATACATCTTAGGAGAGAACAACTTCTCATGTGTGATTTTCTTTGTGAATAGTTTGAATGTCAAATACTCAAGAGATAATTCTATTTAAAAGGCGACAACGCTCATATGATTGGGTCGCTGGTCTGAAGCGTATGACACTAGGAGGACGCGGGCTCGAATCCCGCATGGTGGCATGGTTTTTGTAAATTTATTTCACCCTAATCTATTTTATCACACTTCACAACTCATCATCTCGAATAGCAATATTTGAAACAAAATAACAAACAAACATCGAGTGCACAGGCTACTTACGTCATACTTTTGTTCTACTTCCACCCTCTGATAGCTAGATAACTAAAGATCCGTATCATCCCCATTTACACAATAATTAAGTCACAGTTGGTCGACTGTGAGTTCTCAAAGTCCAGAACAACTTTAAGATCTTTACCTATTTTATGAGTAAACAAACGGTAAAAAATTGGTACAAATCATGTAGGAAATAAGTATCACCTGAGTGAGCACAAAACATAAATCATGATTGAAGGAACAAAAAAGACTTTGATCGAAAAGTACGTTTTAGGACTAAATTAGTGGCGACCTCGTGCTAATTATATTTTGTTTTCGAATTTCGTACACTCGTTAAAAAAATTGTATTTGAAAGTTTTCTGAACGCAATATTATTAGTTTATTACACACCATAGCAACGTCTACTTAATCCAATGTTTAAAAGGATGTCTTGTATAAAGGCAACTATGATTATATACAGGTTTTGGCTGTCAGGTCGGGTTCGAGAAGTGAACTGCTTCGAAGTTTTGGGACGGGTCGGGTCGGGCATAGGGAAAAGGCGATCGTTAGATTACTTATACTTCAATACAAACGGATATTGTAATTTACTTGCGAAGAATCTATATTATAATTTTCTTACAATTTATTTTCTTTTGTCTGAATTAAAATTACATTTTGTAAATATATATAAATTTAAAATTGTATGGACCGGCACCTCCACCATCACACCAAAAAATGCGTTTTTCTTACTCTAAAATCGGATATTTTTTTGATGATCGAGTCGAAAACCCAGAAACCCGACCAGAAATGTCATATCACTGAATAATGTAGCCTATATTGTTGATTTTGATTGATCCGTTCTGCATAAATAACAGACTTATTTAATGTATTATTATTTCCTGTGCCGTGGTTGCATGGAAAGGGAAGATGTTGGCAATAAGGCCAGTGACTCACCCTCGATCTCGCCCGGTTCTGCGAGGGGCTGTACGGGTCCCCGTAGCCTTGACGACCTCCCGGGAACTGCAACAACAACAACAACAATCATTAGGACGAGCTATCACATCAGTTTTCATTCCACCAATATCAATATGGGACAATAGCCCGTAATAAGTCAGTTATACTAGTTTACATTGCGATTGTGTCAACAAATGCGAAGCGATTAGCTACGGAACAAGTTGACATTTAGTTATACATACCATGCAATTAAACAACAAAATAACGTCGTGAAACTAGTAGGAGTCCTTATTGCCTAATATTGAATTGACTAGGTATGTTGCAGGTAACTTTAAAATACAATGAAATATTGTGATTGTTTTTTACATGTAATGAATTTCTGTTTAATATTTATTTGCTGTCTGTTAGTTGAAGTATAAAAGAAATACAGAGCTTGATTTAACCTCGCCAATTTGGATGGTTCATGGGTGGGTGGGTATTACGTTTGACCTTGGTTTTACAGTAGGCGACTATGACGCTATTATAACAAACCAACAAGTAGTCAGAATTTAATCTGTTGACTTCATAGCTCAGTTGGTAACAGCATCTGACCGGACTAAGATGTCCCGGGTTAAATCCCCGGTGGAGCCACTCATTGTAAATTCTATGGATGTAAGGTAGTAATATTTTTTTCGATTTGTTTATTTTCATAATAGTTTAATTTATTTATTGATTTTGTTAAAACCCTTGAAAATGGAAAACTAGTTTTCCGAAACGTTGGGAATAAATATTGATCTTAATTAATAAACATTGTTTTTGTTAGTTGTTACACATGTCATTTGGAGAGAAATTAAAAAAGTCCCTCTATCGGGCATATAACTAGGTTCTGACACACTCGAGCTGTGTGTACGTATATATAGCCTGATGTCCCTCTATCGGGCATATAACTAGGTTCTGACACACTCGAGCTGTGTGTACGTATATATAGCCTGATGTCCCTCTATCGGGCATATAACTAGGTTCTGACACACTCGAGCTGTGTGTACGTATATATAGCCTGACCGCCTGCGTCGTTCTTGCTTTGAAAACCAACCATCCAGTTCCAGAAGAAAATTTCGATATCGATTTTGGATCAGTGAAATGACGTTCAGCGCAATAATCCCAATTTTACGACTTCGACGGTTGATAAATGTTTAAACCTACCGGAAACCTCATTCTTACAACTTATTACTTATAAACGTTGAAAGTGCTTTGGAAGCCACAAGCCAGCAATTTTATTCCACTGCTTTTTCCGATATAAGCTGAAGTTATCGCTCGTTTTTACACGCTACGTATAAAACGACCTGCCTCGTAGCACACCCGTGTTAAATATGGAGGATATAAATGGGGGCATATAGGATTTAAGTGTAGGACTACAACTGACGCATTACTCTTGAAGACACTAAAGTGTTGCAATGAACCACTCACAAAAACATGGACGCAGCGTTACTTTTGCGCAAAACGGACGCACATGTCACTAGTTATAATGTTTTATGGCTAAAATGTACGATTTAACAAAATGCATGAGAATGCTGATAGTGATAAGCAATACAATTTATTTAATGTTTTATTTATTTATTTCGTACTACCATGTTGCTGCTGTGTAACTGCTCAGTATAAAACTGTATGTTTGGTAGGAATTAATGTGTAAAGTGCATAATGAACTCTTTACTAATGCTCTCTAATTGAAAGTGCAAATTATTAAACAAGGCCGCTTCGCGGGAGCTATTTTTTCGTCGCGTTGATGGATGAGCTTTTCTAATAAATTTTTAGTTTGCGTGGGATCCCTTTACTTCTGAAAGTTCTTTTTGAACGCATTGTAGCCTTGTAGGGGATTGTTGTCAAGTTTCTATTGTAACTTGTTAATTGTTGTTATATACCTCAAATAACTTATATTAAAACCTTTTTTTTATGGATTCTGGCTAACTTTTCCAACTTTTCTTTCAAAAGGTTCTACATCACCATAACCTTAATGTCCATGTTAAATATTATGAACGTTGTAGCCCCACCCGTTTGGTCAGAATCGGCCCAAATGTCACGAAAATATCGCACTAAAAATCGAAAAAAATCGTAAAAGTACGATATTCATGAGAAATATTTCTTCGATTGTACCCAAAAACGTGGCAGGTCTAATTTTCAGAGATTTTAAAGATCCCTCCCAATTTTCATCAAGATCGCATATGCCGTTTGCCCGGTAGAGAGCGAACAAACAGACAAAAATACAAACAAAAAACAAACAAACAAAAAAAAAAAACTCCCGAGCTAATTTTTTTGGGGGTCAGTGAAATTGAAGTCTTCGCTTCGCTCATCCAATGATAAATAATTCTATTCCGTTCGAATAAAATGTGTCATTTAGCTGGAAATGCCGTACCAACCAAAACATTATCATACCTGTAAGCAATAGATAGAAACATCATGGATAAACTAGGGAAACGCCAAAGTCGTTGTTAAACGAGTGAGTGAGCCATATGTATAGTACCCGGTATCATTCCCCATACTGGGCTAGATCCAGCCTTGGGTATATGGGAGGAAATGGGATGTTCCCGGGTACTCAACACTTGGCTCACTCACTCGTTTAACAACGACTTTGGCGTTTCCCTAGTTATTTAAATTGAACATTCAAAATGCGAATCGTGTTCGAAACGTATAAGCGTGAAACATTAACAAATTTCCAAGATAAAACAAAATCACCTAATTTTTATTTCCCATTTAACACCCCTCAAAAATAATATGTGGGTGTAAAAATATAAAAAAGTTCTCACTAACGGGCATCGCACCCCAACCCTCCGTGTAGTAGGCTAAATGCTTTCCACTAGGCCATGTCAGCCAGGTAGATCTCGTCCCGCTAGCTGCTACTAAACAAATGCTATCGATATTTTTAAAAAACTTAATTTTTTTATTGAAGGCTTAAATTGCAATGGATCTAGCAGATTTTGTTAACAGTTCTCAGTAAACTCGTACCGGATCTCTGTTTAAAATTTCAGCGTAATTTGTTCAGCGGTTCGGCTGATTTTCGACAAACAGACAGACAGACAGACAGACAGACAGACAGACAGACAGACAGACAGACAGACAGACAGACAGACAGACAGACAGACAGACAGACAGACAGACAGACAGACAGACAGACAGACAGACAGACAGACAGACAGACAGACAGACAGATTGAGTTGAATGGAGACACTCGGTCGCTCCGCTCCCTCGTTTAATCATTTCATTCCAGATCACGATGTTTGTATTATTTGGAGATAGAAAGTTTTTAATGATATCTTATTACTTACACCAACTTATTAACATTGTTTTTATATTTACCATCCACATAGCTGTTTTTTATACACTAGGAAAACGCTAAAGTCCCGTCGCGTTGATGGGTGAGCTTTTTTGTAAGTTTTTAGTTTGCGTGGGATCTATTTACTTATCAAGTGCCTTTTGAACGCATTGTTGGTGATTGTTGTCAAGTTTATGTTGTTACTTGTATAAACCTTATAAAACACATATTAAAACCTTTATTCTATGGATTCTGACTAACTTTTTCAACTTTTTCTTTCAAAAAGCAATACATCACCATTACCTTAATGTCCATGTGAAATATGAACGTTGTAGCCCCACCTGTTTGAACAGAATCGGCCCAAATGTCACGAAAATATCGCACTAAAAATCGAAAAAATCGTAAAAGTACGATATTCATGAGAAATATTTTTTCGATTGTACCCAAAAACGTGACAACTCTAAGTTCAGAGATTTCGAAGGTCCCCTCCAATTTTCATCAAGATCGCATATTATGCCGTTTACCCGGTAGAGAGCGAACAAACAGACAGAAAAACAAACAAAAAAAAAAAAAACACCCGAGCTAAATTGGTTATTTTAATATGTTTTTTGGATAAGCGTAGCGAGCGAAGCGAAGATTCCATTTCACTACATTGAAGAAAAAAATCCGGAATGTTTTTGTTTTTTTTTCTTTCTTTATCTCTTTCTTTTTGTATTTTTGTCGTCTGTCTGTTAGCACGATTCCGGCTAAACCGATACTCCAATTGCGATGAAATTTTCTGGAGACCTTCGAAATCTCTGAACTTAGAACTGCCACGTTTTTGAGCGCAATCAAAAAATTATTTCTTATGAAAATCGCAATTTTTGCGATTTTTTTCGATTTAAAAAATATTTCTTCGACTTATAACACCTTTAGATATATCCGAATGTAATGATTTTTTCACAGAACCTTAATTTTATGAATTAATATATTCGTGTGAAATGAGTTCGCAATCAAAAAATTATTTTATATGATAATGGCATTTTAAGATTTTTTTTTAATTTTTAAAATTTCTTCGACTCATAACATCTACATGCTTTATCCGATTGTAAAAATTTTTTCACAGAACCTTAATTTTATGAATTAATATATTCGCGTGAAATTTTAGCGTTATCGAATAATTATTTTCTATAAAAATCGCAATTTTACGTTTTTTTTTCGTTTTTAAAACAATTACGCTCATCCAACAACGAGCCCGAAAAAGCGTTTTTTTCGATTTTTTAAATTTCCTCGACTTAAAACACCTACATGCTTTATCCGATTGTAATGATTTTCACAAAACCTAATTTTATAATTTAATATATTCGTGTGAAATTTGAGCGCAATCGAAAAATTAGTTTCTTATGAAAATCGCAATTTTACGATTTGTTTCGATTTTAATCATTTCTTCGATCTATATCACTTACATGCTTTATCCGATTGTACTGATTTTTTTTACAAAATCTTAACTTTATGAATTAATAATATATTGGTATGAAATTTGAGCGCAATCAAAAAATAATTTAATGAAAATTGCAATTTTAAGATTTTTTTCATTTTTTTAAATTACGATTTTTTTCGTTTAAAAAAAATGTCTTAGACTTAGTAGTTATGATTTTTTCACATAACAACAGAAAATCAGCATAACGCATGGCAGCTCAATGCACCAATTACGCTCATCCAACAACGCGCCTGAAAAAGCGTTTGCGAAGCTTCCTTGTATATGACAGTCAAGAGATTAAAAATAAACATTTAATTACTAATTTATAATATTGAGTTAGTTAGACCAAAGGCTTTGTCACCTTATATCTTTATTTTGTCCCAAAGTGGAATTCTAGTTTTTAAGGCGATATTGTATAACAATAAAATGATTTAATCTTTGCATCTTTTTAATTCAAGAATTATATAGGTCTACGTCTTCACCTCCCCCCCCCCCCCTCTCCCTCATTCTAATCCGGCTTACGTAGGCCACGACTTGAAAAATATAACTAAATCCCCACCTCTCTTGATGAAAAACGAGTGTTTTCATCCGGAAACTTTCAACTTTAAATTTTGTTACGTGGATAAATGAGAAAACCATGACACAGTTAAAAATGTAATTTTAATATCCGCACTCTTGGCGTCGAAAACGGGTGTAAAATTACAAGAAATACGAACTTAATATTGAACGAAAGAGAGGGATGGAAGTTGTTGGATTTTAAGATCTCTAAATGTAATCTAAAACTGTCAAAAGTTCAGGTTATGACGAAGAAAAATTATGGTGAAAGTAAGATTTCAGAGGAAATTAATATCTTAATATTCTCCGGCGTGAAAGTGAATAAGGCAGGCGTGAAACGCGAGTAGGGGAAATGTACCGCACATCATAGTGCGTATATTTCAAATTCAATTTTACAAAACAATTTTTACATGATGTGTCCTTTTAGCTATTTCAAAATATCGTTGAATGACAATCATATTGTTTTGTTTGTAAAAGTGGGTTGGATTTATGTTTTAACCACATCCAAACACTTGAGGATATTAGTTTCACTTACATCTTTTTTAATATTAGGTAACTTTTGTTAAATTAAAATTAACCGGATTAAATTGGGATACTAAAAGTGACTCTGATTCGAGAGGTCTCGGTTTCTAATCCGTCAACACTGACTGACCAGCTGAACTAAAATATTATTTTATTTAGGCTTACTAGTTACGAATTTGCAAATAAACAGAAAAAATATGCGTCCACCCTTAACAGAAAAAAATTGCCAAACTTTTCAATTTTCAGACAGACATTTCATTAGTCTCACCCCCTTGAACCTGTGTGTTCCTTCCTGTTTAAAATAAACATTGAAATATTCAGATAACGAAAATAATTTCGGGATCTGACGAATGCAAGAAAGTTTTAGTTATTGATTTCAAAAAAACACCGCATAGAAATCAATCAGCAAACTTTTAATAAAATAAAAGTAACTTCCACTCAGATTTGATTGAGACCAACACCCTATAATAATTTCCAGTCAAAAGCATCACACTTCACATAAAAAGCCTTTTGAGTATAAACTTTGAAATTGGACTCAACTTTTAATAAGCAGAATCTAAGGTCTTTGTTTGCTGAAAGTCTTTGGTTAAGACAGTTAGGGGTGAGAGAGAGAGAGAGAGAGAGAGAGAGAGAGAGAGAGATGAGTTTAAGAGTCTGATTTCTATAGCAGAGTTTTACAAATCTTATTGGTTGTTTTAAAGTTAAACACTCTTCTACTCTTGAAACCCACTTTAAAATCTTCAAATTTTTCTTTCTTCTTCTTATACAAACTAAACCTAGCTTTCTTATACCGTGAGACTAATTAACTGTTCTGATACGATCGATAACCGTATTTCATACAATTTTCTTCTTCGAGTCGGTGCTAAAAACGAAATCTTAAATCATGCACTTGACTCGTCCTAACTCACTACAGAAGCACAAGAAACCGCGCAAGCAAGCTTTGTCGAGCACTGTCACGTGATGGTGACACGTAGCTAGGTGACGTCACACCAGCAACGAAGAAAATATTTCCTCCAAACAAATGTTGACTCCTGCAGTACGCACATACAGCAATACCTCAAAGGTTTATAGCTTACACATGATAACACAAAAATTATAGTCCTTCTTATAATATTGTATTTGTCGACCTATAATTTGATTATAATATTTCTAGGAGGGCTGGGCTATGACATCATCTTGTCTACCTACCCCCCCCCCCCACCACCACCCGCCAATACCAAAACCGTAGTTTAAAATGTCTATAAATTTGTCTGTTTGGGAAAGATAGAGAACTAAATATTCCACTAAACGTTATATGACAAGCAGTGATGGCCCATAAAAATGAGGGTCCGAATAAGTTTTAGAGACTTTTAAGGTAAAATTCAACCAAAGAATGCTGACTTAGAAGGGATGGCCACTCGATGCTTGTAACTACCATGGGTAGAGGCATGAAATTTAGCGTTTTAGTGTTTTGATGCTAAAAACAGTGAGTAAAAATTCTTAAAAACACTACAAAATGCTTAATTTACTGAAAATAAGGTTTACCTATACCAATTGAGAATTGGTTTAGCATTGTATTCTTAAGTTTAAAGTGACTACATTGAATTGAATGTTCCTATAAAGCATAATTTGAATTCATTCCCTATTAAAATACAAGAAACTCCCCACATTTCGGGTTTTGGTGGAAAAGAAGAAAATTAATGCTACAAATGCTAAATTTTAAAAATTAATGCTAAAATTCAGAATATAAATGCTATATTTTCATAGCTCTAACCATGGGTACTACCGTATCATTGCGTATCACTCGTATCATAAGTAAAACCAGTCTGACAAAAACATTTTCTAGCGCGAGCAGTATACGTAAAATGCGTATTCGCCCGTAACGGTATACCACACACCTATGTATACTTGCACCAACGAAAGAATGCAGATGCTTTGTAGTAGTGGAGGTTGTATGAATGTGCGGTAACTCTATGGAATGTCGCCTTTTTATTATTATTTATTGTTTATTATTGTTTGTTAAATTTACAACAAGAAACAGCGTCGACGCTAGCAAATATCTTGCTAAAACACTCAAAATCTGGGGAAAATCTCGTGCCGCGAAGAGCCTTGATGAAGCACGTGAAACTTACTAATTTGGTACATGTAGTTGGTTCTCCCAAAAGTGCTCCCTGCACAGGGAAGGGAAATGTCTCACTGGGCAGTCTTTGAGGGAGGGCGGCAGGTTGTTCCATGGGTTAACAACCTGGAAAGAAAAAGCACGTCGGCAGAGCACTCCTTTGGCCGGAGGGGGTTGGAGGCGGGGGTGCCTACTATCGTCGCCTCTCAACACACGGCCCTGGATGATGCGCGCGCTCACATCAAAACCAGTGGCGCCGATGACGCATCTTTTAAAAAACATCATGTCTGTGTACTGCAGGTGCATGGTCATTGGCATAACCTGCTTCTGGTCACAGGGTGGGAGGAGGTTACGGCCATGTATGAAATGCAGCGCCCTTCTCTGCACCCTCTCAAGCTTGGTAGTGTTCTCGATGATGGTTGGGTGCCAGGCGGGGAGGCCGAAAGTCATAGTGGGCTTGACTAGCGACAGGTAGGCCTTCCTCTTGACGCGAGGCGTGCAGCCGTGCAGGTTGCGGGCCGCGAAACCCAGCACCTGCAACGCCTTGGCCCGCACAATATCGGTGTGCACGTTCCATCGGAGGTCGCTTTTCGCTTGTGATCTGAATGCCGAGGAGGCGCTGCTTGTCGACGTACTCGAGTGGGACACCATCGATGGTGTACATGAAGTAAAGAAGGGTGCGAGCGCGCGTGTTGTCCATCATCTTGCACTTGAGGGCGTTGAGCGACATGCCATTTTTGTCGCACCAGATCTGAATGTCGTCTAGGTCTGCTTGGAGGGCGTCTGCATCCTCTTGGGTGACCACGATACAGTACAGGGTGACGTCATCAGCGTACTGGAGCATTTGGATCCTTGCCGAGGTAGGGAGGTCGGCTACGAAGACGTTAAATAGCAGGGGGCCGAACACACTGCCCTGGATGACGCCCGAGGGCACGTCCCGGAACTCTGAGCGCTCGCCGAATTGAACTGGACGAACTGTGTGCGGCCGACCAGGAAACTCTCGAACCACCTAAGCAAATTGCCCAAAAGGCCATAATGCTCGAGCTTGGATAGTAGACGCACGTGCGGCACTTTATCGAACGCTTTAGACCAATCGAGAAAGACACAGTGAATGTGCGCTCCGCTACGCTCGTCCAGTGCCTGCATCAGTGGCGCCGGCGAGGAGAGTGGTGCAAGATCGGTGCGGATGAAAGCCGTGCTGAGCAGCAGGGATGACGTTTTGGCTCTCAAGGAACTCGCTCGTCCGGTCTCGCACAAAACGTTCCATCGTCTTACCGACCAGTGAGGTGATGCTGATTGGCCGGTAGTTCTTTATGTCTCTCTTGTCGCCGTCTTTGTATAGATCGGTGCCACGGACGCCGTTTTCCATTCCGTTGGAATGCCCTGTTCAAGCGCCATGCTGAAAAGGTGGGCAAGTGAGTCGCTGAGAGCGTTAGCGGAGTTTTTAAGTAGAATTGCAGGCACGCCGTCCGGTCCCGCTGCTGTACCTTAGGCCTTAGCCCGGAGAAGCTGTTTTATGTCAGCGGGCAAGCAAGTCAGCTTGCTCATGGTGGGCTGTTCTAAAAGCTGGGTGGCGGACGCGTTTCCCTGGTCTACGGGGAAAATTTTATCCGCCCGCGAGAAATTGCTCTGGAACGCCTCACTGAAACAGGCTGCCACCTCCTTGGGGTCTGACAAGGTTCTTCCCCCTACCTTGAAACTCGCTGCATCGTTTGGAATAGTAGCCTTAGAATTAATGTAGCGCCAAAAGAACTTTCTGCTGTCTGCACCTCGCCCAAGTCCCCACATCCAGTTGTCCTTGGCCGTCCGGAGAGCCACCTGTGCTGATCTTCTCGCAGCAAGATAGGCCTCTCTTGCGTCTCTCAATTTGGTTTGCCGCCATCGGGCAAACAGTCTGTCCCGGATGTCGATCATCTTTTTAATGCTCTTGCTTAGCCAAGGGTGGAGTCGGCGCTTGTTCCCCCCTACTCTCCTCTTCAGAACGTGCTCATCTGCGCACTCAAAGACGATACGCTTCCAGTTTTCCCAGGCTTCATTGACGTCTTCCAGCTGCAGCACCTCCGGCAGTAGTTCAGAAAGCGTTTCGTTCAGGGCCTGCCAGTTTGCTTGATTGTAATCAAGTATATCTCGGGCTGCACTCACATGACGGATGGCAGTCAGTGACAGGGTGGCCAGGACAGCGTCATGATCGCTAACGCCAGATACCACCTCCACTGTCGACACGATGCTGGGCGCATCACAGAGCAGCAGGTCGATTGTCTTCTCACTCGTGTTGGTGATTTGGGTTGGCTCAGTGACCAGTTGAGAGAAAGCCAGTTCAGCGAAAGCAGATATAAAATCATTGGCAGTTCTGTCGCGCCCTTCTGGTGGGTCCGAAGCCAGCATACGTTGAGATTAAAATCGCTAGGCAAGAGGCAGCCATCGAAACTTGGCTGCCCAGCAGCAACTAAGTCCAGGGAGTGCAGAAAGTCGCGTTATAAAGTAAAAAAGTAAAAAAGTAAATAAAGAAAAAATAAATAAATAAAATAGAAATAAAGTAGAGTAAAGTAAAGTGCGTTTTGGGCAGCATCTGAACATGGTGGACGGTATGCTGACCCCACGAGAAGTCGCAGGTTGCCGACTTTGATTTCCGCCCAGACAACCTCAGCCCGGCACTCGAGGTGACCGAGGCGCTTTGGTTGCAGGTGAGGTCGAATCACTAGAAGGACGCCGCCACCGCGGCCGGCCTGTCTGTCCTTCCGCAGGACGACGTAGTCTCTTGGAAGGAACTCGTGGTTTTTAACGTCCGGAGTCAACCAAGTCTCATTCACCGCACAAATGTCAGCTGAGTGGGACAGCAGAAAAGCATCGATGTCTGCAACTCGTTAACGGTTCTTTAAGGAACGGGCGTTAAAACAGATTAGCTTGACAGCATTTGTGTTTGCTGAGCGTCTCAGCGGTGGCATCCGAGGGGGGCTTTGTGTCTCTTCCGGAAGGCTCCAGAAAGAGTCATTCAGCTCGGGGAGGCTGCACGTCCAGCATTTGAAATTGCTATTTTTGCGGAAAACATTTACCTCTTTATCACTCAACTGTTATTCTTCACGAGGCAGGTCCTGTGGTAGAGCCGACCGCACCCTGCGCAGGCTATCTTTACACCATTTTTCCTGCCGACTTCGTCACACAACAAGCATGTTGCTTGCAATATGGCGGCGCTCCCCGCGGCATTAAAAAGAAGAAGAATGTACCAACCAATAATGTACTTAACTCCCATGTAGAGCCTTTGAGCACCGAGTTACGTACTTCTTACACGCGAAATGGTAGAAATGTCAACATACTATCACTTTGAAGGTAGTGGCAACCAATTGTTTGGATTGTTTTATACACAAAAACAAAATCAGAGACATGAAAGCAAAACAAACTTTAAAATGTTACGAGAAAAATAAAAAATCAAACTTCAATAACAATTGTACATACAAACCTTAATAATAATATGAAGAACAGTTTACTAAAACACCATATACTAAAAAATCTGTATAAAAATGGATAACATTCCATTTTTACTGCATCTTTTCCATGAGAGGCCAAGACTATTCCATTGCCTTTGAATGAAAGAGAAATATCTTTTACCAACGCAAGCTAAAATTATCTGTACTAGATCACAGAGTTCTTCCGTGTGCTAGATCGACGCTGAGCTAGCGTGAATAGAGTTGACACAGTTGTTTTGTTGGGAAAACAATTTCGAGCTATCTGTATTCTTTCGTTAGGACCACTATACCACATGGCTTACCTTGGGAGCCCCGACATCTCGCGTGCTGATCCCCATCTTCTCGTGGTGTCGAAGCTGCACAGGGTAGATGATCTGATAGTAGTGAGCCCCGATATTCCGCACTAGCTCTTGGTTCTGTCTGTATTCTCGCAATAACCGCTCAACCTCCCCTGTAACAAGAAGCAATTCAGAAAGATCAGCACACACGCACAAGCTTATTGAAAATCAAACTAAGGATATGAAATATATAGGTCAAGCGTTTTGGACAAATTCCTGATCGCTCGGCTGATGACATCACAGTTGTTTGAAACTTACACAGCTGTTGGCACGGAATTATGAAGGGCTCTATAGAGTCTAGAGACATAGTTTTCTAAAAATTATCATAACAACGATTTGTATTTTGTTAAAAAATTGAAAATTATTAACCATACGTGATTTTTTTTAGGGCTCAATTAAAAAAAATCATTTATAATAATCAAATGTAGGACGTTCAATGATGCTTCCTTCACAGCATATGTCGTATGCTTCCTGGCCGAGCGAATAGCTATTTGCCTATCTGCCAATATGTGTAACATTCCCATGTATTAAAATAAATATTAATTCAAATTTCTCGAGTCTACTCACTCAATTACATTAATAATTTTGTCAACGAGAGGTCGGTATTTAGAATGCATGGACCTAACAGCGGGCTAGGACGGTCCAAAGAAACCGTTTTCACACACCTATCTCTTATGGATCAAAGTCCGTAAGAAGTAAAACATATTCTGCCTTATGCGAGAATCGAACTCGTGTAGCATCGCAGGATCAATGGTATAGATTGAGTCCTAGCCCTGCTTTTTTCTTCTGTTGTTTGACCTAAGTAAAGGCATCTAATGTATTGATTTATTGGATGAGCGAGCGAAGACTTCATTTCACTGACCTCCAAAAAATTTAGCTCAGGTGTTTTTTTTTTTTTCCCTGTCTGTTTGTTAACTTTCTACAAGGCAAATGGCATATCCGATCTTGATGAAAATTGGAGGGGACCTTCGAAATCTCTGAACTTAGAGGTGTATTGTTTTTGGGTACCATCGAAGAAATATTTCTCATGAATATCGTACTTTTACGATTTTTTCCGATTTTTAGTGCGATATTTTCGTGACATTTCGGCCAATTCTGACCAAACGGGTGGGGCTACAACGTTCATTGGATGAGCGTAGCGAGCGAAGCGAAGATTCCATTTCACTAACCTGGAGAAAAAAATCCGGAAGTTTTTTTTTTTTTTTTTTTCCTGATTTTTGTCTGTTTGTCCACACATCGGCTAAAGATAATCCGATGCGATGAAATTTTATGGGACTTCGAAATCTCTGAACTTAGAACGCCAAGTTTTGAGCGCAATCGAAAATTTTTCTCATGAAAATCGCATTTACGATTTTTTTCGTTTTTAAAATTTCTTTGACTATACACCTACATGCCCTTCATTCGATTTTATGATTTTTGCACAGACCTTTATTTTTGAATTAGATACTCGTGTGAAATTTGAGCGCAATTGAAAAATATTTATCCCTAAAAATCGAAATTTTACAGGTTTTTTCTTTTTTTCAACAATTCTTTGACTTATAACACCTACATGTTTATCCGATTGTAATGATTTTTTCACAGAACCTATTTTATGAATTATAATAAGTGTTAATTTGAGCGCAATCGAGAAGTTATTTCTTATAAAATCGAATTTTACGCTTTTTTTCTTTTTAACCACTTTCAATTAATTTTTAAAAAATTAAAAAATTAAAGTTAATTTTTAATTTAATTTATTTAATTATAAAATTTCAATTATGTAATGATTTTGCCCCAGAACAACAAAAAATTGCATAACACATGGCTGCTCAATGGCACCAATTACGCTCATCCAACAACGCGGCGGACTTAACGTGTTCCTGTATTTAACATGGACATAAGGTTATAGTGATGTAGAACTTTTGAAAAAAATTGGAAAGTTAGCAAATCCATAGAAAAAGTTTTAATATGTTATTTGAGGTATATAACAACAATTAACAAATAACATAGAAACTGAACAATGTTCCAAGTGGTCTTGTTTGGTGGACTATACTAGTGACATGCGTCACTATAGCACAAGTGCTGGTTGGTTAATTGACTAGAAACAATGCGCCCTCACTAGAATGTTCAAGTGGTCTTGTTTATTGACTTGCGACAATGCGTCCCTCACTATGAATGTCCAAGTGTTTGTTTTATTGACTATGCGACAAGCGCCCTCACTATGAAGCACCCAAATGCCTGGTCTGGTTTAATTTGACAATGCGGAATGTTGACCTCAACCTGAATGTACAACGGAATATGTTTGATATACCGATCAGCATTGAATCTAACATGCGATTGGTGCCACCTTAGGGCTCAGGAATTCGCATTCAAGAGCTAAATTACGTAATGTAATTGAATCGCGATGATGTACGCTAGTTATACACTCGTGAATGAAGTATTGATTGCACAGAGCATGCATGATATTGAGCAGGTTAAATGGAACCTGATGTGATCATAACGACGGGTTAGTGTGGTGAATACACCTGGGGCTTAATTAGAGAAGTATTGAAACCACTGTTCCACTAAATTCACTATTTAAACCTCAGTGAAAACTGATATCAAACAAAAAGCAGTTATTAACCGCTAGTTATTGGAAATACCTCAGGTACCCCACTACAAAAGCTTTGGTTTAAACTAAAAAAAAATGCTCAGGCAAAAGTTTCGTTAGGTTTCAATTAATTTTTAAAATAGACTTCATTTCTCTATTGATTAATTGATCTTTTAAAATAATATTTTAAACCAGTATTTTCCCAACAGAGTTGGCTTGAGCGTTAAGCGCTTGACTTAGATTCGGGAGATCTCGGGTTCAAGTCCCGTCGAGACCGACAATCCTGACTGAAGTTTTTTCCCGAGGTTTTCCTCAGTCGTATATGCGAAAGCAAGGGATTGAGTCATCTTAAACAGACCTCGGACATCCCTGCCCAATTATTTTAATTCCAACATACCTAGTTATAAACACCTGAAGATAAGGCATACATTGCACCCTGGACTGGCTTTTCACGACAAAAATTGTTTCTAACTCTTGCGCTGTTGGTAAACTACCTGACAATAAAGCCAGTCGAAGACGATTGACAAGTCTCGAAATAGTGCTTTAAATATTGTTATTTGTTTTTTAAAGTGCAAGGTCAGTCCAATAGATTAATTAAATGTGAACATTACCCGGTCTAAGTTTCATCAAATTAACCTCTATATATAACATGTTTACAAGATGCACATACGGATCTGAAAATGTATCTGCGTAGTCAGCAAGTAATAATCTCGCATATTCAGTATATTATTAAATGCTACCTTAGCAAACTTATAATTAACATGCTCATTACAAGTACTCTACATTTACTTAGTCTTTGGCAAATAAAGATACGTTTTGCGTTCATCATTTGTACTAGGTTAAGACAATTTGAAGAGTGTGCCTTCTACTCGATTTGCAAGTATGTTTGGACTGCAGCTATAGTAGAATTTAAAAGTAATAGTGTGATAAATAGGCAGAATGACGACGGTCTGTGGGAGGTTGTCGCGCACTATTGATTGAGCTCGGGCCAACTTCTTTTACATTTTTAAATGTACATTTAAAAATTCTCCAGCTAATTTCACATACATTCTGGATCACTTTTTAACCTCCAAATTTTTACCAATAGACTTCAAATTTTTGGAATGTTGTTAATGGCGTATTCCATTGGCCGCACTGAGTGCGCATACAGTTCGCACTGAAAAGTCACGGTAACGTCATTGCACTCGCCGAGTGCTGCACTCGTAGCAGTCCCCAATGGAATACAGAATTATCAAAATAGTGCAAACATGGCGCCTTTCAATGCTGCATGGGGGAGTAAAAAAAAAGTGACAATAAAAACCTTATAAAGCAGGACTTAAAATAGTAACTGGATAAAGACCCCCGACAAAAAGAATTTTATTCGAAACTAAACATAATAAAAAAAATTATTAGACCAGGCCTTGCGCCCTGGGCCCCTAGCTCAGGCCAGCCTAGGCTTTTTGCTCTAGGCCCTACTTGGGGACTGCCTTTTGGGTTTATAATGGTGCTTATAAACCCAAAGTCCTACTCTGGGCCTATTATCAATAACATAATACATACTCGTTGTCAAATAGCTGCTAATTTACACATCTTAAATTTGAAACCCTAAAATATTGTATTCTTCATTTCGTTTGAGTTTAGCATATTATATAAAAAATCTTCTTCTTTGCTGCTGTCTGATTTTTTCCTATCCCCAAACAACAAAAAAAAATGTCCCCCAAATTGCCCGCCAATTCACTCGATTGTCGCAGCCCCTTTGAAGCCGTGCCCTCGTGCGGTTTTTATGCCTCGCCGGGCAGTGCGCCCAAAGGGAACACGCGAAAGTTGACGTAATGCGAACTAAAATTTCCCCAAAGGGAACTGACAATGCACTCGTGCGCACTAGTGCGGCCAATGGAATACACCATTAAAAAAGCTGGCGCAATGGCCGATCAGAGCACATTTAGATTTTTTAATTGTCTTACACAAGCTTCGGAAATCTAAATATTCCCGTTTGCTTGCGTTACGGGAAAAAACTCTGTAAAAATGGCTCTAATCGCGCCAACTTTTTTACTTAACTATTAACTTTTTTAGTGAAATCAAAAACCCGAAGAAAAAACGAAAAGGCTTCATAGTGACCGACTATAACCCCTTTACAGTATATATCTATATCTAGGGCCCCGTTAGGGCGCCGCGCCAACCGTGGCGCGCTCACTCTCAGGCACTTATACTCAAAAGAGGGGGGGTATTTCGAGGGTTACCCAGCCGTCATGAAGCTGATTTGAACTTAAAATTTATTAAAACAAAAGGATTTAGGTACCTAAAACACATGCCAAATTTTGTTTGGGTCGAGCATTTTTATTGGTGAAAAATGGCCCTTTAAAAATGCTCAAATCCCTGAAAATGATGTTGCTACTACGTACTACTAGTAGGTCAATTAGTTTCAATCGGCCCTCGATTCTACCAAAACGGGTGTGGCTACAAAGTTTATATTTTAATGTACTTAAGGTTATAGTGATGTAAGCCTCTTCAAAGAAAAAATTGAGAAAATTTGCTCGAAGGCTTCCAAATAAATGTTTTTTTATAAGCCTAAAACAAAAATATAATCAAAAAATAACTAAGTTACTTGACAATAATCGACTTTTGTTTTTAAAAAAAAAAGTCTTTGGGCCACTAATATTTAAATTCTATTTTAATTGGTAAAAAACCATATCAATTTAATCGACTGATAAAATTATTGTTTTTAACAAATAATTTTGTAATGGAACTTTTTGGGCCCGAGCATGGCTCTGCTAAACGTAAAGGCGATTTAAAAGGAAAAAAGTCCACCTCGCAAACACAGCTAGAAAGAGCGGGTATCTCACTCCCCGAAAAAAAGGCGACTCTGGGGAATCGTCGTCGGGGACTTTGCCCCTTCCCCTTTAATGCAAAAAATGAAACAAACATTTTTCAAAAAAATGAGCAATATCTGAAATTAAAAAAATAAGTTAGTAAAAAGGGGTGAAAAAATTTTCTTAAAAAAAGTATTAAAGCAATTATTACAATTTCCGTACTCCCGCCAAGTAAATAACATTTCAAAAAAAAATAAAATAAAATAAAAAAAAAAGCCAACCTTTGTAGACGAACGACAACGTGATACCTTGGCATCGTCATCAAAACACCCTCGGTAACGTCATAAAATGTTCGGACTATACCTAGGAAGAACTGTGAATTTTACAGGTAGGGCGACCATTTAACGATCCCCCATTCCATGTCCACGTACACATGGAAGTTCTTTCTCCAAAACTTCTGACACGTCGAAATTCCTCAAAATATTTTTGGTGAAAACTACCAGAAAAAATCTTGATCATATCTTAAAAACACTGCTCAATTTGATGTGGTGAAAAAAACCCCTGGTGTATTGAATGTATACTCGCCCAGCAAGCTTCACTCTCCCAGATCGCAGCACGTCGTGGTAAAAATAAATAGGGGACTTCGCCCCAAAGCTTTTAAATGCGCTGGTAGATGACGTATTTGGACTATCCTTGGGAAAAATTATATATATGTTTTTTTTGATATTTATTTTTTTTTTTGTATAAGAAGGATGGGTGTATGTGCCCAAAAAGGATCTTAGGTCCGCTCTTTTCTCCCCTGAATTTATTATAATGTATTGAATTATACTCGATCCCAGCTAAGCTTGCATGTCCCAAGCGCAGCACTGTCGTGGTAATAATAAACTAGGCAGTTCCCCCCCGCGTTTTTAAAGTAGCGCTGGTAATGGGGTATTTTGGGCTATCTCTGGTGAAGATATATATGATTGTTTTTTTTTTTTGATATTTATTTTATTATTGTTGTATAAAAAGGATGGGTGTATGTGCCAAAATGGACTTAGGCCCCTCTTTGCATCCATCTGTAATTTTTTTATATATTTTTGAATGTATACTCTCCGCAAGCTTTTCACTGTCCCAACGCGCACTGTCGTGGTAATAATAAACTAGGGAGCTTCGCGAACGCTTTTTAAAGTACGCTGGGAATGACGTATTTGGGCTTCTCTGGGGAAGATATTATATATGTTTGTTTGATTTATTTTATTATTGTTTATAAGAAGGATGGGTTTGTGTCCAAAATGGATCTTAGGTCCGCTCTTTTGCCCCATCTGTAAGTTTATTATATATGATTGAATGTATATCGATCCCCGTAAGCTTTTCACTTCCCCCGATCGCAGCACTGTCGTGGGAATAAAAAACTAGGGACTTCGCGAACGCTTTTTAAAGTACGCGTGATGAGCTATTTGGACTATTTTCGGTGAAAATAATTTTAATATATAAATATTTATTTCGATTTTTGCGACAATGTTTTTTATATATATGTACATAATATATATATATATATATATATATTATAACCCTGTCGTCCGGATGACGGGACCCCGAGCGGTCCAGAAAAGTTTTACATGGGGAGTAAATCGAAAGGGCGAAAAACCCCCAAGTTTACAATTGTGATTTTAATATATATATATATATATATATATATATATATACGTCGGTGGACGCCCAGGTTCTGCCCTGGTTCATCTTATTTTCGACGCGGTTTTACCCAAGATCCTTGTTTTTATCCTATGACGGGCCGCGAAAACCTACAACAATCCATATACATATATATATATGTTTGTTTGATATTTATTTTATTATTGTTGAAAAAGAAGGATGGGTGTATATGTCCAAAATGGATCTTAGGTCCGCTCTTTTCATCTATCTGTATGTTTATTATATTATATGTAATTAATGTAGCGAATAAACACAATAATAATAACAGGATAAATGATGAAGCGATCCCGATGGTAAGTTCGGGACGTGAATTCTTTTTTGAAGTTAGTTAACTACACAGACATAATTTAAACCTCACACCACAATGCGTAAGTATCTAGTCTATTATACTATCTATTATATACTTCAAACACAATATTATAGCTTAAATATTTTTTTAAATAAAAAGAACAATTCTTCAAAGCGAATCAAACTTTGTCCTAAGGTCCTCAGTACCACAGTCACAAGGAAATTGATGAGTGCTGCTAGCATATTGTGAAGAATAGGTATTTTCTTTGATATATTATTATATTTTACTAGGGAAACGCCAAAGTCGTTGTTAAACGAGTGAGTGAGCCATCTTTATAGTACCCGGTATCATTCCCCATTCTGGGCTAGATCCAGCCTTGGGTATAAGGGAGGAAATGAGATGCTCCCGGGTACTCAACACTTGGCTCACTCACTCGTTTATTGGGGTTTGTGCCCTAAAACCCCAATAACTAACTAACTAACTAACTAACAATGACTTTGGCGTTTCCCTAGTTATTTAAATTGAACATTCAAAATGCGAATCGTGTTCGAAACGTATTAGCGGAAACATTAATAAATTTCCAAGATAAAACAATATCACCTAATTTTTGAGCGAGCGTAGCGAGCGTCTCCACTTGACTCTTATGGCTCGAATGTCTGTTTTTTTTCTTCCTGTTACTGCTTCGGTACAGGTCGCACCGTTTCTCTGATCGACCTGAAATTTGGCACACATGTACAATGTACATACCACCTATGCGGGTTGCTGTATAGTTTTTGAACAAAATCCGATCGTTGGTTATAAAAAATAAAAAATAAATAAAAAATAAAATAAAATAAATAAAAATGTTTCGATCGTTATGAAATTTTGCAGGGTCAAAAAGTACAACATTCTGTCCTATTTTACAAATTTTCAATTAAATCGGTCAAGACCTTAAAGACTTATTGGTATGTACCATCACGGGAATGTCGTACTCGGGTCGTGTTGCATGTGCCGGTGCTCGCTCAACAACGCAACGGGACTTTAGCGTTTTCCTAGTTATTTCCCATTTTACACCCCTCAAAAATTGTATGTGGGTGTAATAATTAAACGAGGGAGCGAAGCGACCGAGTGTCTCCATTCATCTCAAACGGCTCTCATTCTGTGATTCTGTCTGTCTGTCTGTCTGTACGTCGAAAATCAGCCGAACCGCTGAACAAATTGGGCTGAAATTTTAAACAGACATCCGGTACGAAATTATTGAGAACTGCTAACAAAATCAGCTAGATCCATTGCGATTTAATCCTACAATAAATAAAAATGTGATTTTTAAATATCGATAGCATTTGTTTAGAAGCAGCTAGCGGGACCACATCTAAGTGGCTTGCATGGCCTATTGGTAAGCATTTAGCCTACCGCACGGAGGGTTGAGGTTCGATACCCGCTAGTTCGAACTTTTTTTATTTTTACACCCACATATTATTTTTGAGGGGTGTTAAATGGGAAATAAAACTTTATTTTATTTTTTTATTTTTATTTTTTATATTGGAAATTTGTTAATGTTTCACGCTAATACGTTTTGAACACGATTCGCATTTCAAATGTTCAATTTTAATAACTAGGGAAACGCCAAAGTCGTTGTTAAACGAGTGAGTGAGCCATGTGTTAAGTACCCGGTATCATTCCTCATACTGGGCTAGATCCAGCCGTAGGTATAGGGGGAGGAAAGGGGATGTTCCCGGGTACTCAACATTTGGCTCACTCACTCACTCGTTTAACAACGACTTTGGCGTTTCCCTAGTTATAAAAGTAATTAAACGAGGGAGCGGAGCGACCGAGTGTCTCCATTCAACTCAAACGGCTCTCATTCTGTGATTCTGTCTGCCTGTCTGTCTGTACGTCGAAAATCAGCCGAACCACTGAACAGATTGCGCTGAAATTTTAAACAGACATCCGGTACGAGTATACTGAGAACTGTTAACAAAATCAGCTTGATCCATTGCGATTTAAGCCTACAATAAATAAAAATGTGATTTTTTAAATTATCGATAGCATTTGTTTAGTAGCAGCTAGCGGAACGTGATTTGCGTGGCTTACATGGCACAGTGGTAAGCATTTAGCCTACTGCACGGAGAGTTGGGGTTCGATTCCCGTTAGTTCGAACTTTTTTTATATTTTTACATCCACATATTATTTTTGAGGGGTGTTAAATGGGAAATAAAAATTAGGTGATTTTGTTTCATCTTGGAAATTTGTTAATGTTTTACGCTAATACGTTTTGAACACGATTCGCATTTTAAATGTTCAATTTAAATAACTAGGGAAACGCCAAATTCGTTGTTAAACGAGTGAGTGAGCCATGTGTTGAGTACTTGGTATCAATCCCCATACTGGGCTCAATCCAGCCTTCGGTATAGGGGAGGAAAGGGGATGTTCCCGGGTACTCAACACTTGGCTCACTCACTCGTTTGACAACGACTTTGGCGTTTCCCTGGTAAAAAAAAGTTCCAACCAATGGGCATCGAACCCTAACCCTCCGTGCGGTAGGCTAAACGCTTCCCACTAGCCCATGCCAGCCACGTAAATCTCGTCCCGCTAGCTGCTACTAAACAAATGCTATCGATATTTTTTAAAATCACATTTTTATTTATTGTAGGCTCAAATCGCAATGTATCTAGCTGATTTTGTTAACAGTTCTCAGTAAACTCGTACCGGATGTCTGTTTAAAATTTCAGCGCAATCTGTTCAGCGGTTCGGCTGATTTTCGACGTACAGACAGACAGACAGACACACAGAATCACAGAATGAGGGCCGTTTAAGTTGAATGGAGACACTGAGTCGCTCCGCTCCCTCGTTTAACTAGGGAAACGCCAAAGTCGTTGTTAAACGAGTGAGTGAGCCAAGAGTTGAGTACCCGGGAACATCCCCTTTCCTCCCCTATGCCTAAGGCTGGATCTAGCCCAGTATGGGAAATGATACCGGGTACTCAACACATGGCTCACTCACTCTTATAACAACGACTTTGGCGTTTCCCTAGTTATTTAAATTGAGCATTTAAAATACGAATCGTGTTCAAAACCTACTAGCGTGAAACATTAACAAATTTCCAAGATAAAACAAAATCACCTAATTTTTATTTCCCATTTAACACCCCTCAAAAATAATATGTGTGTGCAAAATTACAAAAATGTTCGAACTAACGGGTATCGAACCCCAACCTTCCGTGCGGTAGGCTTAATGCTTACTACTAGGCCATGCCAGCCACGTAAATTAGGTCCCGCTAGCTGCTACTAAACTAATGCTATCGATAATTTAAAAAATCACATTTGTATTTATTGTAGGATTAAATCTCAATGGATCTAGCGGATTTGGTTATCAGTTCTCAGGAAACTCGTACCAGATGTCTGTTTAAAACTTCTGCGTAATCTGTTCAGCGGTTCGGCTGATTTTCGACGTACAATTAGACAGACAGACAGAATCACAGAATAAGAGCCGTTTGCGTTGAATGGAGACACTCCGTCGTTCCGCTCCCTCGTTTAATTAATATATTCACTCGGCTAATGATTAATTCAATACAGATTCATTTCGTTTAAAATTGTAATATTCGCTTTTATTTATTTATTTGTTTATTTAAAGTCTACCCTATTCAATTTTATCTACGGGAGTGTTTCCCGATTAATGAAATTGAGAAACTATACTTTTCAGTTAAAAAACTGAAAATAGTATGCTATAGCATAAACTTATGTTGTATTATTCTACAATGTTGTTGTAACTTTATTATTTCAAAATCTATAGTTTTTTGTATTATTGTATTCCTTTGTAAATAATCCGTTTTATATTTTAATGGGATGGACGTTAAATAAATCAACAGATTTCATTTAAGAATAATAATAATAATAATAATAATAATAATAATAATAATAATAATAATAATAATAATAATAATAATAATAATAATAATAATAATAATATAATAATAATAATAATAATAATAATTTTCAAACTTAAGGCTTTCGCGGCCCGGTAAATAATTAACACAGTTAACGGTCGGGACATTTCGCCGCGTCGAATCTGCTTTTATTGCGTTTGACGTTTCAGCCCAACTGTGTGGGATATCCTCAGAAAACAAGAAATAAAATTAAAAACTTACAAAAATATAAGCCAAGACAAGGCTTCCCATAGAAAAACAAAATAACAACAACAAAACAAACAGTTACCATGATCAGGCTCCGCCTTCTATAAAATTGCATTACATTCTATTGAAGTCTTTTTCACAACCAGATCAACCTCACATTTGAGAATTTCTGGTGCGTATCCGATCACTCCGTCGAACTCCACTTTCTTGGGGCTGATCCATTTCCGGGACAGGGAGGACGAGAAGGCCTGCATTTGATCATTTGATCATTTGATCATGGTAACTGTTTGTTTTGTTGTTGTTATTTTGTTTTTCTATGGGAAGCCTTGTCTTGGCTTATATTTTTGTAAGTTTTTAATTTTATTTCTTGTTTTCTGAGGATAGCCCACACAGTTGGGCTGAAACGTCAAACGCAATAAAAGCAGAATCGACGCGGCGAAATGTCCCGACCAGTTAATTGTGTTAATTAATAATAATAATAATAATAATAATTATTATTATAATAATAATAATAATAATAATAATAATAATAATAATAATAATAATAATAATAATAATAATAATAATAATAATATTAGACGGTTTTCGGGACATTGTACCGCGTTATTAAGAGTGAAATAACCATCCTGGTTATTGCGCGTTTGACTTTTCGCGCCTCTGTGACCCGCATTGTCCAAAGATGAAGAGATCCTGCTTTGTCCTGGTTTGACCCCTGTTTTCATCCCAGTGTCCCTGCGGGGGAAGATGTTTTGGGCCACATTCCCTGTTTGGTTGGGGTGGAGGGGGGGGGGGATGGCGCAACGATGGTCTGTCTGTCCACTCTGTTGCTTTTTTACTATTCCACTCTTCGTACGTTCCAGGTCGGCCCCCAGGGGATTTAAATTTGAACCCATCTCCTCCATTAAAATTATTGTTTTTTTTGGGATTTCCACCGCCTCCCTGATGTTCTCGGCAAAAGTTGGTATTGGAGTTGGGGGATCGTGTGTTATAAAACTAAAGGGTGTCCGGGGTTTTTGAAATTTTCCCCTGGGCGTGTTTAGCCCCCCGGCCCAGGAAAATATTTCAAACCCGGGACCCCAAATTCAGTTGAAAACAACGGTCCTCAACCCAATACCAACTTTTTGCCGAGATACTCAGGGGGGCGGTGGAAATCCAAAAAAAACGACAAAAATTTTCAATGGAGGAGATGGATTCAAAAAAGCCCATTTTGGGGGTCCGACACTGGAACGTACGAAGAGTGAATAGTAAAACAGCAACCGAGTGGGACAGAAGACCTCGTTCCCTCCCCCGCCCCCTCCCCCCCCCCACCAAAGGCAATGGGGCCAATATCATCTTCCACCGAGGCAACAGGGGATGAAAAAGAGGGGTCAAAAACCCGGAGCAAGCAGGGAATTCTCTTCAGCTTTGGGCAAGGGCCACAGTAGGTCGAAACGTCAAACGCGCAAAAACACATTTTTTCACTCTTAAAAACGCGTACAAAGTCCCGAAAACCGTCTAAAATTAATATAACGGGCCCCGAAAGTCTTCAATCCTTCAAAAATTTTTAAAAACAACAATAAGTATTAAATCGCATAAATAATATTTCATAATTTGCAAAAAATGATTCCAACTCAAAGTTTTTTTCTGCTGACTTTTAGTGAAATTCAAATTGAAATTTATGCAGATTTATCAAGAACATAATGTATGACTATATTTTAGAAAACTTTTCGAGTATAATAAAATAAAAAACGGGTCTTCTGTTTTTTTCTGAGGCAGACAAACCTTCACGGTTTCAACCATAAAATGGGAATTCATGTGCGACGCATTTTCCCCAGCCTGTCTTCGTGTAAATTGTCTCTGTAAGGAAGTTGCCTTATGCTTATGAGAAAAAGCGCTCTTTAAAAAAGAAAGAAGAAATAAAAAAAAGGGTGGAAAAAAAATACGATCACATTTAAAAGTGTTTTGGGGAACGTTTAAATAAACCTTGGGTTGTTTATTTGCGGGCTGTGGGGCGAGTTCGTGTATTGCCCCAGGCCAGAGCCAAGATAGTTTTAGCTTGTGCGTATCTTTGAACAACACTAACACTGGGGGGGGAGTGTATTTGTGGCGAAAACTATTTTAGTTTCATTGACCACTCGAAAAAATATACTACTGTCATGATTTTTAATTTTTTCATAATTTAAAAATATTTTAATAAGATCATTGCTCTTTATCTATTCCCTATTAAGTAAGTAAAAAAATTTCTTTCATTTGCAAATACAGAGTAAAGTAAACATTTCCGCCTTTTCTCAAAGGGGAGAGAGTACGTGGTAAAAGTTTAAAGGGTTAACAAATGTTAAGTAATACATAAGTTAAAAAAATTTGGGAATCAAAATGAAACGTAAAAAAAGAAATTACTTTTTACAAAGATACACACAAAAAATTAAATACTTTGTTAGTAAATATTGATTTTAAATGACAATCAACAAGGTAATTTATTTGGGAGAGCCGTCAGATAAAAAATCATAAGTAGAAAAACTTTTTTTAAAAGCAGGAAGGACTTAAGATTAGATTTGAAAAATTTCAGAGGGCATAACGAATTTTTTTTCGGAAGGTTATTAAAATAATTGATGCTAAATATATACCTTTAGAGAAAAGGAAAAGATTATGAAGGAAATGTGAACTAAATTGCGGGGAACGTGTAAAGTATCATGAACATTTGTGATTTGCTGGAAGTTTGGGGGCATTAAGGCAAAAAAAAGGATGCTGACTGTTTTAGGACAATGCAGGTTGGGTTTTCTAATTGTCAAAAAGAGTTCCCGACCAGATCGCTTTCTAGAAGCTCCCGCTTTACCCGATTGCTTTTTTCTGGAGGATAAAACTCTTTTTGCATGAGGCGATGCCCCCCAAAAAATGTACCATACGAAAGGTGGGAGTGGAAAAAATGCAAAGTTGTAATAAAAAAAATATGGGGGTTGGCTTAGTTTTAATTTTTCCCGATTTTAAAATCCCACTAAAAATTTTAGATGAAACAATGTTTGTTTGCCGACAATTCAAGTCTCTTTGGGATTAATCCTTAAATTTTAAATGAAAAAGAGCGAATAATGGGGTTTTCCCCCCAAATTTGGATTAGGGGGCATGACAGGGGTATTTTTTGGGGGAGTATAAAATTTTTCATTATACTGTTTTGGGAAGAGATAATGAAGAATTTTTGTGGGTACTGAACATTTGCACAGCATTTTGTTTTAATATCTTTGAAAGCAATGAGTTATATGGGGGCAGTTAGCAGAGATGAAGTCATCTGCATACGGTAAAAAGAAGTCCACCGGTTAAGTGTGCTGCAGGTCTTAACATGAAGGGGGAAAAAGCTTAGGGACCTAAATCGGCCTTGAGGGACCCCTTTAACTAATTTTTGAGGATCTGAGAAATTTTTGTTAAATTGTTGTCAACACTGCGGTACACTACTTGTGAGCGCCCACATAGGTATATAAACCCAATTTTGGGAAAAAATACCTCTGATCTCATAGTACTCCTTTTTTGACAAAACGTCCGTGATAAATTTTAAATCAAAGGCCTTGCAAAGATCATAAAATATGCTAACTCCCTGTTCTCCTTTATAAAGGGGCAATATCATGTGAGAGGAAACTGAAAAAGCGAAGTTTTTGATCTATTTTAAAGGAAACCCCATGTGATTGGTAAAAGAAATTTGTATGATTGAGTGTGCCTAAGGCGGTCATCATGATTTTTAAAAAATTCTAAAAAACGAAAAGATTGAAGGGGGCGGTAGTCTTTTTTTGTTTTTTGTCAGTTTTTTCCCTTTTTTTCTTTTAGATTGGTATTTTACCTTTGTTTTTTAAGATCAGAAGGAAAGTACCTGGAACTAGACTCATTAATAATGTAAGATGGGGAAAAGAGAAAAAAAGTGGGAGCTTTTTGCCAAGAGTGATCCTGGAATTTCTCCAGCCCGCTGAGTGTTTGTGCTTATTTTTTTCAATATATTTGCCACTTCACTGGGATGTTGGGCTTCAAAAAAAAGGTTTTAACGGGAAGGAACCTTTTGGCACTTGCTGTTATGTAGGGTCTATTTTCTTATAACATTTATGCCAAATGGTTTTTCCCAAAATTTAATACAGCATTGCTGAAGCTAATGAAATTTAAATAAACATGAGAGTAAAACAATTAAAATTAAAAAAAGGGCTTAAATGTAGGCTTTTTCGGTTCGGGTTTCGCAGCAGAAGGGGTTGGGGTTTCGGGTTGGGATACTAAAACTGTTTCGGGTTTTTGGTCAGGTGGGGAAAAGAGGGCCCATATTAAAATTTAACTTGAAGATATCTTACATAGGAAGCTTCGAAAAACGTTTTTTCAGGCGCGTTTTTGGATGAGCGAAATTTGGTGCTTTGAGCTCCCAGTGTTTGCGGATTTTTTTGTTTTGTGAAAAAATCATTATTTAAATCGAAAAAATTTTTTTAATTAAAATTACAAGAAATAAAAAATTAATTAATTTTTTTTAAAAAATCGTAATTTTCAAAAAAAAAAAATCGTAAAATTGCAATTTTCATAAAAATAACTATTCGATTGCCTCAAAATTTTAACACAATATATTAAAATTTAAAAAAATTAAGGGTTCTGTGGAAAAATCATTTCAATAGGATAAAACATGTAGGTGTTTTAAATCAAAGAATTGTTTTAAAAAAAAAAAAAAACGAAAATTTCGATTTTATGAAATAATATTTTTCATTACGTACAAATTTCACACGAAATTTTAATTCTAAAAATTAAGGTTTTTGTGAAAAAAAACATTAAATCGGATAAAGCAGTAGGGGTTATAAGTAAAGAAATGTTTTAAAATCGAAAAAAATCGTTAAAATTGTGTTTTTAGAGAAATAATTTCCCATTGCGCTAAAAAACGTGGCAGTTCTAAGTTCAGAGATTTCGAAGGCCTCCAGAAAAATTTCATCGCAAATTGGGAGTATCGGTTTAGCCGGAACGGGGTTTAAAAAAAACAAAAATCAAACAGAAAAAAAAAAAATTTTCCCGGGTTTTTTTTCCCGTGTAGTGAAATGGAATCTTCGCTTCGCTCGTACGCTCTCTACGTATACAATTTTACTCGGGATTTTTGTTTTGTTTTAAAAGGCATTTTGTTGCAAGCTATTGATTTAAAATTTCCCGGCTGGCACCTCCACCATAAACCCCAAATATATTGTTTTCTCGAAAATCGGATACCCATTTTGACTCTCGGGTCGTCCCAAAAACCCGCCCCCAAACCCCAAAAATTTTGTGTACCCCCTCACCACGAAACGTAAAAACAAATTAATGATATTGAAAGATTCATGGAATAACGAAATTTATGATCAAAAAATGACACTTGAAAATAACAACAAACAATTCAACTGTTATTAATTCGAAAGATGGGATTAATATTTTTGAATTGATGATTTCAACGATTCTGTCTATAGACATTGCAGTGTATGAATGCCCGTTCTACACACACCCAAACACAGCCCAGTACATATAGTTTTCTGCCCCTTCCGTCCATTGCGCATGTGCCACGTCTCGACAAACCCCCGAACTGACCCTTTTTAATGCGTGTTTTTGCATTACTTTTAAAAGGCATACAGAATGATTTCGGGACCTAGGGGTCAGGGGGGGGGGGCCCGTCTACAAGAAAAAAACAAACGCATAAAATCGCCCCCTTTCCCCAAACAAAAATGTATTTATTTTTTTTTAAGTCTATCCTTTTTAGTTAAAAAAAGGGGAAACCCCCTAAAAAATTGTTTTTTCATAGATGCAGAAAAAAGTAATATTTAAACAATGTATTAGATCATTTTGTCAAATTTGAAAATATTTATCCCTTGACATCAACTCGTTAGAATTGGTAGATGAATGTGATGTCAATGTAAATCAAAAGAGATTCCAGATGTTACTTGATATCTTTTAATTTAGTTGCTAATAAATTTTAAAATGACATAAAAGGGGTTTACAAGGGAAGTTGAAACGCTGGATATAAGTGGTGTATTTAATACGTTTCCTCCCTATTTTGGAACATGTGCTGATTAAAAAACATACTTCTCCATCCGGGATTTTTTTCGCTACAGCTCAGACCGACTGATGTTTTGGGTTTGGGAGAGTGTGATGAGAATGAAAGGGGGGGGGGTATAAAGATTTTGGGTTGCACGGGTGAGCGGGGGAAAACCGACGAACATAAACCAGGGGGAAAATATTCACAATTTACCACTTTATACCTGAGGCACTTGCTTCAAGTAAAAGATGTGTTGGATTAGTTAAAAGCGCCCTTTCCCCTGGAAGTTGAAGGGGTATATCTTACGTTGAGAATGAGTGTATAGATGGGAACATTCTTACTTACAGCAAAGTGGGAAAGATTTTTTTTTACATTTTTATAAGCTACCAAATTCCCGCCACAGGGTTTCAGGTCAGGACTAACCAATGACGTTCAAAGCTTTGCGATATTATGTCTTTCATCACAAACTGTCATCGCAAACGGGAAACCGCAAGGGCCCTGCCAATGGGAAAATAGAGATCTTTTAAACAATATGTCTCAAAATTTTAATGTTTAGTATTTGGGTGAGCGAAGCGAAGACTTCAAAATTGACTTTTTGTTTTTTTTTTCACTTTCGTTCCCCAAGAAAAATAACTCGCGTGTTTTTTTTTTGTTAGTTTTTTTTTGTCTGTTTGTTGCTCTCTACCCAGAAACGGCATGTCATCTTTTATGAAAATTAAAAGGGGCCTTTTGAAACTCTGAATTAGACCTGCCACGTTTTTGGGGATAATCTACTATTTCTTACGATTTTGACTTTTACGATTTTTTCATTTTTGAATGAATATTTTCGTGATATTTGGCAAACGGCTACTTCGATATTGATGAAACTTATGGTTACGTTTAAAATCTAAAATTTTATTGTTTTGATTTTAGAGACTTTGAAAAATATTTCTTATAGAAATCAAACTTTTACGATTTTTCCCCGGTTTTTAATAATATTTTCGTGATATTTGGGGCCCATTCTGTCCAAATGGGGGGCTACAACGTTCATATTTTTCATTAGATAAAGATTATAGTGATGTAGGCCTCTTGAAAAAAAAAATAGAAAAAATTGGTCAAAATTCATAGAAATAAAGGTTTTAATATAAAAGCCTTTTACAGGTGTATAATTAACAAGTAATATCAAGTAACTATAGAAAAAAGTAATAAGATTCCACTTAAAAACGTAATCATTGGACAGAAATATTCCAAAAAGCTCATCCATCAACGCGACTGGATAAAGCGTTCGCGAAGCGGCCTAGTATAGATACTTTATCCATATGTTTGCATGGAATGTTTCAGTTTGTCGTGCCCACCTGTGGCTTGTCCTTAATTTCAATTCATTTGTTTCATTATTCTTAAGTCAAACAATAGTTTTCAATATTATATACATAAATCGTTTTGGTTATTATTTAAATTAAGTTGTTAATGGGGATGAAACTGCATTAGGTGGTCCACAAACGACGCAGGGGATCGTGTGGACGATGCCCCCCACAATAGTGCAGCAGTAAAAAAAAAAAAAACATTATTGAAGGGATTTTAATGTGTTTTAGAAGAAGTTAAGGTGCTTTGCTGAATGGAAAAGAAAAGAGAAATGAATAAGTGCATTTAATTTTTTGAATGCACATTGATAATTTGCAGAATATAATTAAATCTGGGATTTTGGAGGGGGGCTTTTCCGGCCCTCTGGACACTCCACTGAGGCCTAGTGACTCAGTATAGATCAAGAACATACTCAATTGTGACATTATGGTTTGTTTGCTCCAATACCAGTACGAGAGAATACGCAGACAAGTAGATACGTTGCGACGCTATCTGGTTTGATTGAACTTTCCCCAACAATATTAAACTCAGATAGACAAGGCAAAGGGCGAGTTTAGTTTGCTGAACTAAATTATAAGAAAGCTTTTAAGATGCTTTAGCTTCTCAAGATTACATCTGCCAATTCGTTTTATGTTCACTTACAAGCTTAATTTATTATTCTCTGCAACTCGGCTAAATCGGCCTTCTGCCATGCTATATTCACTACAAACTACAAGTTAATTATGACAGGGTAATACAAAAACTACGTTCCACACAACGACAAAAAAAAAGTATAAAAAACACTGGTTCAATTCTCGGCAAATTTGTGGTCACTCAAGCTTTAGGATATTAACAATATAATTTACTCACTGGCTTATTTCCGTTGGTCTCTTCTTTCATACCCATTTTTCTTTTTTTTCTTTCAATAATATCTCTTATTTTTAATTTTCAATGTTAGTAATTTTAATAGTTTCACATTTAAATAGATAATTTCAAATGTGTTCAAAGAGATAAATTTATTATTTTGATATATTTTAATTTTCGATTTGGTTATTCGGGAAACACTCCCGTAGGTGGAATTGTTAATATTTAATATAATTCAGAATCTATAATCTTAAATCTATAATACAAGTATGTATAATAATAATAATAATTCAGAAGTTGAATAGTTACCGTCTCGGTGGTCTAGTTGGCTACGACGCCTACCTGGAATATGGGAGACTCTGGTACCCCAACTTCTGAATTGTATTAATAATAAATATTAATATATTTTAATGTTTGTAAGTATGTTAAGTGTCCATTATACTATGATTTGCACTTATGGAGTGTTTGTACTCTATTGTAATATGCATTTTAATAAATAAATAAATAAATAAATAAATAACTAAATAAATAATAAAATTAATAAATTAATTCATTCGTATTTAAATCTAATCGCATTGCTAATAGAGTTTATCGCCCACGTCACTGCGAGCTGTGATGCTGTCACACAAAGTCTAGAGTAGCTAACTCGTCTTGATATCAGAGAGAACCGCGCACCCCTGACAGATACAGCTTAGTGGTTCGCTTTGAACATTACGTCTAGGCTTATTACAGTCAGAACTAATAAACCCAGTTTACTGTGGACAAGGGGATTAACAAGTAAACTTACATGTTCAGAGCTTCAGAGAGAAAAGTGTGGATTTCAAAATGTAAACTTGAAAATGAAAGGGCGTCACGAGAGTTGAAAAAACGAACAATGCCTTCTTCTTTTTAGACCAGTCACTTAACCGATTTTAAAACAAAATGTATTATAATAATTTTTCGTGGGAAACCTGCCCAGGGTGCAATGAATGCCCCTTTTCTGAGCCCCGATTCATGTACAATTGTAAAAAAAAATTAAATATAAAATTGATTTAAATTACATAAATTAATTAATCATTTATCCCGGGTTAAGGCGATAGAAGATGAGTATAAGCGGAATAAGGACGGGTAAGTCGGGGCCACTCGAAACTATCAACAATATTAATATATTTTCTCATTCCCAGGGCAACGCCGCAAGGTGGGATATAAATAAGTATTCGTGAATTATATTCTGAGTCATTCCGCGCTTATCCCTGCTAATTCTTCCTATCCCGGGATAAAATATACATAAACCAGGGACCAGGTTTCTAACTAGGTAGGCCTATATTGGAGTTAGGACAATTGTGAAGGGATGTTTGAGGGCTGTTTAAGAGGACTTAATCCCTTGCATTCGCATTAACGACTGAGAAAAACCTAAACAAAAATCAGTCAGGATTGCCGGTCTCGAATGGATTTGAATCCGGGACCTCCCGAATCAGAGTCGCGCGCTTAACGCTAGAGCCAACACTGTTGTTAAAACAAAATGATTATTTGAAAATCGTAAAAACCAAAGCGTGTATCGGTTTTAAAACAAATCCTAAGCCACCAGGTAAAAACGAGCTTAATAGTTAAAAAAATTATCGCGGGGGGGGGGGGTGGGGTGGGGGTGAGCGAGTAAATTAAAAAGTAATACCAGGCCGCAGTAAGCATTTCCCGTTGCCCCTAGTTTTTTTAAGTTTTCTACCAGTTGGCATTATATACTCATAGCATCCGCTTCCGTCAGATTGGTGAGTTAATCGTGGCCACTGCATTCTCCCACCCCCCCCCCCCCCGACGAGATCACGCAGTTAGATGGAGCAATGTTCTGCCTCAATTCTCTGACACTCCCAAGAGAACCAAGGTAGTTAATGAATACCTTGGAAGACGAACAGACGTCAGACATGACGATAACACCATGACTTACTTGTGTTTCGACGAATTGAAATACAGAGAGTTTTACTCCCAGAAAGGTGCAAATTATTGTCGCTTTCTGTTCTTCCATTAATAATTTCAAAAGGTTTCATGCGCCTAATTAATGTGTCATTGTGATTATGTTTGCGACATCAAGGGTGAGCGATCTTATATGAGGCTGAATCATTAGGCTAAAATTAAAAGTCCTAATGTCTGTCATAGGGTGAACATAATTGGATGAGTGTAGTGAAAACTTCAATTTCGCCACCCTGATAAAAAAGCTTGGATCGTGTGTTTATTATATTTGCAGCCGAGAGATATTTCTCATAAAGATCGCATGACCTGGCGTCCCGCACCTTCCATACGTCTATCACGGCGCAGCGCGTTCGTTTCTTTATGAGACGATGATTGTGATACGATTACGCTAACATAACACATGCCTTTTGCGTAAAAGATTCGGAACCCACGTTCTCGTATGCGCTTCGGACCAGCACCCTACTCGTATGAGCCACTGCGGACGGCTTGTGGTTGGTCTTGCACGTCCAATTGTACCAAGTCTATATTTTGATCCATTTCAAACAGCATTACTTCAACTTCCAGATTATAATTTAAAGCTTTAGCTGATAACAGTTCTGCTTGTACACCCCAATTTCCCTCGCAATAATAGATAAAGAAGATACAGATGCCGGAGCTAAATGAATGAGGAGAGATAGAGTAAACACGATGAAATCTAATACCACAGACAGAAGTATCGCCAGATTGCAATGAATGCAAAGGAAACTGGCACAACTTGGAGGTATTAACTCCTAGGAATATTGACGGAGACAAAGTAACTTACAACTAAGTAGAGTGCTTTCACAAAATTGAAGAGGAAGGCAAATAATGACATGCAAATCTGTGTAGTTTAAAGCATTGTCTACAAAACTTGGCGAAGATGTTATTGAGTCAGGATCGTTTTGAGCACAGCTAACGCCTTCCAAAGTCAGAGTGTTTCAGTGTCTTAGTTTAAATCCCGCCGACATTCTCGGTTGAATGAGAAATACTAAGAGTGATTTGTAAGATTCGAACTGGTTGCTTTAATATTATGAACATGACCATATTTCAGTTTATGCATTACTTTTATATCCGTCCGTCCGTCTCATTGTACGAGTCTAAGAACCGAGCATGACTCCGACTAACATGTTGACAATCCCTACAACAAATACAAATACAATAGTTTTATAACCATGGCTTAAATTCAGTGTCCATATTACGTAATGTTAAACATCGCGAATTTCCTGTACCCTTGTCATGAATAGGTATGTGGAAAGTTATTAAAATATATAACATTATATTATTATATCATATACAAAATTAAAAAACAACAACCGCTTAGTTGATAGAACGATTGGAGCGCTGAGCGTCTCAGGTGCAATACAGTACTTTCGCACTTTTCGAAATTCGTCGATGCAAATCAAAATATTGTTGTGTCGAAGCAGGAGAGTTTGAACATTTTTATTGAATATTTATTGAACCATATTTTGTCTCCTTATCTATTTGATGACGGAAACAGCGTCTGATTTCTAAAATGTTGTTGTTTCGTAAAAAATTAAGAGTTGTATTCACTAAAGTGTTTAATAAATTTAATCAAAATAAGATGGTTCAGTTTTTACACTCATATAGATTCATTTATCCTTATTTTTCAATTTCATAGTTACTTCACAGTATTTTTCCTGCGAATTACATAATTCGTGCGACTAAACGACCAAAATTTTTTAAAAAATTATGTAAGCACCACTCTATGAACACACGAACGGTTTTGTAAAGTAACGTTTGCCTCTTGGTTGCAAATACTTATTATACTAACGTTGTAATAATAGCCCTATGTTAAGAGCTCGTTAACATACGATTGTGGATAACGTAATAAATTCGTATTACTAACGGCTCAATGTGAACACTCCTCTCGAGCAGACTATAGCACGGCGAAGCCAGAGCTAACTCCCGGTCATTATTATGGACTCAGCTGCAACGAATCATCGTAAGGCCCCGCATCTTGATCACCATGCTTAATTATTATAGTAGCCATGTTTTTAGTGCCGATATGTACTTCATTCTTTTTCATTTTCAATTTGACGACATAAAATACATAAATCATATTAATAATATGAACTTTCTTTTTCTAATCATATAAATAAACGATAATAATTAGACTGAAACATACAAAATAATTATTCAACAACCAGTATAATATAATTAATAATAATTCCAAAACATATAGAATTACAAATTTAACAAATAATACAGTATAATTAATAATTATTTTCTATAAGTTTATCACATAATTCTAAAGTTGAGGTTGGGATCGATATAATTTGCAGTAGATGTGTTTTCCATATAATTCAAAAGATTACACTACTCATCCTCAGTTCCATGAATATGTTACGCACAGAGGTAAACGAAACCATCAGGTTTATACGCACAAGGGTTACTCGCGAATTAACCGAAACTCTTGCAACTTTTGATGATTTTAATCATAATTCTGTTTGCATAATTAAAACGGTGCTTTGTATATACTCCGTTTCTAATGTTTCTTCATAATGTGATCTATATAGGCGTGCACGCTTATATGTAAATTGCTTAGTACATATTGAACTGGGGAGACCAAAATGCCATATTATTTAGTAGTTAATGCCCTAGACAGAATCAGTAATCAGTAGCATAGCGGAGCAGCTCATTTAAAATTAATTTACTCTGCTTAGGGGCTATAAGTTCCAACCCCGCTCGCCGCTCTCTCAAATCCATTAGCCCAGATAGCTTTGTGCAAATACTACCTGAATCTTTGTTGAACCACTTAATAGATTACCATCAGCCGCTTCAATGATTATATGCAGATTTACATACAGAATTGGGCGAGAGGTCTGTGCAGACATTTTTCAAATTCCGAATCACGGAAAACTTTTATATTTTTTTAGAAAGGTAAAAGCTCAATGTCATAATTCATATTATTGTGAATGGTTTATATACCGTACGCTAAACTTTTCGTTATTGAAACATTATCAAACTGTTAAACCTGCCAGGGCAGCTCCAAACAAAACTTTACGTGAAATTACAGGAGTTTGACTACAACAACAAAGATTTAAAATGTGTAATATTCGTCTCGCAGTCACGTAATATTGAAGATAGTTAAATTAATAATGTCTACTGAGAAATTTTTATCAACTTTGCCACATTTTAAATATTTTTAACTTTCATGCCTGTAAACGTTTTAACGATTCTACGCACTGCTTCACAAAACGATTTTCATGGGTTATGCGTCTGTGAGCAACATCGTCGATACAATGCTAACCATGGAAGGGTATATTGGGCACGATTCATCATGGACGGCCACATTCGATAAGGCTGAAATTTAAAACAACATTTTCCTTTTCTGTTTTCTTTCCCATTTCCTATATTATATTTATTTCAGTTTAGTTCATTTCCTTTGTAATCGTTATTATACTGAATACATAGGGGGTTTGAAATAAATAAATATTTAAATACATAAATACATTAAAAATTACAATGTTATAATTTTATGATGGTACGCTTTTTTGCAAGGACTGCTTCAATATCTCCGTTTCCCATACTATCCTATCCAAGAATTGATCGATTTAAGACAAGATGTTATTAGAAGTGAAAAACCATTCTTCCTGAAGCGGGCTTGAAAGACCGTCTGGGTAACTCGAGTCATTAGAAAAAAACAATTAGTGGGGTACCCGCCCTCAACTAACTAGGAAACGCCAAAGTCACGTTGTCAGACGAGTGAGTGCTCCATGTGTTTAGTATCAGTAACATTCTTTTCCCTTTATTCCCCTTACCAAAAGCCTCCTCTAGCTTATCATAGGCTAAGATGGCGCCATTATGGGCCTTCAGTTTACGCACCTATAACGACAAAACTCCAAAACCCTATTAATTATATCTTTTATATCTATTATCAAACTTAAATGCAAATGTCGTTAAAATAAAAACTTACAACATTTAAGCTATTTTTTAAAATTTATTTCTTGTATTTAAATCACAACAGATTTTGACCATTTTTGTAAGCGTTCTCATTACCTGGTCAAGGATGTCTGTTTACCGACGGCCGTATGGTGACCAGACAAACAAACGAAACTTTTAAACAGACAAATTATATCCAGAACGAAGGCCCGTTCGACTTGCGATTGTAAGATTATACATGCGTACTATATGGAATTCAATTTTTTTACTTATTAAATATTATTATTATTTACAAGGATGTACTTGTTGGTGTAGTAAGTGATATGTTATACAGGGGTTATATTTATTGTTGAAATTGTGTATTTTTAGACTGAAAGCCTCAGGGACCTCGGCGAGTTTATGGTTTATAAAAGCTACAAAGATAAGAAATATAATACTAAATTTATTATAATCCTTTTTTTGTGTGTTTCAATGAAATATAACCGATAGTGTTTGGCTCAAGCATTAATTCGGTACGTCCCGGTTTTCGTCAAGACGGCAATCCTGGCAGAAGTATTTTTCCAGAGGTTTTCCTTCTGTCGATAATGCGAATGCAAGGGATTGAGCCCTCTAAACGCCCTCGGACATCCTCCACAAATGTGCTCCTCGCAATATATCAAGTCAGAACCTGAAGAAGGGAATGCATTGGCAACTTGGCCAGGTTTTTCCAACGACGAAATTAAAAGAAACATAAATTTGGCCATATATTTGTAAAAGACATCACACAGTGGGTTTTTTTTTCGTTTTAAGTTTTTTTTTATTTCTAAGAAGACTGTGCATTTTTACCCTCAGATTAGCCGCGCGAGTGGATTGTTGCCATCGGTCATTAAAATTGTAAAATGGAAATTAACCGTGTTTTCAAAAATAATAAAAGTAAACGGTGAACGTTTCTATCGTATTACATCACCGTTGGTAACGTGGTCCGCCATGCGTGCATACCTGGAGCGTATATGGGGTTGATCTAGTGTCAGATGATTGTTACCCTCGAGTCAATACGGGGTGCCAACCGAATGGCAAAATGATATATATAATCGTGTTTAATAGCTACTTTTATTTTGCGTGTTGGTGGCATTAAACAATATGTGCAGACATGCTCGTCTCGTGTCCTATAACGACACAAACGAGAACTAGACCAGTCGTTGACCCTCGCCAAGTAGTTTTTCCAACCGAAGTAGGTGGTCTCCTGAAGAGTGTGAAAACCATCATATAATTACCTTTATAGTTTTATAAAAAAACACAAAACACTTCCGATGAGAAACGTGACATTTAGATGGAGGATTCCTAAGTTTCACGGGATGATATTCAACCAAACCAAACAGCGCAATGGAACCGTGACTATGAACAGAACCTTGCATAAAAACGAAAAGCTAAAGAAATTATGACTAATGTCCAATAACTAATTCACATCCTCATGGTTAAAACAAAAACCACACCATTTCAAATGTGTTTGTGAAACGTCTGGCGAATTATTGTTCGCCATTCAATAAGTATTGTTTTTCAATCAACTCCTACTATTTTGTTAGTATTTTATAATGTGAATTTATAAGATAACAGCGACTGACTTAGTGACTGGGCCTCATGACCGTTTTCTAACTTTAAAGGGTTGTTTAACTTGATTTTATATAATTTTTGTGCAAGTGCTAAATAAATATAATAACATTGAGTGAATCTCAATTAATAATAATATTAATACTAATAACTTAAATAACTAAAAAACTACAAGCTATGCTGGAGGAAATCATTTTTTTATCATCATTGTTGGTTGACAACAAGGACCCAGCTTGTCTTTAGCGTCTCTGCTTTCAATGCAGAAGGTCCTAGGGTTCGATTCCTCCCGCTATAGCAGAAGATTTTTAAGTTCTCATTAGGAATTTGTAAACGTGCAGACTTTTGAGCGCCTAGCAACGAGGTATTAACACATTCTAAGGTTGTACGCGAAATAGCCTTGCTTATTCTGGCGCTGTCCGCGGTGTAATCGGTGTCCACTAGATTGATGGTGTTTTGAACGGTCTCTATAGTGTGGCCATTGTTCGCTCGTAGATGGTGTCGACGGGCCTGAGAGTTGGCTATAGCCGGCTTTCATAACCGTCCCTCACTGCATTCAGTTTTTCGGTGATGAGTGGGTAGACTCTAATACAGTTAATTTAATAATTAATTGTAATAATAAACAAAACAAGTAACATTTAAAAAAAAAATTAAATAACATATTATATTTTTATAATCTATCTATCTTCACCTTATGTTTCTATTTTCTATTGAAAGCAGCAAATTCTACATACGAATGTTTCCGGAAGGCGGGGTGGGGGTGGGGGTGGGCGGAAGTTTCTACTCTAAACAATGTTTGATTACTTATTAATTGTAAAGAGAGACAAGGACAAGCTTGAACAACAGGAAAAGTTAGACCGTTGTGGAAAAGTTTAGAAGAAAGGCAAGATTAAAAATACCATAGTAAGTATTTTGACAATAGCTTGCAAAAGTTAATGCGGATAGTGACAGCTAGGGTACCAAAAGCGGAAAACACGTATAAGAATACTTTTACAAGGTTACACACCCAATGTCTTGACGATGAAACTTTGCAACTTCTTTGCATTACTGTGAGACACCCCTGAGTTTTCAGAGCATTTTCGCTCCGGGTACAACATCTGATAGAGCGAATCAGAGTGGGCTTAGTACCAACATTACCCTCCTTGTAAGACTCAAACCGCTAACTAGTGGCAGCGACACGGGATTTAGCCACCCAATAAAAATGCAGTAAATATAAGTTAACTAGAGTCAGTGAATCAATTGAATATAGCTTTACTTTTAAGAAATGTGTCTGAATCATTGAAAAATAGCAATAGCCTTTGTCAGTATGCGTAAATAGGCAAAATACATAACCTGCAAGGAACTGTAGTCGGCAGAGGTAGAGTAACATTTATGAGCACAATCGTTACGGCAGAACAACGTACGGCATTGACATTTCGCGAACATTTTTTTAAACCGTTGTTCACAAATCAATGCTGTATTATTTTATTGAAAATATATACTATTTCGCGAATTAACGTTTTTTACGCCAAAGCAATATCAATGTTATCGCTTTAAAAAAATCACTTTTAAATTCTTCAAATCCTATGAAAGGTACATTAAAATAATGTTCTAATGTTTTAATTTCGAATTAGCTATTGCTATAAAATTTTCTCTGTTTAATCTTTTTGATACGACCTATTTTTGTAGGTTTGATGCCATATTTCCTCTATCGCGGCTAATGGTTTCAATGCACATGTTTTGTGGTCAAACAATGCAAAAAACTATAACGATTTGGAAGGCGAGTTTTTTAATGTAGCTTTTATTTACGACCTTGGGATGAACATATTTTGGAAATTGGTTCTACAATGATTCGGTAGCCGGTATTTTATAAACCGGCAACTGGCTTCTTCACGCGTACCACAGACTACTCACGTTTTCCATAAACTTATTAGAGCCCTACACGGAAAAAATATAAGATATTTTTATTACAGTTCTTCGTTCAATATAAATAGAATAACGTAACTTTTTAAAACCTTCAATAAAGTTTCGATTTTTTCCTACCAGATATTCGGGACCTTGATCTCGAATCCATCCAAACAGGTTGACAGTTTCATGTAAATAATACAAGACTGGACCGAGACGAGGAGTAAACTGAGCCTCCTCCAGGTGGTGGAGGGGGGGGGGGGGGGGGCTCGTGGTTGAGGCCGAGTGCGAGGGAACCGAGGGGACAGCAAATATTGACAAGACTAAATTACAATTTAATACTAACAGCTTAGAAACATGCGTGGCGCTTTGATCGGACGAACCTCACCTCACACACACACGCACACATGTTATTTCTTCAAGTCCATCTTTACGTTATTAATCGACATTGTGGTTGTAAGTTCATGTGTCCTGTTGAAATGTTGGCACACGAATAAATAAATAATTGGATGAGCGTAGCGAGCGAAGCGAAGATCTTCCATTCACTACACTGGAGAAAAAAATCCGGAATGTTTTTTTCTTCTTTTTTTCTTATGTTTGGCTGTTTGTTTACACTATCCGGCTAAACCGATACTCTAAATGCGATGAAATTTTCTGGAGGCTTTCGAATCTCTGAACTATAAAACTGCCACGTTTTTGAGCGCAATCGAAAATTTATTTCTCAGAAATCGCAATTTTGGTGTTTTTTTTTTATTTAAAAAAAATCCTTGACATTATAATACCTACATGCCTTATCCTATTTTAATGAGTTTTTTCACAGAACCTCATTTTATGAAATAAGATATTCGTTTTGAAATTTAAATGCCGCGAAAATATTTCCCATGAAAATAGAAATTTTACGGGTTTTTTTCTTTTTTTAAACAATTCTTTGAATAAAACACCAACATGCTTTATCTATTTTAAATTGATTTTTTCACAGAAGGACCCTTATTTTATAACATTTATATATTCGTGTTAAATTTGAGCGCAATCGAAATAATTATTTTCTTATAAAAATCGCAATTTTTAACGAGTTTTTCTTTTTTTAAATATCGATTATTAAAAATTAGATATAGTTATTTTTTATTCACTTTAATTTATTAAAAAAAAATTCTTCACCTTAGTAATGAGGTTTTCCACAGAACAACAGAAAATCCGCATAACCATTGCAGCTATTGCACCAATTACGCTCATACAACAACGCCCCTGAAAAAGCGTTATGCGAAGCTTCCTAGTCATAGTTTCTATTAGTACTTGTCTAAATATCAAAGGCTTCAATGCCATCAAAAATACACAAAAGCGACACAACCATGCAGTTTGATAAAAACCAAAGTACAAAGTTTTGATATTTTAAAATAAAGTATCACTATATAAGATTTCTAAGAAGGCTTGCTGAGACCAGCGAACCATTTCAAAGATGTTAATTGTTTATTAAAAATCGTTGATCGGCACATACAGCAATTCCATAAACGACTCCAGAATACTTTTGTTTTGCATCTCTTCATACAAAAATATATTTCATGGAAGGTTTCGAACTTAGTAGGGCGGTAAGCTTTGGCAACTTGAAAGGCCCATTTAAAATTCGCTTGATCGCAAATCCAGTTAATTTGAAAACAATTGGATCACTTATCGACCTCCACTACTGACACTTTTTTTATTTTTGTGATGTTTTTAAAGGCTGAGAGCATGCGCGATGAATACTGTCTCCCACACAAGCCCTTTTGGTTTGTTTCGTCCCACCCCCCCCTACTGTCTGTCACCGAAACAAACAGACATGCACTATTTGGAAATTCTGGCTATGATCGCGCTATACTACACTCACATATTAATGAATCATTTCGCTGTGTTCCGTTTATTTTTAACATCCTGACGTTTCCATGCGACTGGCGTGTGAGTGTGCGTGTGAGTGTGAGTATCATCACCGAGGGCCCTCGGACTTGAGATTGTGTTTGATTCTTCTGCTTCTTCTCGGCCGTGTATTGTCATCGTCGAAATCGTTTTGTAAAGAATGATTCTCTAAACGAAATGTTGTTCGAATCATTTCCACATCTCAAAATATATGCCCTCATACATAGACCTTTGGTACTGATCGTAAATCTTTTATGGCCAAATTTACATTCAATCCCCCCCCCCCCAAAATTCAAAGATATTATTAAATCGTGCACTGTTCGAGTGAATTACTCAATCATAATAAAGTTAAACAATTTTCTGGATAAATTGGAGCCTGAAAAGTGTTCATGAAGGATTACCCACGCGTTCCATTCAAACCTGCTTTGCCCAGCTCATTCCTATGATCAGATTCCTTTCGCGTATATGTTTGAAGTCCGCATTGGAGCGACTCAATCAACAACCTTTGATGATCCTCCGTGTGTCGTAGCGTGTGTAATGCCTATGGTGGTATTTCCAACGGAATGGAAGCTGAAGATCTCTCAGAAAAGCAAAACAGAAGTGATCGCGATATACGTCATGTGTTTTCACGCGGTTTCACAAAATCGTGTAAATTACGGCGATTTAAAAAACTTTTATTCAGTCGATGGCGCGAACTAGGTGCCCGTTAGAACGCCGCAGTGCCAAGCCGCGGCGTGCTACACACTCCGCACCCTTTCAATAGCAGAGTTAGAGTTATAAATAATACATTAATAAATAAATTTTATTTAGAGTCTACACTCAGTTTATACGATTCGTGGGGACTTTAAATCAAAGCGACAAGCCAACCTCTGGCAGTCCCGATGCAATCGACGAGTGAGCGATCACCAACCAAAGATCGATATTTTTAATAGGAAAATATGTCAATCAGTGATATGGACGTGCGGGACACCCGCGCATCACGCCAGAATCAACAAGGACGATTTCAGAACAGACTCTGAAATTTATTTAATGTGCTTCTTTGGGCTATAGGACGGCTCCAAATTCACCGTTTACAACTCCTAAGACACGAACTACTGTGGACTTAAGTCCAAATCAAAGTTAAAAAACTTCTTGTAGTTACGGAATCGAGAACCCTGGACCTTCTGCATTGGAAGCAGATACGCTACCCCCAAGACCAATGCGATGGTCGTTCACCCTTCTTCACCAGTCATCATGAAAGTGTTATGAACTCTAATAAACGTCATAATAGACGGGTATTTAGGTACCCGAACAACACATTTCAAATTTGATTAGGGTACAATAATTTCTTCTTGGTGACAAAGTGGGTTGAATCATGCATGCTCCAATCACTTTTTAAGGCTGTAGTTACTGCTACTGGCTACTGGCTACTACTACTGTGTCATTCGTCCTTTCATCGGCAAGCGATTCATGACCAAAACGGGTGGGCTAATTACGTTTGCATTATTTACAGTAGACGAATAAGGTTATAGTGATGTCTAGTGCCCATTTGAAAAGAAAAAGTTGTAAAAGTTAGCTGGAAGGCATCGAAATAAAGGTTTTTATATTAGCTTTTTATTGGCAAAATAGTAAACAAGTACTACAATTTTGACAATAATCACCTTCAATGCGTAAAAAATGCAATTCCTTTGTCCCCACGAGATATTTTAACATCCTCCTGTTTCAAAATTCAAATTTAAATGCATTTTATTTCTTTAGCACAATAATACAGAATGTATGTTCACGTTATATACTTGGCATCATTGCCCGTACCATTCCTTTAAATACGTTAGATGCCATAGTTGTTAACAATCTTAATAGTAATACAAATTATTTAATAAATGTACGAAAACATTATCATGCTTAATTAGAAAATAAAGAAAATTTTAATTAGATTAAATATAAAGTTTAGTGTTGACAAAATGTAACTTAACGTAAACGTAGGTGGTTGTGTATCAATTCACCATTGGCAGTGATTGCCTCACGAAATTCTTGTATACTGTAAAATGGCATGATAAATTTAAATATTGTTTTATTTTACTTTGAATTTATCTCTGCTTATTCAAGGTGGTTTTATGATCTGGTAAACTGTTATAAAAGTAGACCTATCACACAGCCGAACAGTGAATCCCTGAGTGGTATTACCATAGTAACTTTTATTAATACCTTATTTAAAATTATTCCATTTATATAACACAAATAATTTTGCAGTAGAATTTGGAAAAAGCGAATGAGATCCCACGAATACAAAAACTTGTAATTAGCAGCCAAACCATAACACACACTCAAAAGTAATGAGATCTAAAAGAGTTCCAAGCTCATGTACCCTTCTTTCATTTGCGCCGTAAACCACCATCCTTGAAAAGCTTGGGCAAAATAAGAAGTTGCATGAACTATTTCGTTTAAATTAATTTGGGAAAAATTTTGTATGAACTATTACGTTTAATTAATAGTTGCAAATTCTATTTTGACAAGCTTTTCAAGATATTGTTACGCGGAACCGTGTGACATTATGAATAAAGAATGCGCAAATGAAGAAATGTCCATGAGGCTTGGTCACTTCTTTTAGATCACTCATTGAACTTTTGAGTGTGTAAGGTTTACTGTGTTTTACAAGTTTTTTGTATGCGTGGGTAGTTTAATCATCAATGTTCCCGTAAAATATAATAGCACTATTATTTACCATATATCCGAAAAAAGCCAAGGCCTGAGCTCATTTCTTATCATTCCAGAGGTATTTTTTCTTGATGCAAAAATATAGTAATTAAATTACAATGATTTTTGGCTAAATTATAAATATTTATTTTAAATATTTTTTTATATGTCTTAAATTAAAAAATACAAAACCATAATAACCCAAAACTGAAACTGGTGTTTCAGAAAACTATTTCCGAATCCAACCCAATATTAAGAGAATTTCCTTATTGTTTGGGAAATGGTCACGAAACGGGAGGGCTTCAGGCCTTGTTTTTGATGAACGCCCGAGAGGTTAGGGACATTTTTTCCATGGCTTGGAGTATCGAGAAATTATTCAAAATATCAAATTTTTCCCATCACGCTTGCTGTACAGTGCCAGGATTTCCCGCGCTGTGGACGATCATAAATTTACAATTTAAAATGAAGAATATCCCGATGAAAAAGCTGTTTTTATAAATGGCTGCTTCGTTTTATCTGGAGAATATCCCAGGGCTTAAGAAAGTTTCTAACAATCTAGTTTTTTGTTTTGCCTTATATTATTCATATCCGTTCCCAACGGACTACAATTATAAAACGTTGATTTTATATTTGGAAACAGGAAGGATTCAGGATGAGTACGTGAACAAAATGAGAGGGGGAAGAGAGAGGAGAAAATATTGAGGCGTAGTTCCCCTAAAATGCTACACTTTTCTATCTATCAATCCGTCCTCTTGTCCGTTGTGCGTGTATCATCTCGCACGATAAAAGCCTGAACATGACATACGATTGACGCGCGATATTGTTTGCCACTAGCCATTCAACAGGGATGACACAGTAAAAGGTACTCTAGGGCCTGGGCTTTTCTCCATACTAGCCCACTCCAGGCAAGAGAGTTGAATGCTGGATAAATGTTTATATGTGTGACATATTTTTAACGAGCCTGAGTTACGTTATGATATCAAATGGTAAAAGCTAGGAAATGTTGCGTGTTTTGGCAGCGATTTGAAAATAATCAGATGATCGTTGTCTTCCTACCCCGACTGACGGATTCTCTATGGACCAATCTGACAGCTCTGCTTAGAGTACAGCATCTATTAGTCCATGGGATTCGCTCACTCTGGATTTACATCGTACTACCGATGTTGTAAACAATGCGAGACCGCTCACAGTGTGGGGCTGAATCGAACTTGGATTTAATTATTTTATTCTTGTCGATTTGGTTCTGTGTTGGAAAATATAAAAATTGATCATTATATCTTTTATATATTGTTTGAGGCATGATTTTATGAGAGTCGATATTTTGGATAATATCTAACTAAGCAAAAATTATTGTCCTAATCTGCTTTCATCTTTCTTTCTTTCTTTTTTTCTTTCTTTAAAGTCTTTCATATTCCAAGTTATAAAAACTGATATAAACGAGGAACAACTAAATTAAATATAATACATACAAGAAGACACAAAATGGAATATTGTTAAGGGAAAGTTTGAAATAGTACAACCTCCGTCTGGCTTCCGGGTAGAATTGTGGCCCAAAGCCATGGCCTGCTAATCTAAAAGGCGATTCAAGCGAAAAGTCCACCTCGCCTACCTACCCTTCCTTGACGACTTCTTCCCCGACGACGATGACATGACACAACGACGATACACAGACGAGGACGAACCGGCTACGTGAGAAACCCCCTTCCTCCCCTTCCCCCGTGCTGGTTCTGGACTAGCATGGTCCCTTCTTCCCCAAAATCCTCTAGGATACGTAAGTGGTGCATTATGACCTAACGGTTGCGCGTCAGTAATACAAATAAACCCAAAAAAAGTAATATTACAGGCAACAATGTATGGAAGATAATAATTTTGTAACGAATTCCAAAATGGATATTGAATGAAATTAATTATTAATCAAATATTAAAAAGGAAAAAAAGAAGAGAAAAGAGAAGATAAAAATATGAGAAAGAAAAATGAAAAGAAAAAAAATGATTTATTAGACTTTATGTCGAATTCACAGTCCCCGCATAAGTAAAAGAATGAAATTTTAAAATGATATTTTCAATGTAGCTTAATGATTCTTCACATAAAAATTGATGAGCGAAGGCAAGACTTTCAATTTCACTCTTTGTTTGTTTTTTTTCACTTACGTTTCCCCAGAAAAAATAGCTCGGGTGATTTGTTTTTTTTGTTAGATTTTTGTCTGTTTGTTAGCTCTCTAACCGGGCAAACGGCATATGCGATCTTAAGAATTGGAGGGGGACCCATCGAATCTCTGAACTTATACTTGCCCACGTTTTTTGGGTACATTGATCAAATATTTTTTTATGATTGTCGACTTTTGACGATTTTTTTTTTCTGATTTTTAACGGATATTTTCGTGATATTTGGCAAAACGGCTACTCCTATCTTGATGAAACTGGTATGGGAACGTTGTAATCACTAAAGTCTATTTGTTTATATTAGAACCATTTGAAGAAAATATTTCTCATAGAAATCGTACTTTACGCTTCGTGATATTTTGGGGCCGATTTCTAACAACCGGGGGGCGGGTCCCCACCCGTTACAACCGTTCATATTTTACATTGGACATAATATTATGGTAAGAAGTGTTTTTAAAGAAAAAAATTGAAAAAGTTAATCAAAATTCAAAGAATAAAGGTTTTAAATAAGCCTTTTACAGGTGAATAATGAAGCAATAATATCAATAAACTAGAAACAGTAATGAGAATTCCCATTTTAAATCGTAATCATTGGACAGAATAATTTTTTAAAACTAGGAAAACGCTAAAGTTCCGCCGCGTTGATGGATGAGCTTTTTAGAAGTTTTAGTTTGCGTGGGATATCTTTACTTTTGTAAGTGCTTTGTTTTGTTGCCTACGCATTGTAGGTGATTGTTGTCAAGTTTCTCTTGTTTCTTGTCATTGGGTATTATTTACCGTAAAAAACTTATATTAAAGCTTTATTTCTATAGATTCCTGGCTAACTTTTTCAACTTTTTTCTTTCAAAATGTACTACATCACCATAACCTTAATGTCCATGTATAATATTACGTTGTAGCCCCACCCGTTTGGGGTCGGAATTGGCCAAAACGACACGAAAATGTCGCAAAAAAATAAAAGAACTTATATAAAAAAAAAAAAGTGGAAAGACAAAAGTGGAGAGAAAAGCTTGTTTCTTATGATTCTGGCTACTTTTTCATTTTTTCTTTCAAAAAGTAATACATCACCATAACCTTTAATGTTCCATTTAAATATGAACGTTGTTGCCTAACCCGTTTGTCAGAATCGGCCAACCCAAAGGGCACGAAAATATCGCACAAAAAATCAAACGAAAAAAATCGTAAAAGTACGATATTCATGAAAATATTTCTTCGTTTGTACCCAAAAAAGTGGCAAGTCTCTTTTCAGAGATTTCGAAGGTCCTGTCATCCATTTTCATCAAGATCGCATATGCCGTTTTCCTCGTAGAGAGCGAACAAACATACGGGGAAAAAAAATAACAAACAAACAAAAAAACACGGAGCTAAATTTTTTTGGGGGTCAGTGAATTGAAGTCTTCGCTTCACTCGCTTCGCTCGCTAACCTCATCCAAAAAGCTCATTCCATCAACGCGACTGGAAAAAGCGTTCTCGAGTCGGCCTAGTGTATCAAAATGAACATGTTAGTCTACATAAGTATAATGTCAATAGGCCATATCTCATTACAAGGTTTGGAATGCTGGAGAAAACATGTAATCTGGATTTCCGTTGGCAAGAATGATGTTTTATAATTCCATTGTGTTGTATACATAGTTTTTAAGTTCACATAACACTGCGGTTGACCTGTAAGATAATAAAAGTACATCTTGCAGTTAGGGTATAGGAAAGGGTAGAGGATCCAATATTTGAAAAATAATATGCTAGTTACCTCTACTTAGTAATGACTTACCAATTCCAGCTAACCTTGAAATACTTTACATTTTTGGGGGGGTTTGAAAAAAAAAACGAAAAAAAAAAACAGTGCTAAACTACACACATAGTTAAGCTTCATGTCTTTGCCTAACGAGTTGTAGGTTTACATGTTTTAAATACCTTAATAAAAAACTACACAACAAGACACAAGAACCAGAATAAACCGGTGCTTCCCTCTTCAGAGTCCCTTATGATACATCTACTAGGAACACCTTAATTCCCGCGCGTGATGATGGCTTTTTAAGTTTTTGTTTGCGTGGGATATCTTTATTTTTGCAAGTGCTTTTGTTGTGTGCTGCTATGCATGTAGATGATTGTTTGTCAATTTTCTTTTGTATACCTGTCCATTGGTATTATTTACCGTAAAAACTTATATTAAAGCTTTATTTTCTATAATTCTTTGGGCTAACTTTTTCAACTTTTTTCTATCAAATGTACTACATCACCATCACCTTAATGTCCATGTTAATATGGACGTGTAGCACCCCCGTTTGGTCAGAATTGCCCAAACGGACAACTAAAATGTGCAAAAAAATGAAATCAAAAACTTATATTAAAAGCTTTATTTCTATAGATCTGGCCTTACTTTTTCATTTGTTTTCTTTCAAAATGTACTACATCACCAATAACCTTAATGTCTATGTATAATATGGACGTTGTAGCCCCACCTGTTTGGTCAGAATTTGCCCCAAACGGCACGAAAATGGTCACAAAAAAATAAAAAAACTTATATTAAAACTTTATTTGCTATAGATGCTGGCTAACTTTTCATTTTTTCTTCAAATGTACTACATCACCATAACCTTAATGTCATGTATGATATGAACGTTTGTTTGCCTACCCGTTTGGTCAAAGCGGCCCTAAATGGGAACGAAAATATCGCACAAAAAATCGAAAAAATCGTAAAAGTGGGTATCCGGATTTCCATGAGAAATAGTTCTTCGATTGTACCAAAAAACTTGGCAAGGTCTACGTTCAGCAGAGATTTCAAAGGTCCTTCAAATTTTCACATGATCAGCATAGCCGTTTCCCGGTAAGAGAGGGAAAAAACAGACGGGGAAAAAAAACGAACATACAAACAAAAAAACACCGAGCTAAATTTTTGTTTTGGGGTTCAGTGAAATTGAAGTCTTCGCTTCACACTCGCTTCGCTCGCTTAACGCTCATGCCAAAAAAAGAAGCTCATCCATCAGACGCGACTGGAAAAGCGTTCGCGAAGCGGCCTTTGTGTATCACAAATAACATGTTAGTCCTACATAAGTATAATGAAAAATAAGGCCATAAGCCTCATTACAAAGGTTTGGGAAATAGCTGGGCGAAACATTTATCTGGATTCCGTTGGCAAGAATGATGCTTTATAATTCCATTTGTGTTGATAACCATAGTTTTAATTCACATAACACTGGGCGGGTTGACCCTTAAGATAATAAAAGTACATCTTGCGTTAGGGTTAGGAAAAGGGTAGGTAGTATCCAATATTTACAAATTAATTTGCTAGTTACCTACTACTTAGTAATGACTTTACCAATTCAAGCTAACCTTGAAAATACTTACATGTTTGACGACACGTGCTTAAACTAACACACATAGCTAAGCTTCATGTCTTGGCCGACGAGTTGTAGTTCGATACATGTTTAAATACATAATAAAAAACTACACAACAAGAAACCAGAAAACAAGAATAAAAACCGTGACAATTCCCTATTCAGAGTCTTATGATACATCTACTAGGGAAACGCTTAAGTCCCCGCCGCGTTGATGTTAGCTTTTTAAAGTTTTTGGTTTGCGTGGGGATATCTTTATTTTGCAAGTGCTTTGTTTTGATGCCTATGCAGTGGTAGGTGATTGTTGTCCAAGTTACTTTTGTACCTGTCAATTGGTATTATTTACCGAAAAAACTTATATTATAACTTTTTTTTCATGGATTCTGGCTTACTTTTTCAACTTTTTCTTTCAAAAGGTACTACCTAACTATAACCTTAATGTTTATGAATAATATGAACTTGTAGCCCCACCCGTTTGGTCAGTAATTGGCCCAAATGGCACGAAAGTATCGCAACAAAATCTAAAAACTCTTTTTATTAAAGCTTTATTTCATAGAATCTGGCAAACTTTTTCAACTTTGGTTCTTTTCAGACAACAATACATCACCATCACGTTAATGTCCATCGAGTGAAATATGAACGTTGTAAGTACCACCCGAAATGGTCAGAATCGGCCCAAATGTCACGAAAATAATCGCACTAACTAAAATCGAAAAAAAATCGTAAAAGTACGATATTCATGAGAATATTTCTTACGATTGTACCCAAAAACCGTAGCAAGTCTAAGTTTAGAGATTTTGAAGATCCCCTCCAATTTTCATTAAGATAGGATATGCCGTTTGCCCGGTAGAGAGCGAACACAGACGTAAAACAAACATATAACATAAAATTACAAAAACAAACCACCCGATCTAAATTTTTATTGGGGGTCGGTGAAATGAAGTCTTTCGCTTCGCTCATCCATCATTGCACGTACGACGTACGAATTCAGACCCTGGTCCCTGAACGCTTTCCACCCTGGACTAATGAGGCTCCTTAATGAACCGCAACTCCCCCAACACTTTTAAAAATGAAGCCCCCGACTAGGTGGTAGCCTCCCCTCTTTGGGGACTAGCATGTCCCTTCTTCCCCAAATCCCTAGGATAGAGTGGTGCATTATGACCTAACGGTTGACGCGTCATTAATACAAATAAACCAAAAAAAGTAATATTACAACAACAATGTATAGGAAGATAATAATTTTGGTAACGAATTCAAAATGGATATTGAATGAAATTAATTAGTTAATCAAATATTAAAAAGGAAAAAAAGAAGAGAAAAGAGAAGATAAAAATATGAGAAAAGAAAAATGAAAAGAAAAAAAATGATTTATTAGAACTTTATGTCGAATTCAAAGTCCCCGCATAAGGTAAGAAAGAATGAAATTTTAAAATGAGATTTCAATGTAGCTTTAATGATTCTTCACAATAAAAATTGGATGAGCGAAGCGAAGACTTCAATTTCACTCTTTGTTTGTTTTTTTCACTTACGTTACCCCAAGAAAAATAGCTCGGGTGATTTGTTTTTTGTTAGATTTTTGTCTGTTTGTTAGCTCTCTACCGGGCAAACGGCATATGCGATCTTAAAGAAAATTGGAGGGGACCATCGAAATCTCTGAACTTAGACTTGCCACGTTTTTGGGTACAATTGATCAAATATTTTTTATGATTGTCGTACTTTGACGATTTTTTTTCTGATTTTTAACGAGATATTTTCGTGATATTTGGCAAACGGCTACTCCGATCTTGATGAAACTGTATGGGAACGTTTAAAATCACTAAAGTCATATTTGTTATGATTTAAGAGACATTTGAAGAAATATTTCTCATAGAAATCGTACTTTTACGATTCGTGATATTTGGGCCGATTCTAAACAAACGGGTCCCCACCCGTTACAACGTTCATATTTTACATTGACATAAATATTATGGTAATGAAGTGTTTTTTAAAGAAAAAATTGAAAAAGTTAATCAAAATTCAAAGAAATAAAGGTTTTAATATAAGCCTTTTACAGGTGAATAATGAACAAGTAATATCAATAAACTAGAAACAGTAATGAGATCCCATTTAAAATCGTAATCATTGGACAGAAATATTTTTTTAAACTAGGAAAACGCTAAAGTTCCGCCGCGTTGATGGATGAGCTTTTTAAAGTTTTTAGTTTGCGTGGGATATCTTTACTTTTGTAAGTGCTTTGTTTTGTTGCCTACGCATTGTAGGTGATTGTTGTCAAGTTTCTATTGTTTCTTGTCAATTGGTATTATTTACCGTAAAAAACTTATATTAAAAGCTTTATTTCTATAGATTCTGGCTAACTTTTTCAACTTTTTCTTTCAAAATGTACTACATCACCATAACCTTAATGTCCATGTATAATATTAACGTTGTAGCCCCACCCGTTTGGTCAGAATTGGCCCAAACGACACGAAAATGTCGCAAAAAAATAAAAAAACTTATATAAAAAGCTTGTTTCTATAGATTCTGGCTAACTTTTTCATTTTTTTCTTTCAAAAAGTACTACATCACCATAACCTTAATGTCCATGTTAAATATGAACGTTGTTGCCTAACCCGTTTGGTCAGAATCGGCCCAAATGGCACGAAAATATCGCACAAAAAATCGAAAAAAATCGTAAAAGTACGATATTCATGAGAAATATTTCTTCGATTGTACCCAAAAAAGTGGCAAGTCTATGTTCAGAGATTTCGAAGGTCCTGTCAAATTTTCATCAAGATCGCATATGCCGTTTGCTCGGTAGAGAGCGAACAAACAGACGGGGAAAAAAAATAAACAAACAAACAAAAAAACACCGGAGCTAAATTTTTTTGGGGGTCAGTGAAATTGAAGTCTTCGCTTCACTCGCTTCGCTCGCTACGCTCATCCAAAAAAGCTCATCCATCAACGCGACTGGAAAAAGCGTTCGCGAAGCGGCCTAGTGTATCAAAATAACATGTTAGTCTACATAAGTATAATGTAAAATAAGGCCATAAGCTCATTACAAAGGTTTGGAAATAGCTGGAGAAAACATTTAATCTGGATTTCCGTTGGCAAGAATGATGTTTTATAATTCCATTGTGTTGTATACATAGTTTTAAGTTCACATAACACTGCGGTTGACCCTTAAGATAATAAAAGTACATCTTGCAGTTAGGGTATAGGAAAAGGGTAGAAGGATCCAATATTTACAAATTAATATGCTAGTTACCTACTACTTAGTAATGACTTACCAATTCAAGCCTAACCTTGAAATACTTTACATGTTGACGACAGTGCTAAAACTACACACATAGTTAAGCTTCATGTCTTGGCCTACGAGTTGTAGGTTTACATGTTTAAATACCTAATAAAAAACTACACAACAAGAAACAAGAAACAAGAATAAAACCGGTGACTTCCCTCTTCAGAGTCTTATGATACATCTACTAGGAAAACGCTTAAGTCCCGCCGCGTTGATGGATGGGCTTTTTAAAGTTTTTGGTTTGCGTGGGATATCTTTATTTTTGCAAGTGCTTTGTTTTGATGCCTATGCATTGTAGATGATTGTTGTCAAGTTTCTTTTGTTACCTGTCAATTGGTATTATTTACCGTAAAAACTTATATTAAAAGCTTTATTTCTATAGATTCTGGCTAACTTTTTCAACTTTTTCTATCAAAATGTACTACATCACCATAACCTTAATGTCCATGTATAATATGGACGTTGTAGCCCCACCCGTTTGGTCAGAATTGGCCCAAACGACACGAAAATGTCGCAAAAAAATAAAAAAACTTATATTAAAAGCTTTATTTCTATAGATTCTGGCTAACTTTTTCATTTTTTTCTTTCAAAATGTACTACATCACCATAACCTTAATGTACATGTATGATATGAACGTTGTTGCCTAACCCGTTTGGTCAGAATCGGCCCAAATGGCACGAAAATATCGCACAAAAAATCGAAAAAAATCGTAAAAGTACGATATTCATGAGAAATATTTCTTCGATTGTACCAAAAAACGTGGCAAGTCTACGTTCAGAGATTTCAAAGGTCCTGTCAAATTTTCATCATGATCGCATATGCCGTTTGCCCGGTAGAGAGCGAACAAACAGACGGGGAAAAAAAACAAACATACAAACAAAAAAACACCGGAGCTAAATTTTTTTGGGGGTCAGTGAAATTGAAGTCTTCGCTTCACTCGCTTCGCTCGCTACGCTCATCCAAAAAAGCTCATCCATCAACGCGACTGGAAAAAGCGTTCGCGAAGCGGCCTTGTGTATCAAAATAACATGTTAGTCTACATAAGTATAATGAAAAATAAGGCCATAAGCTCATTACAAAGGTTTGGAAATAGCTGGAGAAAACATTTAATCTGGATTTCCGTTGGCAAGAATGATGCTTTATAATTCCATTGTGTTGTATACATAGTTTTAAGTTCACATAACACTGCGGTTGACCCTTAAGATAATAAAAGTACATCTTGCAGTTAGGGTATAGGAAAAGGGTAGGAGGATCCAATATTTACAAATTAATATGCTAGTTACCTACTACTTAGTAATGACTTACCAATTCAAGCCTAACCTTGAAATACTTTACATGTTGACGACAGTGCTAAAACTACACACATAGCTAAGCTTCATGTCTTGGCCTACGAGTTGTAGGTCTACATGTTTAAATACCTAATAAAAAACTACACAACAAGAAACAAGAAACAAGAATAAAACCGGTGACAATTCCCTCTTCAGAGTCTTATGATACATCTACTAGGAAAACGCTTAAGTCCCGCCGCGTTGATGGATGAGCTTTTTAAAGTTTTTGGTTTGCGTGGGATATCTTTATTTTTGCAAGTGCTTTGTTTTGATGCCTATGCATTGTAGGTGATTGTTGTCAAGTTTCTTTTGTTACCTGTCAATTGGTATTATTTACCGTAAAAAACTTATATTAAAAGCTTTTTTTCTATGGATTCTGGCTTACTTTTTCAACTTTTTCTTTCAAAAGGTACTACATCACTATAACCTTAATGTTTATGAATAATATGAACGTTGTAGCCCCACCCGTTTGGTCAGAATTGGCCCAAATGGCACGAAAATATCGCAACAAAATCTAAAAACTTTTATTAAAAGCTTTATTTCTATAGAATCTGGCAAACTTTTTCAACTTTTTCTTTCAGACAACAATACATCACCATCACGTTAATGTCCATGTGAAATATGAACGTTGTAGTACCACCCGAATGGTCAGAATCGGCCCAAATGTCACGAAAATATCGCACTAAAAATCGAAAAAAAATCGTAAAAGTACGATATTCATGAGAAATATTTCTTCGATTGTACCCAAAAACGTAGCAAGTCTAAGTTTAGAGATTTTGAAGGTCCCCTCCAATTTTCATTAAGATCGGATATGCCGTTTGCCCGGTAGAGAGCGAACAAACAGACAGAAAAACAAACAAATAAAATAAAATTAAAAAAAACAAACACCCGAGCTAAATTTTTTGGGGGGTCGGTGAAATTGAAGTCTTCGCTTCGCTCATCCAATCATTGCACGTACGACTTACGAATTCAGACCTGGTCCCTGAACGCTTTCCACCTGGACTAATGAGGCTCATAATGAACCGCAACTCCCCCCAACACTTTTAAATGAGCCCGACTATACGAGTTCACCAAACAACAAGAAACAAGAAACAAGAATAAAATCGGTGACCTCCCTCTTCAGTCTTATGATACATCTATCATTGCACGTACGACTTACGAATTAAGACCTGGTCCCTGAACGCTTTCCGCCTGGACTAATTAGGCTCATAATGAACCGCAACTCCCCCCAACACTTTTAAATGAGCCCGACTATACGAGTTCACCACACAACAAGAAACAAGAAACAAGAATAAAACCGGTGACCTCCCTCTTCAGTCTTATGATACATCTATCATTGCACGTACGACTTACGAATTAAGACCTGGCCCCTGAACGCTTTCCGCCTGGACTAATTAGGCTCATAATGAACCGCAACTCCCCCAACACTTTTAAATGAGCCCGACTATACGAGTTCACCACACAACAAGAAACAAGAAACAAGAATAAAACCGGTGACCTCCCTCTTCAGTCTTATGATACATCTATCATTGCACGTACGACTTACGAATTAAGACCTGGTCCCTGAACGCTTTCCGCCTGGACTAATTAGGCTCATAACGAACCGCAACTCCCCCCAACACTTTTAAATGAGCCCGACTATACGAGTTCACCACACAACAAGAAACAAGAAACAAGAATAAAACCGGTGACCTCCCTCTTCAGTCTTATGATACATCTATCATTGCACGTACGACTTACGAATTAAGACCTGGTCCCTGAACGCTTTCCGCCTGGACTAATTAGGCTCATAACGCACCGCAACTCCCCCCAACCTTTTTAAATGAACCCAACTATACGAGTTCACCAAACAACAAGAAACAAGAATAAATCCGGAGACCTCCCTCTTCAGAGTCATATAGGGGCTAAAAACCCCAAAAATAATTTTTTACCACGTGATCTATAGCACAATACTACACTTAAATGGCCGTTTAAAAAACTAGGAAAACGCTAAAGTCCCGTCGCGTTGATGGATGAGCTTTTTCGTAAGTTTTTAGTTTGCGTGGGATCTCTTTACTTATCAAGTGCCTTTTGAACGCATTGTAGGTGATTGTTGTCAAGTTTCCATTGTTACTTGTTAATTGTTATTAAATTCCTCAAAAAAACTTAATTTAAAACCTTTATTTATATGGTTTCTGGATAATTTTTTCAACTTTCTCTTTCAAAACGCAATACATCACCATTAGCGTAATGTCCATGTGCAAAATGAACATTCTAGCCCCACCCGTTTGGTCAGAATCGGCCCAAATGTGACGAAAATATCGCACTAAAAATAAAAAAACTCATATTAAAACCATTATTTCTATGGATTCTAGCTAACCTTTTCAACTTTTTCTTTCACAAGGTACTACATCACCATAACCTTAATGTCCATGTGATATATGAACGTTGTACCCCCACTCGTTTGGTCAGAATCGGCCCAAATGTGACGAAAATATCGCACTAAAAATCGAAAAAAATCGTAAAAGTACGATATTCATGAGAAATATTTTTTCGATTGTACCCAAAAACGTAGCAAGTCTAAGTTCAGAGATTTCGAAGGTCCCCTCAATTTTCCATCAAGATCGCATATGCCGTTTGCCCGGTAGAGAGCGAACAAACAGACAGAAAAACTAACAAAAAACAAAACACCCGAGCTATTTTTCTTGGGGTAACGTAAGTGAAAAACAAACAAAAAAACAGAAAGTCAAATTGAAGTCTTCACTTCGCTCGCTACGCTCGCTACGCTCATCCAATTGTATCTTGTAACTGTGATTTAACACGAATTTTTTAATTTTTTTGATCCAGAAATTGGCGAAAATTGGTGTTTTGGAAAATTTCCTAAATCGGCTTTAACCTACTTCTTTTTTGGTCCACATAGATACTAGAGCATAGTACCAATCTAAAATGATCCTTTATAACATCGTGTCTTGAAACTGTGCCCAAATATACCCTCAAACACGCAAAAATATGCATTCCAATATCACACCCCGTCTTGGTAATCAGCATATTTTGACCGAACTACTTGCCCAAATTACAAAACAAAATATAGAGAATTTACAGAAAAGGCTGTCGAGTACGTCAATAATGGCCAATATTTTTTTGGATCAAAATCCTCCAAGGTCACGGGCATAAAGATCGTCTTCATGTTATTTCTTATGGGAGATTTTTGCCGATGGGACCTAGCTCGAAAAATGTCATGTTTGACAATTTTTTGGGAGGTCATGGTGGCCCCAATTATTTTTCTGTTAGTTGCTAAATTCATTACTAGTTAGCCTGAATGAAATATATTTTTTGAGTTTAGTGGTTTAATACCCCTTTAAGATACATCTATCATTGCACGTACGACTTACGAATTAAGACCTGGTCCCTGAACGCTTTCCGCCGGGACTAATTAGGCTCATAATGAACCGCAACTCCCCCCAACACTTTTAAATGAGCCTGACTATACGAGTTCACCACACAACAAGAACAGAACAGAATAAACCGTGACCCCCTCTCAGTTATGATCATCTATCATGCACGTACGACTACGAATTAGACCTGGTCCTGAACGCTTTCCGACAACTAGAAGCACGATCATAAAAACCGTGCACCTCCTCTTCATCTATGATACATCTATCTTAGAGACCGATAGCCT
>JAMZAV010001436.1:0-141964 GCA_024449915.1 Sweltsa coloradensis
ATCAAAACATTAATTTAGAAAAACTGTCGTGTTTTAATGAATTTTTAAGAAAGTAACTTTAAAGTAACTCGTTACTTCATAAGTACTGTAACTGTAATCATTACTTTGGTAATAAAGTAACTGTAACTGTAACTGAATTACTTTGCAAGCAAGTAATGTAACTGTAACGAATTACTTTACAAAGTAACTTTTACAACACTGCATATAAGATACTCACTTTACACTGTCAGTACATGTGCCATAAGAGATACACACTTTAACTGTCAGTGCATGTGCCATATAAGATACTCACTTTAACTGTCAGTACATGTGCCATAAGATACTCACTTTAACTGTCAGTACATGTGCCATAAGGTAAACAATTAGTAGTTCTGTATCACGATTCGTAGGATACATGTATTTAAAACATGGAGATGTCTGATAGAGAATGCGCACGTAATTCCTGAAGTTTCGAACTGGTTGGGTGAGAAGCAGTGGTGTGGTCATAACGTGGCCCTGAATGTAGAATATGTGAAGTTCGCTGGTTTTGGCAAACGGTTTTTATAATTGGCATTTAACATTGTAAGAAAGGATATCCCGAGCTTCTCTAACCGTTTTATGTGCTCACTTTTTACATATTCGCAAACTTATATCGGCAATATATTATTCCGCGAAGTTGGACACTTGAAATACTATCCATTCTATGACATCCGTATAAATCTTTTAATATCCAGACAGGTTTCTCATTTCAAAGAAAACTTGACATAATCTTAGAGCCTTATTTCTATCCTACGTCCTTCATTTAGCCTGTGAATGCAATTGAATAACACTCAATGTAATATTATCTCAATTAATTAAACGGTAGGATAATAATAATGTGATCGGATCGTGCAAATTCCACAAAGCTAACAGCATTGTCGAAGTCACAACAAATTAGTTGGCATGGGAACGTCACGATTCTGGCCAAAATGTGCGTTCGTACTTTCGAACTACGTCCACATTGTTACGTACCAATCAAGCTAAATCTTTGGCGAACGCAGTGAGGTTATCACAATGCTAGTATATGGCTTGTTTACCCAAATACTGTACCGTTTGATCCGAAAACCTTCGCAAACATTTACCGAAAGTTAACATTTTGTTAGGACTTTGAAGACTCGCAAGAAAAAAATGGTGAATTAAATAAAAATGGACATGTATCCGAGAAATGTATGTTATAAATTATCTAACAGACAAAAACTAAAACAAGTTGATTTTCCTGTGAGTAATCCAAAAGGTACGTAAGTACTGCAGTCAGCGTCGTGTTGAGCCGAGACCCGGTTATAAGAACCTCTTGATCACCAAGTCCAAATCCAACCGCCAGTGCTGGTTCGCTCGACTCTGATGCGGGAGGTCCCGGGTTCAAATCCCGGCGAAACTGGAAATTCTGACTGAAGTTTTTTCCGAGGCTTTTGTGTTAAACAGCCCTCGGACATCCCTTCACAATAGTCTTATCTCCAATATACCTATTTAGACACCTGAAGAGGGGCATGAATTGCACCCTGGGCAGGCTTCCCACAAAAATTATTATTTATTATTCACCAAATCGAGACAATTTCACATACACGTACGAAACATTTGAATTTTTAGGTGAATATTAATGAAGAACCTTCCAGGAAGGATATGCGAAGGCGTCAGACCACATCCCACATTTCCACATTTCACATAAATGTATATTACATTTACTTGTGATATTACTATAAAATGTATCTCTCATGGTATATTTTGGGTCATGTTACTAATAAAACTAAACACAACTATAAAACGGTTGTCATGCGCAATATACTTCCTTACAACCTGAAATTTACTAGGAAAACGCTAAGTCCCGTCGCGTTGATGGATGAGCTTTTTTGTAAGTTTTTAGTTTGCGTGGTACATATTTACTTCTCAAGTGCCTTTTGAACGCATTGTTGGTGATTGTTGTCAAGTTTCTATTGTTACTTGTAAATTGTTATTATCAATCTAAAAAAACTCATGGTAAAATCTTTATTCTATGGATTCTGGCTAAGTTTTTCAACTTTTTCTTTCAAAAAGCTAAACATCACCAGTACCTTAATGTCCATGTGAAATATGAACGTTGTAGCCCCACCTGTTCGGTCAGAATCGGCCCAAATGTCACGAAAATATCGCACTAAAAATCGAAAAAAATCGTAAAAGTACGATATTCATGAGAAATATTTTTTCGATTTTACCCAAAAACGTGGCAAGTCTAAGTTCAGAGATTTCGAAGGTCCCCTCCAATTTTCATCAAGATCGCATATTATGCCGTTTGCCCGGTAGAGAGCGAACAAACAAACAGAAAAACAAACAAAACAAAAACAAACAAACAAAAAAACACTCGAGCTAAAATTTTTTGGGGGTCGGTGAAATTGAAGTCTTCGCTTCGCTCATCCAAAAATGTTTAGGATAAATTTTAGTTAACAAACAACCAACAATTTTAAACCGAATATAATATTTGATGAAATCTACTCTATCAATACTTTTATTGTGATGCACTTGTAAAACACACGTTGCACTCTTACTCTCAGGCCTACACACATGTCCTACCCGTATGAGTGAGGCACTGCCCATTAATGTAGGCCAGTATATCTTCGATATTACAATGGGAGGGTCAGCAGTGGTTTCCAGACTTAAAAATGCATATTATTACCAGCATAAACGTTGCGCGTTGCTTTTCATAGTGTTTATTTGTTGGTATCGCTACAGAAGCCTGGAAGGGCGTGTCCTAATCTTTTACTCAGAGTTAGAATAGAACCAGGTCGAACGATTCAACACCTTCCATTGGAACTACCACTAGGAAAATGCTTAAGTCCCGCCGCGTTGTTGGATGAGCGTAATTGGTGCATTGAGCTGCCATGTGTTATGCGGATTTTCTGTTGTTCTGTGAAACAATTATTACTAAGTTAAAGATTTTTAAATTTAAATTAAATAAAATCAAAGAAAACTGGACTTTCAAGTTCCGAATGGCGAGACGCACTAAAAATGACATGTAATGTGGCTCCAGTTCGAGTTCTCCATGGCAGAAGCATGAACGGTAACCGTTGTCGTCGTTGCGATAGCGAGATAGAAACCCTTCCTCACGTTCTTGGCTTCTGCAAACATGGAGAGTTACTTAGGAACAGTCGTCATAACCATGTCCGGTCTCTAATCGCCAATAAATTTCGGAAACTATGCTGGGAAGTAGCTGAAGAAGTGAACGGCTTGTCTGCACTTGGAAGTATTCGGCGGATCGACATCATTGCAGTTAATTCAACTACAAGGGAAGGTTTCATACTTGACCCGACGATACGCTTTGAACGCAGTGGAGATCAAGCTGAACAAGAAAACACTCAAAAACAGGACATATACCGACCAACAATACCATACTTTGCAGACAAATACAATGCAAACCCAATACATGTCATCGGATTGTTTGTTGGTGCAAGGGGGACAATCCCAAAGTTTTTGTTGATTTTAGCAACACTTTTAAGTTAGGCAAAACACTGATACAAGACGTATCGATGGTGGCATTGAAAGGTTCCATTTCCATTCTTAGGAATCACCTTTATGGCCTAAACATGTAATTTTTAATTGTATTATTATGACTAATTTCTTGAATTTGTATTTAAATTTTAAACCTTTTTAATTGTTATTAATCAATGAATGTTATTTTTATTCTGTGTCCTTGTGGCAATTGTATTTGTACAACAGAGTTTTGTTTTGTTAAAAAAATAAAAGTTATCTCTCTCAATTTTTTAATTAATCGTAATTCTAAAAAAGAAAAAAATCGTAAAATTGCGATTTTCATAAAAAATAATTATTCGATTGCGCTCAAATTTCACACGAATATATTAATTCATAAAATTAAGGTTCTGTGAAAAAATTATTACAATCGGTTAAAGCATGTAGGTGTTATAAGTCAAAGAATTGTTTAAAAAAAGAAAAAACCCGAAAAATTTCGATTTTCATGAGAAATAATTTTTCGATTGCGCTCAAATTTCACACGAATATCTTAATTCATAAAATTATGGTTCTGTGAAAAACTCATTAAAATCGAATAAAGCATGTAGGTGTTATAAGTCGAAGAAATTTTAAAAAAATCGAAAAAAATCGTAAAATTGCGATTTTGATGAGAAATAATTTTTCGATTGCGCTCAAAAACGTGGCAGCTCTAAGTTTAGAGATTTCGAAGGTCTCCAGAAAATTTCATTGCAATTGGAGTATCGGTTTAGCCAGAATCGTGCTGACAAACACACAATAATACAGAAAAAAAAGAAAAGAAAAAAAACATTCCGGATTTTTTTCTCCAGTGTAGTGAAATGGAATCTTCGCTTCGCTCGCTACGCTCAACCAACAAGAAATATTAGTTGTTTGTAGTTCTTTTTCAGGTTGGGTGCACATAAAGTAAAAATCTATGAAAATCTAATACATAAAATGCACAATGCATGTGAATATTTTGTTAAAGTGGTAAAATTTTAACTATCGAATTCAAATTCAATTTGTTAAGTACAATAAATTGAAAAACATGCAATAAACGAAAATAATAAATAATAAATAAATAAATAATAAATACAAATAACAAAAAAATAAAAGCAAAATAATAACGATATTTTTTTAACTTTTCAGATTTAGCGTTCTGAACATGTCCCCAATAGCGCCCCCAATCAAAGTTCATTTTTTTCCTAATCAACCCTGTTCATCAATTATCCTTTCTAAGTATTGTGCAAGGTCCTACTTTTACCACTGTCAAATAGCAGCTTTTTCTCAGCCATTTAAAACAAGTTATATCACTTAACTTAAATACACAGTGGCGTGATGCCATGTGAAAAGTTAATTTTAAATGCGTAATAACCAAACACAATATTTAGAAAATATTACATTTGCATTAATCCTTGGTTTTTATCACAAACCTTCAAAAAACGTAAATGTCAAGGAAGGAATGCATATTTAACGATGCCAATCATATCATTGTAATTCTTAGTGATATTGCACTGTAAAAGGTATTGTCAATTAGATTTCTCTTGACCACAAACGACGAACTTGCTGCAGGCTTGTGGATTTAATTAATGGGGGGGGAGGAGGGGGAAAGGTCGTTGAGTGATGGCAAGTAGTGCACTGTGCAATGATAAGACTAAAATATGGTGATTTAAAAAATGAATAAAACAAATAGGATTAACTTTTTATAGTATGGCCTCGCTTTCCCAAATATGACCAATGCAAGGTTGGCTTGATGTAGAAATGCAAGTATTTTATGTTTATTTATGAGGTTCGGTAAATCTTTAGCCAGTAAAACTTGTTCCGAATGAGGAGTTTGTAAGACTTTTACAGGATAAAATGGGAAGGATAAAAGGGGAATAAATAAACTTGAATTATTAAATCACCCTATTTATTTTATTGGTAGTTCGTACTTTGTAAACTTGTATTTTGTAATTTTGCTATTTCACTTATTTGGTATTTTGTATTTGATTATACTTGATATTTGGACTTTCTTATTTTGTATCTTTTACGCACAGTTACCTAAAGATGAATTTAATTTAAAATAACATTAGGGAAACTTGCTACCGATGAAAACAGAATACGCCATTCGATTAAAATACGTTTTTTGTTGGAAATTCCCTTCAACAAGAATGACACAGAATATTTGTTTGACCCTTGTTGTGAGGGGGCGGGATTAGCATTTTTTTAAATTGGCATTTTCGTGCACTCGGCACCTCCACCATGAATTTTAAATATTGTTTAGTTCTTTTCGCTACGTATATTTGGAATGAGCTAGTCCACTACATAACTACTCGTATTATTTGTTGTTGTTAAAAAAATTAACATATATATTTGTATTGTTTCTGCTCAATATAATATTATTTGTATATAATGTATATCTTCCATTGTCAACCAATTATTTCAAACACAGTCAACGTAAATAAGAAAACTTTATTAAATAAGATTATAGATAAGAACGTAAACAATGATCTTATTCTAACGTAACATTCAAATTTCAACTTATACGAGGATGCTTGTCCTTCAGTACGATTCGCGGTCACTTGATGCCGAGCTGTGACGTCATTGCTAGTAGCCTATTCATGGAAATAGTTTGTTTTGGCGCCAACTCTTGATATTTTAAATATCAGTCACGCTATTACTAAATCGTAACTTGTTCTCGCGAAACAAGAAAATTAATTTGAATGAATCAATGAATACGTCCCCTGGGTTTATAAAGCGATTTAAGACAACCTAAAAATGATCTAAATCGCTAATTTCCGTTTTATAATAGTCCACTGACGGTTACCTGTCAAGTAGTTATCAATATTGACGCAGGAAAGAATTCGTTTTGCGAGGTGTACTTCTAAGATTAATAACGACATTTTCTCTGTTCTGTATTCAAAGATTATATAACTAGGCAGTAGCCAAGCAGTAGGTAGGTTAATTAACTTGATCCTGCCAAGACTACTGTCGGGAGTTGATAGGACAACTAACTGATTTGATAGATTGCATGCTAGTAATGACTAAAGTTATGTTGGAGTCAATCGAGTAACAGAGGTGTGCTAAGGTTGTATTACTTATGCGGGCGCGGAGGCGAATCTGACCACTCACTGTGTTTTTTTCTTCTTCTGATAACGGCGAATAATATATTTTATCCTTTTACAAACAAAAATCAATAACGGATTCAACACACACATTTCTTCATTAATTCATTGATTTTAAATGAAATCTTCGTGAAATCTTCTTTAGTTACCCATTTTTGCGTGGGAATTTCTTCCAACAACCTAGATTTTTCGTGGTGGATTTCGTATTGGATCCGACTAATAAAATCAAGCACAGGCTTATCTTGTAAATCGTATATAATCGTTCGCAATCGTATCGTATCGTATGGTTTGGATTTTCTATCCAGTACGAATAGGGCGTTGGTCCGAAGAGTATGGCTCTACGAGGACGTGGGTTCGAATCCCGCGTAAGGCAGTTTTTTTTGTAATCGCCCTCCAACGTCATCTGTCACCACCAATCGTCTCGAATAGCATTAGTGCTTGAATATTAAACTAAGCCTCGAAATAATTTTCAATGTTTTTTTGTAAATTTCTGGTCCATGTCTCGCAATTCTTTGCAACCAATCCTGAGCTGATCTCGGTGTCTCAAGGACGATATCTTCCAAGCTTTATGTATCTTCTGGCTCGAAACGTACAAATTCACGTTTGTAATATGGTGTAATAAAATCCATGTATTTTAACATTTTTACATTTTTTTAAAAACATTTTTAACATTGTTTTAAAATTAATTATTTAAGTAAATTTGGGTAAAAAAATTAATGTGGGACATTTTCTATTTTTGTAATTATTACTAAATTTGGCAAATCGCTTTGAGTCCGAAAATTTGTATCGAGTGTTCCTTTAAAAAATTCCGTTGCAGACTAAAAGACAACGTAGGTAAAGCATTTAAAAAAATATAATTATGATGATTCTGTTTCAATATCTGCTTAACTTTTACTATAAATTCAATTGCTCAGATCTTGTGTCTTATCAGATTATTTAAATTTGGCTAAATCCTAAAAACAAATATTATTTATTTATTTATTATTTATCATTAACATTTTGCATTCATTTTTTCCACGATATCTGTGGAAATAATCATATCAATCAGATGCTTTATTAACAGCAGGAAATGCATTCAAAAGAATCACTTTAATTTTTTTGCGTGAATGTTTGATCCGTTTCTAACACCTACAATTAGCTCAACCTTGGCGTTATTGTTCATACGTACGTAACATCCGTCACGTTATATTTCAGCGGCGTTATCTCGACGAGTACGCCTGACTAATAAGATGTGACGACGTCGTCTAGATCGAATGCAACCGTCTCATATAGTTCAAGGCCGTGTCTAGAGGCGACTCCACCCGAGCCCAGCTGGTCGTACACTGTCCGGGGCACTTCAGCGTGGTGAGACGTGACGTCACGTGATTTAAGATCCAAGGAACGATACGTCTCACTGTGAGAGACTGGGATAATATTGATAACAATAATAATAAAAATACAAATAATAATAATAATAATAATAATAATAATAATAATAATAATAATAATAATAATAATAATAATAATAATAATAATAATAATAATAATAATAATAATAATAATAATAATAATAACAACCAAATAATATATATTTTTTTATGTTGACGAATACTTTCGTGGCTAGACATTATTTCAACTTATTTTACAAATAATTGTTTTTACGGTTAAGCCACTCCTTGAGTTAAATTGTCACTCAAAGTTTCGGAACGAACATTGCATTTCCTTTATCAAGAGATTGAATTGCAAACTGAAATTAGAAACAATAAAAAAAAGAAAAGCAAAAAGCAAAAAAAGCCAGAAAAGCAGTCCAACAAAAATAAATAGAAAAAATTTAGAAAGATGATCCATTGAAGTGCTTGGAGCTTATGTTCAAGTATTCTATTTTCAGTTTGTTATTCTATCTATTGATAGAGGAACTCCAATGTTAGTTCCAAAACGTTGAGTGATAATTAAACGCAATGAGTGGCTTAAACCGTTAAAACAATTTGTAAAATAAGTGAACATATATAATTGGATGAGCGAAGCGAAGACTTCAATTTCACTGACCCCCCCAAACAAATTTAGCTCGGGTGTTTTTTTTGTCTGTTTGTATTGTTCGCTTTCTACCGGGAAAACGGCATATGCGATCTTGATGAAAATTGGAGGGGACCTTCGAAATCTCTGAACTTAGACCTGCCACGTTTTTGGGTACAATAGAATAAATATTTCTCATGAATATCGTACTTTTACGATTTTTTTTCGATTTTTAGTGCGATATTGTCGTGACATTTGGGACGATTCTGTCCAAATGGGTGGGGCTACAACGTTCATATTTTACATGGACATTGAAGTTATGGTGATGTAGTACCTTTTGAAAGAAAAAGTTGAAAAAGTTTGCCATAATCCATAAAAATAAAGGTTTCAATATAAGTTTTTTGAGTTATGTAATAACAATTAACAAGTAACAATAGAAACTTGACAACAATCACCTACAATGCGTTCACAAAGCACTTGAAAAATTAAAGAGATCACACGCAAACTAAAATCTTACAAAAAAGCTCATCCATCAACGCGACTAAAAAAAAGCGTTCGCGAAGCGGCCTAGTAATTGGATTAGCGAAGTGAAGACTTCAATTTCACTAACCCACCAAAAAATTAAGCTCGGATGTTTTTTTTTTTTTTTTTGTCTGTTTGTTCGCTCTCTACCGGGCAAACGGCATATACGATCTTGATGAAAATTGGAGGGGACCTTCGAAATCTCTGAACTTTGCGTCTTGCCACGTTTTTGGGTACAATCGAAGAAATATTTCTAATAAATATCGGACTTTCACGTTTTTCCCCCCGATTATTAGTGCGATATTTTCGTGACATTTGGGCCGATTCTGACCAAACGGGTAAAGCTACAACGTTCATATTTTACATCGACATTAAGGTTATGGTGATGTGGTACCTTTTAAAAGAAAATGTTGAAAAAAATAGCCAGAATCAATAGAAATAAAGGTTTTAATAAAAGTGTTTTGTTAATAACAATTAACAATTGTAACAATAGAAACTTGACAACAATCACTTACATTGCCTTCAAAAAGAAACCTGCAAAAGTAAAGAGATCCCACGCAAACTAAAAACTTACAAAAAAGCTCATCCATCAACGCGACTAAAAAAATCGTTTGCGAAGCGGCCTAGTATTAGTTCAACCAAACAACGGTCAATGTTTTTAAATTATGATCATCTGACATAGCCAATTTTTTGTGGGTCGTGTATTATGCCCAATAAAAAGAATTCAATTACGTTTACCCCGGATATATTCCTGCTCTAAATGTTTGGGTTGGAAAGCTGATTGTTGTCTTTATTTGTAACATATACTCTTGTCTACAAACTTACGTACTTCGAAACTTTGTCTCATTAATATCTTGCACTGTACGAACTGTTACTTCCGCCTGTACGAAATATATAATTGAATGATACAAGATACAAGCTTTATTCTATTAAAAAAAAATTATTCTGTTTATTTTACGTAATTGGATGAGCGTAGCGAGCGAAGCGAAGATTCCATTTCACTACACTGGAGAAAAAAATCCGGAATGTTTTTTTTTCTTTCTTTCTTTCAGTATTTTTGTCTGTCTGTTAACACGATTCCGGCTAAACCGATACTCCAATTGGGATCAAATTTTATGGAGGCCTTTGAAATCTCTGACATTAGAACTGCCACGTTTTTTAGCGCAATCGAAAAATTATTTCTCATGAAAATCGCAATTTTCGATTTTTTTCTTTTTTTAAAATTACGATCAATTAAAAAAATTTAAAATTTAAGTTTAATTTTTATTTAATTTAATTTAATTTAAAAAAAAATTTGAACTAAGTAATAATTTTTTCATAGAACAACAGAAAATCCGCATAACACATGGCAGCTCAATGCACCAATTACGCTCATCCAACAACGCGGCGTTTTCCTAGTTATTATGCATAGCAGACTTTTGGTGGAGGTGCCGGTCTGACTTTGTAACGTTATGTGAAGTCTACTTTGTCGTATAATTCTGCTGTTTTTTGGATGAGTGAAGCGAAGACTTCAATCTCACTGACCCCCAAAAATTTAGCTCTGGTGCTTTTTTTTTTTTGTTTGTTTGTTTTTTGTCTGATTGTTCGCTCTCTACCGGGCAAACGGCATATGCGATCTTGATGAAAATTGTAGGGGACCTTCGAAATCTCTGAACTTAGAGGTGTATTGTTTTTGGGTACAATCGAAGAAATATTTCTCATGAATATCGTACGTTTCCGATTTTTTTCGATTTTTCATGCAATATTTTCGTGCCATTTGGGCCGATTCTGACCAAACGGGTGTGGCTATAACGTTCATATTTTACATGGACATTAAGGTAATGGTGATGTATTGCTTTTTGAAAGAAAAGGTTGAAAAAGTTAGCCAGAACCCCAGAATCCATAGAATAAAGGTTTTAATATGAGTTTTATTTTTGGTTTATAATAACAATTAACAAGTAACAATAGAAACTTGACAGCAATCACCTACAATCCATTCAAAAAGCACTTGCAAAGGAAAAGTGGTCCTAAGCAAACTAAAAACTTACAAAAAAGCTCATCCATCAACGCGGCGGGATTTAAGCGTTTTCCTAGTATAAATTGATTGCTTCTTTTGGAATTCTGTGCGTGAAATGTAAAGATTGTGTACCTACTACTGCTACATGGAAGCATGCTGCTGCCTCGATTGTTGAGTTGAGCAGTTGATGGTAGCGTGTTTGGTGGAGGTGCCGGTCCATGTTCGTGCTGGCCTCAACTCAAATGCACCCGCTCAGGTTTAGACCGCTGAACGGTTGGAAATATCATCACCAAATTTTGCATGAATGTTAATAAATTACCTTTCTATTGATATCCACACTTGTGGTTGCCAAAAATTAGCCGTAATTAAAAAGTCATAGTGAGAGATGATTCCAAAACGTGAAAAAAATGGAAAATAAAAAACTTGGATTTGCTTGGCTGCGGGCGAACGACCGTCGCCCTAGATATGTGAATGTTCAACTTGTGGATTTATCAAGTTTTATTGTATTACGTCAAACCCACGAGAAACGATGGAAGGTGATTTATGTTGACGAATAATAATCGTGAATGGAGCAAATTGCGAGGTCACCTAAAAGGGGTTCGCGAAATTAATTATTTTACTGAGGAAGTCAGGGTTCAACTTGAAATTAATTCTACCGAAACTATTCACAGAGTCAATATAATTATATAAATTTAAACTGAATATAAGCTTAATATAAACTCCGATTCGGAAATGTGTTGTTCATTTACTAAACAATTAACATATAAACAGTTATGTGGTACATGTTACTATTAATCTAGATTTTTAGCTATGGTTTTAAACGGTGACCATGGTAGGTAAAACTTTCAAATAATGACTATGCATATGATTTTACAATTTAAAAAAAAGATGATTGATAAATTTAAAAAATGCACATTGGCACGCTTTTACGTCTAGATAATCATAACAAATTTATTTGTTGAAAGTGTAGCTTTATGTATTAAAATATGATTTATTATCACGTAGCAATATACATATTTCAGTTGTTTATTCATACAATCTATTACTTCGAAATCGAATTTAAATATTGTGAATTATGCAATGAAACAATGAACACTCGACTCAGCCTTGACCTTTTTACTTGCATACCTCAAAACATTATTTCACATGCAAATAAGCTGTAGAATGACTTGATAAGATCTCCGAGATACTAACGCTTAGTTGTCCGACACCTTCTGCTATTGTGAGAAGATTCCTACAGCAATGTGGAATATTTGTGCATACGCTGAAACAATTACAACGTGTTGTTTAGTGTCTCTCGACCTGCTATACGTGGTGCTTGAATAATCTGTCTGGTTCGTCTCTACAGTTTGTATGCTTGTTGTATGTCAATGTTTCACAGTTTGTTTAACATTGTTCAAGAAGAACAGAAGAAATATGCTATGATTGAAACAGAACCATATATTATTCCAGCAAATAAATCAAGTTTGATATACTTTGACGTGGTTCGATTATCATCCAAATTTTGAATTTCTCAGGTCCATGTTTAGGTTTTGTTTAGGTTTTGAAAGCAAAAGGCACTGCGTCTGAGAGCTGAAAACCCCCCAACTCGGGTAGCTGTATACAGGGCCGCGAGTTCGTCGTCGCATTCGCATGCGCTTGGCTGCGGGCGACGACCGTCATCCACACATACCCTACAAATAACTTGTAACAGGACAGCCACACCATACACACTCAAAGACATTGAAATCAAAAAGAAGGTCAAAGCTTACGTAAAATCTACGTGTACGTACTCCTAGATCTAAATACATAAATTCAGTACGCCCCTTGACTGCATCATTGTTAAGCTTGGCAAAATGTAATTTGCAATTATTATTTTTAAGATGCAAATTTATCTTGCCAAACTATGCAAGGATGCAGTTACGTGAAGTAGTGAATTTATTTACTGTGAGTACACATATGTAGAAGGGTAAACAAGCTTGGCCCTTCTTTTGAATTCTGATTGGCATTAGCACAGTTTATATGTAAGATGGCAGCCTGGTATGCCAAGTGGCGAACTTCGATCAACCCATCCAAAACGAAAGCGGTTTATTTCACAAAGCGACGGAAGCCGCTACTGCCCTATCTGGAGCTAGCAGGAGTACAGATCCCTTGGTCAGCATCTGCCAACTACCTTGGTACGGAGATGGATGCGCGCCTTACCTGGTTAAACCACATTCAAAACATCCATCGCAAAGTCACTGGAAAAGCGGCAGCCCTACGCCCTCTACTTACTTCCCCGCAAATTGATTTATCTGACCGTCTGACCATCTACAAACAGATTCTCCGACCGGCCATCGCCTATGCATGCCCAGTGTGGTCCGGTGTGACACTCAGCAATCTTGATTCACTACAACGGCTACAGAATAGAATCTTGCGAATGGTGTCCTTCGCCCCGCGCGAAACTCCCATCCACCTTCTCCACGAAGACCTAGGAATGGTGCACCTCCGTGATGTCTCCCGAACATTCTACAACGACCTACCAGACAGAAGAAATCCGACCATTCAGGCGCAGACACAGTTCCTTCCGAGCCCAAACGACATATATATTAGACCTATACGCGTTTCCAAGCAAAGATAGATGGCAGCACTAAAACGCAACATGTCGGACCGATCAGTGATAGAGGCGAGCTGCTTACGGCGGGCGCTGTATATTCAGTTAGGTTCAACTTGATTTTTGTTACATTTCTGATCATTTGCGAAAACATTGTTGATTATGTCATATCGTCCGCGTATTTTATTAGTAAAATTCGTAAGTTTTGGGGATCGGCTTTATCAAAAACGGGAATTTAATGGCATTTTAAAGTACAACAAATAATTGAGATTATTTGATGATATTAGCTCGAAAAGAATAAACCACACTGTTTAACTATTAAATACAGAAACAAGTGTATCAAATAATGTTGAATGATGAAGAGCGATGATATTTTGCCAAGAAAATGTTGCCCACCAATACTAATAATTTCAATAATTTACTTGATATCTAAAAATCAAAATTATAGCCCTACACTTGTTTTGCACGTTTTCTACATCGTTTTACAATGTAAACGCAATCGGAGTAGGCCTATATCTACTATACACTTTTTAGGACTGCTGTTTTTTTTTTAAATATACATTTTACAATAAAAGTAGGCCTATTTTTATTATTGTTTTGTATGTCAATAATGGCATGACGCGTCATTCTGCAGACAGCTTTAAAATCTTGTAGGTCATATCATTATACTTATTCTATTGTAATAATATAAAATATAAATCGTATTTATTATGATATTATGTATAATATTATGTAATGAATGAACAATGACGGTAAACGGTATATGCAGGCCTACATTAATATTAGGTAGAAAAGCAGTTGGGACTTGTGCATAAGCCCCAATACAATTATTATTATTTTTGTTATTGTTTTGTTATAATTATTATGACTTTATTTATATTAAATTATCATTTTCAAACTAAAGAAGTATATCTCAATTATAAGTGCCATGAGAAGCGAGCGATACTGTATGTGTGTGTTTACTATTACTATGAGTTGTGAACATTCTTGACGGTTTGAATTTGATTTAGTATTTATCGTACCCTGTTAGCCTATATTTAGTATATAGCCTAAAAATACCAATGATTTATTATGGTATTACAATTAGAGAATTGTAATATGGATACAAATGCCATCCTCGGTGTCTCATGGGTGCATGGGGGTCTGAATATAGTAATATTATTCTGATGGACATGGTCTCGAATCCCGCATATTAATGAGCGATTTTATCATTTTGGTGCACCCCCATGCTTTTGATTATCACCAATTAACAATATTTTGGGAGAGCAACGAAAATGTACCTGTGATTGTACATATTTATAAGTGACAAACACGGAATGACATGTGTTCTTCAGGTAAGCACATAGCGCGCTCCTCCGACTATCACTGATCGGACAGTTGCATTTTTCGCCACCAGGTAGCAACCCCTTTGCTTGGAAACGCGTATATCAGCAATCAGAACACCTCTCACCATACCACCTCGTCATCTCAACCGAAAGCGGCCCCCGATGTTCCAAGGAGGTCTTCCACCGCCCGCCAAGAAGAGACGGGAATAACAAAACCGTTCCTACTGTAAACTTATTTTTGCCCCCACCCACATCATACTGTACAATTATCTGGCGGATGATCCGCTATTCCCCAAATTAACCCCCCCCCCTTTCCCAATCATACAGTCTGGAAAAATCCACGACTCCGCGTTCTCATCATCAGGCACCCCCATCAAACCGTAATTTATGGCCATCAGAGGCCGGCATTTACATTGCCACTCACGGACAAAGCGTTCCGATGAGAAGAAGATAGATAGATGTGTATACATTACATGTTCAAATGTTCATCGCCTATTCGACCACACTTGTCATTGCTAAGTATGCGCCTTCAAGGCAACTAAATTTGTTCTCCAGTTTATTTTGATTGGCGAAAGATTGTATTAGATCCAAGGTTGTTATTTTATTCCTTAAATTATATTTATTCGAATAACAAAATTAAAGTCAACATAAAAACATTCAACACAAGTGAAGAGGTAAACAAACGAACAGCACAAATCTACTCATATAGTAAAACTATCTGGAGCAGAATGTGTAGAATGTCTAGCGAGTACCACAACTCACAGCATCTTACTATCCTCTCTTCCATCTGAAGCTATCTACACCCGACCGACAAACGATGTGTTGCCATGTAGTGTAGTGTAGTGTGGTGTAGTGGAGTGGTGTGTGGGTAGATGTTTATCCGACAATACCGACGAACTAACATGCTCAATACGATTAACAAGCTGTCATTTCTCACGCCATACAAGGCAAGTTAGAAGGAAATACAGGCCCAACACAGAACAATACACAGGGCTGAAGATATTGCCATGCAAGGAGATTCAAACGATTTATTTCTAATTTGGATTGTCAACAATTAGATAAAAACAAAATATGCATTTTGTTTTTTTATTTGTTTGTTTAAACTTTAACGTCTATCCTATTCAGTTATAAAAACAGGTTAACAAATGAGGACAACTAAATAACACTTATCTCATACACGTAGACAAAATAATGAACTATAGCTTAAAATACGAAACCAAATTAATGTTGGGAAAATATTCATAAATTTGTGGATGTCTGCATTTAATATCGACTTTAGGAATGTGTTATTGTGTATCTGTAGCTTATGTGTATCATAAAAAAATGGTTTGAAATAAAACATACATTATAATAAATATCACAAATTGTTTCCTGCTAAAAGTAAATTTAGGTTCACACCCTTGAGCATCAGTTTACATAATGTGTGCGTAACACACAACGCTCCCTGTCAACACGTGCGAATGAGAGCCTACGTGCTTTAGTTTGAGCCAGCCTAGAAGTACCTGTTGTTAATTTGTGTTCAAGCGACCTTCTACGAGTCATAAACTCAAAAGCTGAAACATTATACTACTGATTCGGCAAAACTCAGAGCAGTTGTGAAGTTGATTTTATCTAGAAGCTTTGAACGAGTTTACCATGGCTTGCAAATTAAGGATAATAATTACAGCGGTGAAGTTATTTCTCGAGCGTTCTTACCGACAATGCATGTGTGTCATAAATAGCATGGTTAAAAGCGACTTGTTGCCTGGAGTGCTGATAGATGCGGTTTAGCGTAGACCTATTTCGTGTGTTGAACATAAATCCAGAGCAAACCGTGGTCATAATTTTAAATAATTTTAAATAATTTTTGTGGGAAGCCTGCCCATGGTGCAATTCATGCCCCTCTTCAGGTGTTAACTATGTATGTTGCGGATAGGACAATTGTGAAGGGATGTCCGAGGGCTATTTAAGAGGACTCTATCCCTTGCATTCGCATTAACGACTGAGGAAAAGCTCGTAAAAAACCTTCAGTCGGGATGGCCGGTCTTGACGGGATTTGAAACCGGGACCTCCCGAATCGCGCGCTTAGCTCCCGAGCCAACTTTTCAGAACACATAGTTTGAATGAAGTCTCTTCCTTAACTTACTGTTGTGTGCTTTTTAGATAGGTCACAGGTGTGAAATGAAATGAATGAAATTGCATTGATACTTACGAACGTTGACTGATTGCATGTGAAATAACCGCAATAACGTTGTTTAATTGTATGAGCGTAGCGAGCGAAGCGAAGATTCCATTTCACTACACTGGAGAAAAAAAACTTTTTTTTATTTCTGTGCTGTCTGTTAACACGATTCCGGCTAAACCGATACTTCAATTGCGATGAAATTTTGTGGAGGCCTTCGAAATCTTTGAACTTAAAACTGCCACGTTTTTGAGCGCAATCAAAAAATTATTTCTTATGAAAATCGCAATTTTACGTTTTTTTTTCTTTTTTTAAACAATTCTTTGACTTATAACACCTACATGCTTTATCCTATTGTAATGATTTTTTACAGAACCTTAATTTTATGAATTTATATATTCGTGTTAAATTTGAGCGCAATCGAATAATTATTTCTTATAAAAATCGCAATTTTACGATTTTTAAAAAAAAATTACAATTAATTTAAAAAAAAAGTTTATTGTGTATTTAATTTAATTAAATTTTAAAAAAAATTCTTCAACGAAGTAATGATTTTTCCACAAAACAACAGAAAATCCGCATTACACATGGCAGCTCAATGCACCAATTAAGCTCATCCAACAACGCGGCGGGACTTAAGCGTTTTCCTAGTAACTAATATGCATTCTCCTTCAGTCACACTTTTAGCATGGCCAAGTTATAAGGCTCTGTTCGAAAGATGAACAAATACAAAACTTTAAATTAGTGAAATGTACTGTGTCATTACGATAAGGGGGTATGCTTACATAATGTACAAAATGTTAATTTTCACGACTGCACAGATATTATAAACGTAGTATCACGAATCGATTCAAAAAAGAAGTATCGAGAATCGATTCCAACAATAATTATTGAGTAATAGTTGAAATGAAAAACATGCCTGTTATGAATGTTGTCTGATCATCATTATTGCGGACAATCCAGGACCTTGGAGCTGGTTTATATTCTAGCCTGACCTCGTTTCAAAAATGCATACTTTATTAATTTATTCACATTAATCATAATAATTTGCTTCCTAGCTGTAGATCAAGGTATTTTGCTATTGTTAAATATAGCATATTATATTATGCACTTGCATGGATAAAGATCGATACCTTTTGAAGCATGTATAGATTGAAATCTTTCAAATCGTAAATTAGTTTATTAAATCATATTAATTGAAAACATGTGAGAGTAAACTAAATCGTACTTTATAGATTCTATGTACACATTATCATGAGCACTACCCTAGTGGATGAGCAATGGCGAAGAGTGGGGGTACTAACTCAAAACTTAATACCTACGACAAATCATAAAATTATCAATATCACACAAAATTTGACATCGATACCAATATATCAAAATTTTATTATTTGTGCCAACAAAATCTAAACTCAAAAAATTGTATGAAAAAGTTGGGCCTATTTTAAAAAATGTGAGGTTAAACGGGTTGATAAGGTATCGCCAAAAGTGTAATACGATTTGTATGACTTTGGAGCCGTTCTAGCAACGAAGCACATAATAAATTTCAGAGTTGTTCTGAATCGGCCTTGTTGATTCTGGCGTTGATTCGCGGGTGTTCGCACTGTCCATTCCACTGATTGCTATATTTCCTATTAAAATATCGATCTTTGGTTGGTTATCGCTCACTCGTCGATTGCGTCGGAGCCTGCAGGGTTGGCTTGGTCGCTTTGATTTAAAGTCCCCCACTGAAAATCAGTTATATAACTGAGTTGGCAGACTCTAAATAAAATTTATTTATTTATTATTATTTATGTTCCCTCGTGTTTCATGACCCGGCACTTCCACCACAATAAGCACGCGAACCGACATTTGAAGAAATTTAGCTATTTTTCTTAGGTATTGACAGCCTAAAAGGGCTCAAACTCCTAGACTCCGTTTTAGCTTTTTAACATTTCTTGAAATTAAAAATAAATAAATTGATATTTCGATATCGAGTCAAAATATCATCATCGAAATATTCCGACATATCGATATCGTATCGAAATATCGATTTCTTTGCCCAGCCATAGTGATATTTAAGTATGGGAGCTAGTAACCACTCTTACTACTGACTGTCACTTGTTTATCCCACACTCGAACCGGACATGTGAGTGGGTGGTAAACTTGTTCACGGGTACAGTCATAGGGTACTCCAGAATCCAAAACACACAGGAAAACCGCAGATATATTTGCAAATAGAATGGACGCGATTTCATTAAGGTCACATGACTAAGTATAACAAGTGTATCCTTGTAGTTAACCACCCTAGGGCTGTTAATTTTATTGGGCGATATCATGGGGCTTCCCAGAAGCAAAACCGCAAACAAAATCACTTACATCACGATTTTCGTGTGAGGTTGTTTTTGTTTGGTTTTTGCTCATTTTCTAAATAAAACTTGCATGCATTTAATGCTGTGGCTCTACTAACCCATATTTATAATTTGTTCCCTTGATTATATAAACATTTTCTTGGAAGAAATTAAGATAGAATTAAAAAATATGTAATTGGACTCATCACTATTTTGACAGTATTTTTTGTGGTTAGTGGCATTATTAATATGTTACTTTTTCTGCGAAAACAATGTTAAAGTTTTGCCATTAGGTAATATGTTTTTGGTGACTACTTTTTTTATTCCGTTACATCTTTTTCTCATTATATATTTGCAATAACATTAAATAAAAACTATCACTTAACAACATTTTGTTAATATTTTCTAGTTTATACAAAAGTCTTGTTATACCGTAGGCCTACATACAAATTACAATCGTGAATTTACTATGTACTTATAAAAAACGGTGTAATAAATAAAAATAAACACTTCACGCAGAAATTATTTTTTTTAATGACTAAGTAACATCAAATCTTTAACAAACATTAAACTCGATTTCATTAATCGGGAAACACTCAATCAATCAATGTATGTGTAATCCATCTCAGTGGGTTAATCCCGCGTAATACTTTCGTTCACATTTTCATTCTTTATAAAAAAGACTCATGATTGTGTATGAATAATATTTAAACGATGATTAATTCATTAGTACTTATAGAATCGATTAAAAACAGCAAAGAAGACGATGTCTATTTGGATGAGCGGAGCGAGCGGAGCGAAGATTCCATTTCACTACACTGGAGAAAAAAATCCGGAATGTTTTCTTTTTTTTCTTTCTTTCTTTCTTTCTTTTTTTTTGTATTTTTGTGTGTCTGTGAACACGATTCCGGCTAAACCAATACTCCAATTGCGATGAAATTTTATGGAGGTCTATGAAATCTCTGAACGAAAAACTGCACGGGGGGAAAAATCGATCGAAAAATTATTTCTCATGAAAATCGCAATTTTACGATTTTTTTCGATTTTTTTTTTAAATTCTTCGACTTATAACACCTACACGCTTTATCCGATTGTAATGATTTTTTTTTACTTAATTTTATGAATTAATATATTCGTGTGAAATTTGAGCGCAATCGAAAAATTATTTCTTATGAAAATCGCAATTTTACGATTTTTTAAATTTTTAAAACATTCTTCGACAAATAACACCTACATGCTTATCCCATTGTAATAATTTTTTCACAGAACTTTAATTTTATGAATTAATATATTCGTGTGAAATTTGAGCGCAATCGAAAAATCATTTCTCATGATAATCGCAATTTACGATTTTTTTCAATTTTTAACATTTCTTCGACGATAAAACCTACATGCTTTATCCGATTGTAATGATTTTTTCACAGAACTTTAATTTTATGAATTAATATATTCGTGTGAAATTTGAGCGTAATCGAAAAATTATCTATTAAAAAATCGCAATTTTACGCTTTTTCGTTTAAAAAAAATTACGCTCATCCATCAACGCGGCGGGACTTAAGCGTTTTCCTAGTACATTAGTACGTATAGAATCGATTGAAAACAGTAAAGAAGTCGCATGATTGTGTATGAATAATATTTAAACGATGACTATTTCATTAGTACTTACAGAATCGATTGAAAACAGTAAAGAAGACTAATGATTTTGTATGAATAATATTTAAACGATGACTATTTCATTAGTACTTATAGAATCGATTGCAATAAACATGCCAATGTCGGAACACTTACCTTCATTATCAATGTTATTAGTGCAAATCGTTCAATTACAATAAAAAATAAATTCTGCAATGTACGGATTAAAAGAAAATTACTACTTTCCCTGCAATTGAATTAATCGATATTCAATAATGTGAAATTCGTGTATGGATTATTATCTTTCGCGTGTATGCTATACTAGTGCGTAAGTGAGCATAAGTGTGTTAGGGTCTTCGGGCGTAAACGAGTATTTATGCAGGTAATAATAGTTATTTGAACAATTTATTTATAATATCCCATAGTCCATTACTCTTTGTTTCACTCAAGTTTATATTTAGCCGTCAGTGAGTCGCCTAGAGTGTTTTATAATTTATAGCATCGTGAACGTTGCTATCTGATACTACGGTCTCGCCTGCCTTACATGAGCAGGCCGTGTGTAGTGAGTGTTTTAAAATAGCGCAAGGTCATGGCGGGAAAAAACCAGCCACATCCCTACGTAATTTCATTTCAACCAGGAGATATCGAGTTGCAGCATAGGCTGAAATAATGATGTATAATTTCATATAATTAATGTAATTTTCATGTTAACTATCGTTACGCGGTACGCCTAGAAAACGGTCGCTTAAAAATAGGCGCTGATCAAGCTCATTTAAATGAGGAATTTGCGAGGTCATTGTCGATTTGAGTATGGTAGAAAATAAAAATAAAGTGTGAAGTTTACACAAACAATATTTTCGTCTCAGTGTCGCCTTGATAGGACCGTTTATAGGTGTATTTCTTATAGTTTCCAGGTAATGTTGCAGGGTCAGGCAAAAGCCGTGGTGACGAAACATTACCACCGCGAACTTATATTATTTATACTCAAAATATTTCAATGTTGCATAACATTTTTGCGGGATGTATCAAATACTGAAACTAGGGCTACAATTGCAGGGAGTTGAAACATCTACCATCCAGTATCCAGATACAATAATATTTTGCCATTATTTTTCCTATTACTCAATTTATTAAATGGCATTACCCCGTAAAACATACTTAAACGATGTACATACAACACCACTCACATACATACAACACCACTCACATACAACACCACTCACATAAATATACAACACCACTCACATACAATATACAACACCACTTACATACAACACCACTCACATACATACAACACCACTCACATACATACAACACCATCACATACATACAACACCACTCACATACAATATACAACACCCCTCACATACAACAACACCACTTACAAAAATACAAAAACCACCCCAAAACATACAACACCTTCAAATAAAAACCCCCCCAATAAACAAAACAAAAACACCCCACATACATAAAAAAACCCCTCACATACATACAACACCCCTTACATACATACAACACCCTACATACATACAACACCCTTAAAATACATACAACCCCCCTCACAAAAAAAAAAAACCCCCAAAAACCCACCCACATACATCAACACCCTCCTAATACAACACCCTCAAATACATACAACCCCCCAACATACAACACCCCTAATACATCAACACACTACATACTACAACACCCCTCACATACATACAAAACCATCAATACATACAAAACCCTCCATACATAAAAAAAAACAAAACCCCCTCACATAATACAAAAACCCCCCACATCATACAACACCACTCACATAATACAAACCACTACATCCTACACACCACTACAAAATACAACCCCCTACATACATACACACCATACATACATACAAACCCTCACATACATACAACACCCTTACATACATACAACACCCTCACATACATACCCCCCCCCTCACTACAAAACAAAAAAAAACCCCAAAAACCCCACCCCCCCCCCCCCACCCATAATACAAAACCCTTACATAATACAACACCCCCCACAACATACAAACCCCCTCCCCCTACATAAAAAAACACCCCTCATACACACCCTCACATACATAAACACCACTTTAATACATACAACACCCTCACATAAAAACAACACCATCACATAATAAACAAATTACATACATACAAAACCACTACATACATACAAACCCTCACATACATACACACCACTCACAACAAAACAACCCCTACAACATACAACACCCCAATACATACAACCCACTCACAAATACAAAACCCCTACTAATACAAACCCCACTAACAAAAACCCCTACATACATACAAACCCCCCCCCAACATAAACACCACTCCCTAATCAAACCCCCCACTACATTTAAAACACCCCCCACATACATACAACACCACTCACATACATAAACACCCCCCACTACATACCACCACCACAACATACAACACCCCCCCATACAACAACCCACTACATAAAACAACACCCTACATACAAAAACACCACTTACTACATACAACCCACTTTCATACAACAAAACCACACATACAACAACACCAACACATACATACAACACCCCCTTACATACAACAAAAACCCCCCCACATCTACAACACCCCCACAACAAAAACCCCTCACAACTATACAAAACCCCTCAATAAACAAAAAACCCCCTCCCAAAATACAACACCCCCACATACATACAAACACCCACTTACATACATACAACACCCCCACATAATACAACACCCCTAATAATACACACCACTACATACATACAACACCCCTACTACATACAACACCACTACTAATACAACACCATTACATAAAAACCCCTTTCAACATAAACCCACTTACATACATACAACACCACTTACAAAAACAACACCTTACATAAATACAACACCACTTTCATAATACAACACCCCTTACATACTACAACACCACTACATCATACAACACTCACTCCACATACAAATCAACACCCCCACAACTAAAAACTTAAACAAAACCCCTACATACAAAAACACCACTCACATACAAAAACAACACCCCCAATACTACAAAACCATTCATCATAAACACCAATCACAACATACAACACCATCAATACATAAAACCCCTACATACATACAACACCACTTCTACATACAAACACCCCTCACATACTCAACACCCTAATACTACACACCACTACTAAACAACACCCCTCACATAAAAATAAACACCACTACTAAATACAACACCATAATACATAAACACCACTTTCATACATACAACACCACTTAATAATACAACCCACTTTCTACATACAACACCCTTACATAATACAACAACACATCTCACCCCCTAATCAAAACAAACCCCCTTTTCATACAAAAAAAAAACCCCCACTTACAAACATACATACAACAAAAACCCCCAATACATACAACACCCTTACATAAATACAACACCACTTACTACATACAACACCCTTACATACTAAACACCACCCCATACATACAAAAACCACTTTCATACATAAACACCTACATAATAAACACCACAAAATAAAATACAAAAACCACTTTCAAATAAAAACCATTACATAATAAACACCACTTAATAAATACAACACCACTTACATTTTCAAAAACCCCTCAATAAACAACACCACTTACATACAAAACACCCCTTTCATACATACAACCCACTTTCATACATACAACACCCCTCACATACTACAACACCCCACATACAATATACAACACCACTTACATACGTAAACACCCTTTCCCTAAATACAACACCACTTACATAATAAACACACTTTAAAACATACAAAAAACCCCACATAAAAACAAAAACCATACATACATACAAAACCCCTCACATACATACAAAACCCCTTACTACATAAAACACCCCTTACATATAAAACACACCACTAAAAACAAAAACCACTACATAATTAAAAAACCACTTACAACATAAAAACCACTACAAAAATACAACACCACCACATAATAAACACACCACATACATAAACACCATCATAAAAACACCCCTTACAACTACAACACCCTTTCAACATAAAAAAATTTCAACAAAAAACCCCCACATAAAAACACACCACTACATCATAAACACCCTTCACAACAAAACAACAAAAACACCCCTACATACATACAACACCACCACTACAACAACACACTTACATACAACAACACCACTCACAAATACAAAACCCCACCCCCCATCACATAAAACAACCCATCACATACTACAAACCCTCACATAAAAAAACAACACCCTCACTACAAAAACCCCCCCTCACATACATCAACACCCCTACATACATAAAACCCCCCCCCCATACATACAAAAAACCCCCCACATACAACAACACCCTCAATACAAAACAACCAATACATAAACACCAAATACATACAAACCACTACATACATCAACACCCCTCCCATCATCAAAATAATAAAACCAATAATTTAATAAAAATTTTTTAAAAATTTTAAAATACAACAATCCTTTAAAAAATTAAACAAATTTATCAAAAATTACCCCCCTCCAAAATCCAAAAAATTTAAAACAAACCCCCCCACATCCCAAAAATAATAATCCACCCTCCAAATAACATTTTAATCCACACTTTAAAAACCCTTTAAACAAAAAACTCACATCATAGTTTAAAGGATTAAAAAAAAATTGGGGGGGGGTTTTTTTTAAAATTTTTGGAATTTAATTACTTAAATATTTCCCGGATAAATGTTTTGGGCAAAACAATTTTTTTCTTTTTATAAGAAAAAAGAATTTTTCCCTTTTTTAATTTTAGGTTCCCCAAATAAAACCAAATTGCCAATTTAAAAACTTCTTAAATGGAAATATCATATATTATTTAAAGATTAAAAAAAAAAATTTAAAGATTTAATATTTTTGGTGTTTTAAAAGATCTGGTAATAAAAGCGGAAAACAATACCTTTTTTATGAAAAGAAAAAATTTGGTAAGGGGGGAATAATAAAAATTAAAAAAATTTAAATTTTAAATATATTAATTTTTAGACAATTTAAAAGGAAAAAATTTTGGAAGCGTGAATACCAAAAAGCCCTAAAAGTTTAAAGGGAGGAAAATAATAATTTTGAAAAAAGTTTTTTTGGAAGACGAAGGGAAAATAATCCAAAAATAAATTAAAAAAAATGAGTTTGAAGGGGAGAGAGGGGGGAGGGGAAAAAAAAAAAGGAGAGAGAGAGAGAGAGAGAGAGAGAGAGAGAGAGAGAGAGAGAGAGAGAGAGAGAGATGTGAGGGTAGAAGGTAATAGTGTGAACTGGTGTGAAAAGCAAGAAAGAAGAAGAGGAGATGAAGAAATGTGACCCGACTTTTGTTGGAAACAGGTGTAGTTGAAATAAATTATAATATATACTGAAGAAGGCCGTCTAAACCTTTAAAATTTAATTAATGCTTTAGTCTAGGTCCGGGTTTGACCCTGGATTTGTTCTGCTCTTTCGAATGAAATCGACAACAAATAGCTAGAGGCAATGTCAATCATATCATTGCATTGGTTTCAAGTACCTTCGCTTGTGGAACTGCTTAGTCATGGCAAGTTTTTGCATCTTTCGCTGAGCCATATAACAAGGATTTTACGAGATTGACCTCGATATTATGAATGTACCGGAATCTCGACAGAAATCTATCAGCAACAATGGTATGCATATTAAATTATTGCAAACGTTCATTAATAAAATGTTACAGCGTGGGTGGCTGTGTGGCTGGGGTATTCCCAAGAATAACACGACCTTACACAATTTACTTAACTTTTTATTTTGTGGTTAACTAATAATAGAGCAGGATATAAATGTCAATGTCTAATTCCTTGCATGTAGGAAGTGATTAATTGTGTAAAAATTGAGTCAGTAGGTCTAAGTGATATTTCTACTAAGTTAATTGTACATTAGTAAACAAGGTTTGTGCAGGTAAACTAGGAAGCTTCGCAAACGCTTTTTTTAGTCGCGTTGATGGATGAGCTTTTTTGTAAGTTTTTAGTTTGCGTGGGATCTCTTAACTTTCGCAAGTGCTTTTTGAACGCATTGTAGGTGATTGTTGTCAAGTTTATATTGTTACTTGTTAATTGTTATTATATACCTAAAAAAAAATATTAAAACCTTTATGGATTCTGGCTAACTTTTTCAACTTTTTCTTTTAGCGCCAATACATCACCATTACCTTAATGACCATGTAAAATATGAACGTTGTAGCCCCACCCGTTTGGTCAGAATCGACCCAAATATACGAAGATATCTCATTAAAAATCGAAAAAATCTTAGAAGTACGATATTCGTGAGGAATGTTTCTACCATTATACCAAAAAATGTGGCAGGTCTGAGTTCAGAGATTTCGAAGGTCTTCTCCAATTTTCATCAAGATCGCATAAGCCGTTTGAACGGTAGAGCGCGAACAAACAGACAGAAATACAAAAAAAGAGCTAGTTTTTTTGAGGGGTCAATGAAATTAGTCTTCGCATCGCTCATCCAACAAGTTCCTAAATTGTAATCCTAATTTGACATACTCCTATATAATTAACTATGTGCACATCCCACTCAGTTAGATCATTTACTGTCTAAATTATAGAATAATAGCATTTCTACATTAAAAACGAAACAAAACTCTGTTGTATTGAAACAATTTCCCAAAGACACAGAATAAAAATAGCACTACACAGTAACACACTACACTACAACATTTCACACAAAATTGTAAAATTGAAAATTAATACATTAATATTACAAACATTATTGATTATAAGTATTTTACCTTAGTCAGTGAACGAACTAAAAATGTCAACCCATTTACTAGAAAGGAAATTAATCTTAATTGTATTGGTTTAGCGTTCGACTAGTCTTAGTGTTACATAATATTAAAAGGAATGTCAAGGGCATGACCTTGTCAGATTGCCGATTTCCGTCGTACTCTTATCCAGGGCACAGCTTCGTAAAACATATAAGTTGCGCAAAATAATAGCAATTTTTAATTAAACGCAAAAACGTCAATTTTATGTTAATGTAGTCCGTATTCTACATACTATTTACCATAATATATCGTTGTTATTAAACAAAAATATTGGTTTAAGGTAAAGAAATTACAAGTCCTTGTTTTCGAAAATATTTATGACCGTATTTGATTTTTTTACCTACAGGAAAGGCACTTGCTCTAATTTCGAGAGTTCACCGACAATCCTGCAGTTAGTCACCTGACTATAACTAACTTCTTACAATACACCTTGCAGTTAGCCACCTGACTATAACTAACTTCTTACAATACACTTTGCAGTTAGCTACCTGACTGACAAGGATACGCTGAGCTTGGCCTAACTCAAATGCGCACAAACAGGTGTTGATGATTTCTGCTGAACGGTTGGTAATATCATTACCAAATTTTGAATGAATGTTAATAAAGTACTTATATATTGATATCCGTAATTGGTTGCACAAAATAAGCCTTAAATATCCATTGCGAGATATAAGTCCAAAACGTGAAAAAATGGGAAATCCAAAACATGGATTACAATTCTGGAAATTCCCACCAAATCGTTTACCTTACGATAAAACCACATTAACCTGTGCGTTCACATTAATTTAAACGTTGATATCCATTATGCAAATTTGAGTTAAAAAAATCTGTACACTTGGAATAAATTCCCAAAGTTGACCAAAATTGAGTAAATTTTGGTGATTTCACTAAATTTTAATTCAAAATCAATAATTTAATTTAGGAATACGCATAATGGATAACATACATTTATTCTTTATAAATGTTAGTGTGAAATGGTGTTATAAACCGTTTACCCGAAAAATCCAGAAAGCTGAGCGCTTAAACTCGTCTCCGTTCTAGCCTCAGCATACCCTCTTAATGCGTCTATATGTTTTTGGTCCAAGAGTGTTAAATTTGGAACTGAACATTTAGTTCGTTTCTGTCACGAATTCTTACAATATTTTCTAGCTTAAGTCCCGCCGCGTTGTTGGATGAGCGTAATTGGTGCATTGAGCTGCCATGTGTTATGAGGATTTTCTGTTGTTCTGTGACAAAATTATTACAAAGTCGAATAATTTTTTTAAATTAAATTAAATTAAATAAAAAATTGACTTTTTTTTTTTATGAATCGTAATTTTAAAAAAGGAAAAAATCGTAAAATTGAGATTTTCATAAGAAATAATTATTTGATTGCGCTCAAAATTTACAAGAATATATAAATTCATAAAATTAAGGTTCTATGAAAAATTCATTACAATAGGATAAAGCATGTAGATGTTATAAGTCAAAGACTTGTTTAAAAAAAGAAAAAACATGTAAAATTTCGATTTCCATGAGAAATAATTTTTCGATTGCGCTCAAATTTCACACGAATATCTTAATTCATAAAATAAAGGTTTGTGAAAAAATCATTAAAATCGAATTAAGCATGTAGGTGTTATAAGTCGAAGAAATATTTTAAAATTGAAAAAATTCGTAAAATGGCGATTTTCATGAGAAATAATTTTCCGATTGCGCTCAAAAACGTGGCAGTTCTGAGTTCAGAGATTACGAAGACCTCCATAAAATTTCGTCGCAATCGGAGTATCGGTTTAGCCGGAATCGTGTTAACAAACAGACAAAAATATAAAAAAGAAAAGAAAAGAAAGAAAGAAAGAAAGAAAAAAAAAATCCGGATTTTTTTCTCCAGTGTAGTGAAATGGAATCTTCGCTTCGCTCGCTACGCTCATCCAATTAAATTGCAAAAGGAGGCTTACTACATATATTTTGCTGATGCCAATTAACATGATTGGTCATTTCAATGTCAAGCTATAATTCTACCTTGATCTTTTAAAATATTCTATTGTATTCGCATGATGACCCCAATAAATGGTACCTTATCTAAAATTTAATCAACTAGGTTACGGAATATATTAGTTGATGGTAACCTTCTACTAGTGGTGGATGTCAAATCAGTGATTAGATATGTTATGACATGACAATATTATATTCAACTACGATAGATGTAGCTCAAGCGCAACGCCTTCTCTTAGAGATGTACCGGAATCGATACCATGCAGCTACCGGCAATTTGTACTGAAAGTTTCTTCAAGGATTTCTTCGGTCTTTAATGCGAGTACAAGGGATTTGGTCTTCTTTCTTTCTTTACAAATTTTATTCGGGCACTTTCAACAAGTACAGGTAAAAGATTTATATATATATATAAGTAAAAGTTTACATAGTTTAAAAAAAAAAGTTTGAAAAGTTAACACAGTTCCAACAATATTATAAGAAAAATAACACAATAAAATATGAAAAAATTCAAAGTAATTAAGCGAGCGAAGCGAGCGTTTCCATTTGACTCTGCCGGAAAAAATAGTCACTGTTTTTTTTTTTTTTTTTTTTTGTTTGTTTGTTTGTTTGTTTTTTGTTTTGTATGTCTCGCGATAACGTTCGAACGGAGGCTCGGATCGAGTTGAAATTTTCACCATCCGCAAGCTTTGTTCTCGATTGAATGCCATTAGTTTTGTGGCAAAATCGTTCAAAAAGTTAAAAAGTTACATTAAAGTTAATCGAAAGTTTTTTTTTCAAACTTCACGGCGACAAAATCTGAGATGGCCAAATCATTTAGAATGTCCGTCCGGTCACGAATATGTTAATTTATTTTGATCCGATAAGTAGTGTAGATGGAAATTACATTATAACAAAGTACGGTTACCATGGCAACGGGAAAGTCGTGCAGCTTTTTTGGCGCATAATAGCGCGTCGAACGGAGGCTCGGATAGAGTTCAAATTTTCACCACCCGCAAACTTTGTTCTGGATTGAATGCCATTAGTTTTGTGGCAAAATCGTTCAAAAAGTTAAAAAGTTACATTAAAGTTAATCGAAAGTTTTTTTTTCAAACTCAACGGCGACAAAATCTGAGATAGCCAAATCATTTAGAATGTCCGTCCGGTCACGAATATGTTTATTTTTATTTTGATCCGATAAGTAGTGTAGATGGAAATTACATTAAAACAAAAGTAACGTTGCCATGGCAACGAAAAGACGCGCGAAGTTTCTAATGCACTGCCACCTAGAAGTAATCAAAATACTTTCGAGGAAGCAGTCTATTATTTGTCAACAAAGAGTTTAAAAGTTTTCCCAAGGAGTCAAGGTCCTCTAGATGGCGGTGGATTTTAAAGTTAAGATTTAAACACGGGTTTACCCAAATACCTTGGCAATAAAAAATAATACTGGAAACGCGAACGTGTAAATTTTAAAATTTAAAAAAATGTGCTATGTGGGTCTAGCTATAGCACGTGCTCGCTTATCAACGCGTCCAACTGAGCGTTTCCTAGTTTAAATAAACACTTAATTAGTTACACAGGTACATGACAAAACAATATTTTCACAACTTTGAATCGGGCCTACTAGAAGTTGATATATTGATGAAACTTATGAGGATTAGGCCTACATTTATCATACTAGAAGAGTCACTCAACGCTAGAAGTGTAATAATTTAAATAATGTAAATGAGAATTCAGCTAAATTCGGACCAGGGTATATAGTACTATAATAGCCACAATAACTTACTAATCGTCCATTTTAAGGTTATTTTGAAGGAATTATCCATGTTAGAGTAGGAGTCAATAATGTTCTAAGTTTACTTCGAAATGTTATTAGATCTATAGCATAAGCTATCTGGTCTGGCAATTTATTAAATAGTTTAAAATTAATATAAATAAAGTTATTTTGTATTAGTTTCGTACTATACTGTGTAGAATGAATGTCGCTATTACCACGAGTGTTGTTCTGGTATACATCATGTAAGGAAGGTTTATATAAATATGCAAGACGTTTTACAAGAGAGGTTGCCTCCAAATTATACAGGGAATAAAGGGTTTATATTATTTGGTTTATGTTCATGTGTGGCTCGTTGGTCTTGTGGTAAGCATTTCTGCTTCCAATTCAGAAGTTTCAGGGTTCGATTCCCACTATAGACAGAAATTTTTAAACTTCTGATTTGGACTGAAGTCCATCTTGGGTTAGAAATTTGTAAACTGTGACTTTGGAACCGTCCTAGCAACGAGGTACATAATAAATTCAAAGTTGTTCTGAATCGGCCTTGTTGAGTCTGGCGTTGATCCGCGGGTGTTCGCACCATAGTTATTAAACACATATAGTAGGCTAGATTAGCAGTCATTGGACCACTTCCATGACAATTGGAAGCCATCTTGAAATTCCTGTTTGCATGTTAAGTAAATGGGAGCGATTTGTAGCCCAAATAGTTCTGAAGCTTGCTGTCAGTTTGAGAGCTGAGCATACTAGCCATTAACAACAATTGATTACTAAATTCCCTTATGCAATAACTTCTTATTGTTTCTGTTTGTTCAATCCCATGCTGCACAAGCTAAAACCATATCAAACAATCCAGTAAAATACTTTATTACATTAAAAACGCATAAATTAAAACGCCAAATCGCCATCTTGAAATGGAGTGATTGGCGCTTCAATTTGATACACTCGCGCCTGTGCGGAGGTATTGGAGACTGCTAATCTAGACTACTATAGGTGTTAAGATGTCTATGGTTCGCACTGTCCATATAAACCACATGATTGCTATTTTTGGTTTGTTATCGCTCACTCGTCGATTGCGTCCGGGCTTACAGGGTTGACTTGGTCGCTTTGGTTTAATGTCCCCCACTGAAAATCAGTTAAATGACTGAGTGGGTTGACTCGAAAAACTTTTTTAAATTTATGTGCATGTGCAGTGAGTCTTAACATAACTAAATGACTTAAGGCCATACATGTTTCTCACTGCCATTTTGGAATTTAATAAACTTTATACTGAATGTGCCTAAAATACTATTCCATAACGTAGGTGGGATTCAACGTTAGAATGATAAGCTATCTTAGCCACATTCAACCCTGCTATTTCATTCATGAATCTAATTGCGAAGAAAGCCGAACTAAGTTTACTAAATAGACCCAAACAATGTTGTGACCAACTATGATTCATATCTAAAATTATGCCAAGAAACTTTATGTGATACATGCAAAATAATTACCATCCGCTATATTTGTAATATAATTAATTGTATCTAGAATTTTATGTTTTGTGACGAATTAAACTGAATAAAGTTGTTTTTTGTTCGAATAAAATACAAATTTCTTTTTTTGATACCATCCAGTCTCTTGCCTTAGCTATTTTATTTTCTGAAATAGTTTTTAGTACACCTCAAACTGCCGTCATCAGCAAAGAGTTCCGAAACCGAATCATCAATGACAAAATAAAAAATATCCCCTGGAAATTCCTTGCACCACTTGAAGTACTCCGAAGTACATAGGCTGAAGAGAGAGATATAATTGTCTATGGGGTGTTCTTACGTGAGATTTATAATTTGATAAGAAACGAATCACGGAAGAGTGGGTGTCTGAGAGGGATTGAAGGAAGAAGAAAACGTGGAAGACCAAGAAAGATATAGACCTGCAGGATGCTGGAGGAGAGAACTGGGAAGATGTGGACGAGATAAGATTGTGGGAAGACAAAAAGGAGTATAAAATGTTGCTGCAAACCCCAAGACGACCCTGACAGTAGCGGGAAAAGGCGACGGACGACGAAGATGAGTTTTATCCAAAATCAGTTTGTTGTTTGGTTTTTAAAATAAAAACCCTTAATAACATCCCCCTTTAAAGTTTCTTTAAAAACACACATGAACCCACAAGAATGAGCAGTCTTTATTTTGGCTCGTATCCCTATTTTAAGGCTTTTCCCCCGCTTTTTTCTATTTTAAAAAATATGCTACTAATTAAAATATAGGAATGGCTTTGAAACATGGCTATTTTAGAAAATCGAAAATATTTTTCCAAATTTTTCTGAGGGTACAGGGCCCCCAATTTTCCCACCTAAAAAATAATTTCAAATTAAATTTCGCCAGGGCACACCATTAACGAAGGGTGTTGTGCTTTTGACATTAATTTTCAACTGGTTTTCTAGGGGCTGACTGAGAGAAAAGATTTATTTTAACAATTGTCTTCCAGCAAATTTTTTCGTTTGCGGATTTTTCCCGATTGTACGCCAAAAAAAAAAATTGCGGGGGAAAAGACAATTGTTAAAAAAAATTTGTTTCTCTCATTTCAGTCCAAAGAAAAACAGTTAAAAAATTAAGCACAAAAGCACAACACCTACGTTGAAGGGGGCCCCTGGCGAATTGAAGTTTGAAATTATTTTGGGGTGGCTTTTTGGCCGTGTACCGGTCAGAAAAATTTTGGAAAAAATATTTTTGATTTTCTAAAATACCCAGTTTCAAAGCCATTACATATTTTGATTAGTACATTTTTTGGGAAAAATAGAAAAAAAGCGGGGGAATAGCCTTAAAATAATACAATAATTACGTTTCCCCCATTTTCAACGACCCCCTTATCAACGGGGTGATTCGACTAAAAGTCCCCTCGTTTTGGTTATATTTATATAATTTGCAAACACTTCAGCCCGCCAGGGTTTGATGATTTTTTTTTCATATCTAGGCTTCTAGGTCAAGCGTTCCGAATAGTTATGTTTTGTATGTTTTGCTTGCTAACTACAGAGAGATGAAGCCTCAGGGTGGGCCGGGTTTAACGTAAGCATGGGCCTGTTGCGATGACTATATCAAAAATTTCAAAGGATGCCAACAGAGAAGGGAGAGAAAAAAGTGGAACCGCATCGTTTAGAAAAAAGGCTGGCTACATGTGGGGCGGCGCACAACACACGCGTAACACCAACATTCCCCGAGGGGAGTTGTACTTGAGTGTACCAACCCTTTTAAAACATGTCGCCTCTTTAAAAAATGATTTTTGGGTTAACATAAATCAAGAGTCAATTTTATTTAAAAAACACCATACCCAGTGATAAAAAGTAAATTTGGGATTCTGTTGGTAAAATGTATCGGCTACCTACTACTAAATTTTTTGGGGCAAATACAAAAATTTGTTTAAATATGACAACCAGTTGATAATTAACTGGTTCAATTGTAAACACGTTTTTATGAACATTTTAAAATGATTTCGAATTCAGGTAACGGCTGTGAGATTTTAATGCACAGATTATTTTCATTTGTGTATTTTTATTTATTAATCGTATATCTAGTTCTGCTATAAATACTGATTTACAAGGAGGGCAACGAAATAAAAGTAATTGGATGAGCGTTAGCGAGCGAAGCGAAGTTTCCCATTTCACTACACTGGAGAAAAAAATCCGGAATGTTTTTTTTTTTTTCTTTCTGTATTTTTGTCTGTTTGTTAGCACGATTCGGCTAAACCGACACTCCAATTGCGATGAAATTTTATGAAGGCCTTCAAAACCCCTGAACTTAGAAACTGCCACTTTTTTGAGCGCCATCGAAAAATTTTTTCTCATAAAAATCGCAATTTTACGATTTTATTCGATTTTTTTAAAAATTTTATTTTACTTATAACATCTACATGCTTTATCCGATTTTAATGTTTTTTTCACAGAACCTTAATTTAGAATTAAGATATTCGTGTGAAATTTGAGCACAATCGAAAAATTATTTCTAATGAAAATAAAAAACTTTGTGGATTTTTTTTTTTTTTAAAAAATTTTTTTTAATTTTTTACACCTACATGTTTGATCCTATAATAATAAGTTTTTCACAGAACCTTAATTTTATTAATTTATTATTCGTGTGAAATTTGAGCGCATCGAATATATTTCTTATAAAAATCCCAATTTTTTTTTTTTTTTATTTTTTTAAAAATTACGATTATTAAAAAACTAGGAAAACGCTTAAGTCCCGCCGCGTTGTTGGATGAGCGTAATTGGTGCTTTGAGTTGTTAAGTGTTATGCGGATTTTCTGTTGTACTGTAAAAAAAATCATTACTTAGTTGATTTTTTAAAAATTAATTTAAAGTAAATAAAAAAATAAACTTTAATTTTTAAATTTTTTTTAAATTTTTGTAATTTAAAAAAAAAAAAAATCGTTAAAATTTCGATTTTTTATAACAAATAATTTTCGATTTCGCTCAGGGTTTCACACGAATATATAAATTTATGAAATTAAGGTTCTGTGAAAAAATCATTTTCGATCGGATAAAGCATGTAGGTGCTATAAGCCAAAGAAATTTGAAAATAAAAAAAATTCCAAAATTGCGATTTTTAAAGAAATTTTTCTTTCGGGTAACGCTCAAAATTCACACGAAAAATATCAATTCATAAAATAAAGGTTGTGTGAAAAAATTTTACAATCGGACCCAAAACATGCAGGTGTTATAAATCGAAGAATTTGTTAAAAATCGAAAAAAATCGTAAAATTGCGATTTTCATGAGAAAAAAATTTTTCGATCGATTTTTCCCCCCCTGCAGTTCTTCGTTCAGAGATTTCATAGACCTCCATAAAAATTTCATCACAATTGGAGTATTGGTATAGCCGGAATCGGGGTTTACAGACACACAAAAATACAAAAAAAAAAAAAAAAAAAAAAAAAAAAAACGTTCCGGATTTTTTTCCAGTGTAGTGAAATGGAATCTTCGCTTCGCTCGCTACGCTCGCTACGCTCATCCAATTAAAATTTAAGTTTATTTTTTATTAAATATAATTTAAATTTAAAAAAAATTGAACTAAGTAATAATTTTTTCACAGAACAACAGAAAATCCGCACACATGGCAGCTCAATGCATTAATACGCTCATCCAACAACGCGGCGGGACTTAAGCTTTTTCCCTAGTGATATAAATGAAGAAAAGACAATAAACTGCAATTAAGCCAAGCTTGAAATAGTAATTATTGGATGAGCGTAGCGAGCGAAGCGAAGATTCCATTTCACTACACTGGAGAAAAAAATCCGGAATGTTTTTTTTTGTATTATTGTGTGTTTGTTAGCACGATTCCGTCTAAACCGATACTCCAATTGCGATGAAATTTTATGGAGACCTTCGAAATCTCTGAACCAAGAACTGCCACGTTTTTGAGCGCAATCGAAAAATTATTTCTCATTAAAATCGCAATTTTACGATTTTTTTACGATTTAAAAAAAATTTATTCAGCTTATAACACCTACATGCTTTATCCGATTTTAATGATTTTTTCACAGAACCTTAATTTTATGAATTTAGGTATTCGTGTGAAATTTGAGCGCAATCGAAAAACTATTTCTCATCAAAATCGAAATTTTACGTTTTTTTCTTTTTTTTTTAAAACAAATTCTTTGACTTATAACACCTACATGCTTTATCCTATTGTAATGATTTTTTCACGGAATCTTAATTTTATGAATTAATATATTCGTGCAAAATTTGTGCGCAATCTAATAATTATTTCTTATGAAAATTTCAATATTACGATTTTTTCCTTTTTTTAAATTACGATTAATTAAAAAAAAATTAAAATTTAAGTTAATTTTTTATTTTATTTAATTTAATTTAAAAAAATCTTCAACTTAGTAATGATTTTTTCACAGAACAACAGAAAATCCGCATAACACATGGCAGCTCAATGCACCAATTACGCTCATCCAACAACGCGGCGTCCTAGTATTACTACAATAATGCATTACTTAATAGTATAAGCAATGGTTTTATACTCAATGGTATAAGGTCTATTAGCATTAAGCCAAATCTTACTCATCTTTGATTCGTATTAACTTACTTCAAGCAGGTCATGGTTTAAGTCTTATAACATTAGTTACTGACAACATGCAGCCGTTGGCAATGAAAAGCTCTTCAGAACTATGTAAAATCATGTTTTAATTTTGTGTTTACCACACACTTGTCACAAATAAATCATTGATTTCCTATTAATCTGAGTCATGCCAACGTGTAATTATACCTCAATCTTCTTGTAGAAAAAACGAAAATTAAGAGATTAAAAACCATTTATCTTGATCAGATCAGATGGACGAGAAAGGAGTTGTGCTAGTGTAGACTCTGGGAGAATATGGAATACGCGTTAGTTAATGTTCATGGTCAACACTTGACGATAAAATAATGTAGGAGTAAAACATTATCAAAAATATATTAAGAAATAAAAATATCACATTGTGCAAATTGCGTAAAAAAGCGTGTAACAAACTAAAAATTTCTTTTAATATAATGATTAGAGCTACGTGAGAATAGCGTTTTGTGCATGGATGCTACAAAAACGCTTCCACTTAAATTAAGGTGTATCTAGTCCTACTTAATTTAATTGAACATGGTATTTTTAATTTGTTTACTAACATTGAAATTCATTTGATATTAAATTAAACATGATGACATAATTTAGAAATTAAGAAAATGTGACACCCTCATACACAAGTTTTTGAAGGTGGGCACAGATGCTAAGAAATGCTATAAAATCACACTTTAAAATGCTATGGAGTATGGAAGTCCCCAAAATAGGGGGCGAAGCTCACCTTTTTATATTGTTTACGTAACGCCCCCTCCGGCATTCAAGTCTCTTATTTAGAGATTCTTCCTTACGATGATGCTAACCCTCCCCTCCCTCTGACCCATTCCCTGACCCCCAGGGTCACCAAAAACATACATGCATAATCCTTGTCGAAGGTCAATGACAACTTGAAAACTGCATGTCAATCGGAGGTCAAGTTGGCTTTAGTTGTTACATTTACACTTAGTGCATGATGCAATATGCATTTAATAAGCTATATTAATTTATAAATTAATCATGTTCATAATGCTTTAATACAGCTTGCCATCTAGCGCTGTACAATGCTTCCGGTGCTAGATGCCACCTTCCTGACGTCTAAGCTTTTATTTCCAAGGTCTAAAGTTCTTTTTGTTCTTCTAGAGACCTTGCATATAATGTTACAGTTGTGAGACGTGACACACGCACAGACGGACGGATGTAAAGAGAAGTGATGCATTATAGAAAAGTGATGCATATAATGTGACAGTTGCGAGACGTGACACACGCACAGACGGACGGAGTAAAGAAAGTGATGCATTATAGAAAGTGATGCATATAATGTACAGTGTGAGACGTGACACACGCACAGACGGACGGATGTAAAGAAGCACAGACGGACGGATGTAAAGAAAAGTGATGCATATAATGTTACAGTTGCGAGACGTGACACACGCACAGACGGACGGATGTAAAGAAAAGTGATGCATTATAGAAAAGTGATGCATATAATGTTACAGTGTGAGACGTGACACACGCACAGACGGACGGATGTAAAGAAAAGTGATGCATTATAGAAAAGTGATGCATATAATGTTACAGTTGCGAGACGTGACACACGCACAGACGGACGGATGTAAAGAAAAGTGATGCATTATAGAAAAGTGATGCATATAATGTTACAGTTGTGAGACGTGACACACGCACAGACGGACGGATGTAAAGAAAAGTGATGCATTATAGAAAAGTGATGCATATAATGTTACAGTTGTGAGACGTGACACACGCACAGACGGAAGGATAGAAAAGAAAAGTGATGCATATAGAAAAGTGATGCATATAATGTTACAGTGCGAGACGTGACACACGCACAGACGGACGGATGTAAAGAAAAGTGATGCATAAAGGGGAGATTTGCTTTCTAATTTACTCTGATTACTATTAATGAGAACGTTGTTCATGCCTATAATCATGTACTATTAACTTTTATTTTATTTTTTATAAAAAACATGACACTGATGGAATTATATCAGAGGTGTATGCTATTTTAAATATAACCTATTAGTTCAATAGTATATCATATTTTGGGAATGTAGAATAACAGAGAAAATAGTAAGTGCAAAAACTTGCACGGTATCTTCTTCATTTTATATTGATTTGCATAAATCTGTGAAATTAGTTTAATTTAAAAGTACATTATTCGTTGTTGTATTCCTAAGTCGTATGATTACATATGCAAGTAAATGCTTAGGTGAATACTTTGTTAAAAATGGTAAATATTATATTTTCTGCATACATATTGCCTTATATGTATGGTGATATGTAAGTGACCAATCAAATTATAACAGTTTTCAATTAATTGTTATTTTCCTCGTCTTCTACACAGCTTGTACACAATTATTTAAACATGGTTTTCAATGAATATATAATAGTTGAACATAGACGATAAGTCGGGAGGTAACATATAAGCGGGAGGTAAAACATTCACAACGCACATGGGAATTAAATAATACACTGACAGATGGGATGTTAGACGTATAGACGAACATAACGTGTTTGTTGTTTATGTCTATTCGTACAAAACTATTCATAGCCCTGCCCAAGTAATTATACTTGCATTTTTATTTTACCCCCAAAGATTTTAGGAAAGTCTTTCATATTTTGACACCATGCATGCTTCAATATATAAAATCAAATTCAGAACATTATAATGATAGTGAAACGGTCAAACAGTCAAATTTGAATTTGGGGGTAAGCTCCTCTCCAAAACCAACATGTCATTCAACTTCACTGGTTCCGCTTCAATAATAACGTACAAAGAGCACTCATATTAATGTGTATATGACGCACATAAAAGCGTATTATATGCGATGGAAAAAACAATTACGTATTTTGTCGTTTATAAAATACTTGACCCACGTTTTATGACGTAAATAGAACTTAAAAGTAGATGTCCAGTTGATTTATTAATGACTGCTGTGGTAAACACGTTAATAGGGTGATAGGTTAGTCCAAGGTTCACAGTTAGTAGTTTTCCTGCTAATCTAGGGTATACCGGAATACAGTAAAAACAAAAAATGTTAAATTTATTTCTTTGCGCAGTGTTGTTTATTTTGCCGATTTGATGGGGTCAGATGCGTCATGAGACGTTCCTCGTACATACAGTTTGAATGAGAATAAACAGTTCCAATATATGATTAACTAGGAAGCTTCGCAAACGCTTTTTTTAGTCGCGTTGATGGATGAGCTTTTTAATTATAAAAAGTTAATATTAATTTAAAATAATAAAAACATATTAACACGGCCCATACAAAGCAATCATTAGGTCTGTTGGATCTTTGATTGTTTGTAACAAGGCTGTGAGTAAGGTATAAAATCTACTGTGAAGTTTTCATACAAGGCTGTGAGAAAGATCTAACATCTATATTTTCGTTCTATTTGGGCGGATTCTGACCAAACGGGTGGGGATACAACGTTCATATTTCACATGGACATTAAGGTTAGGGTGATGTATTGACTTTTAAAAGAAAAAGTTGAAAAAGTTAGCCAGAATCTATAGAAATAAAGGTTTTAATATTTAACACCTCAAAAAACTCAAATTAAAACCTTTATTTCTATAGATTCTGGCCAACTTTTTCAACTTTTTCTTTCAAACGTCAATACATCACCATTATTTTAATGTCCATGTGAAATTTAAACGTTGTAGCCTCACCCATTTGGTCAGAATCGACCCAAATGTCACAAAAATATCGCACGAAAAATCCAAAAAATCGTAAAAGTACAATATTCATGAGAAATATCTCTTCGATTGTACCCAAAAACGTAGCAAGTCTAAGTTCAGAGATTTCGAAGATCCCCTCAAATTTTCATCAAGATCTCATATGCCGTTTGCCCGGTAGAGAGCGAACAAACAGACAGAAAAAAAACAAAAAAAAACAAAAAAAACACCCGAGCTAAATTTTTTGGGGGGTCGGTGAAATTGAAATCTTCGCTTCGCTCATCCAATAATCGGTTATTAATTTATACCTTCAATAATACGTTGATAATTATATTAATGAAGTTTGAAAAGAAAATTGATCAAATCAAATTATGTACAATCAAGAAATTATTATATCTAACTCGAACGGGACTTGAACCCAGTTCTCCCACTTGCTGAGCGGACCATTAAAACTTATTATTATTATTATTAATATTATTATTATTATTATTATTATTATTATTATTATTATTATTATTGATTCATAGCAGTTGTCGAAAAAGTTTGCCCCGACTGGGGTTCGAACCCAGAACCTCCGGCTTAACGTGCCATAGCTCTACCAATTAAGCTACCGGGACCACAGAACAAACCTTTAGGAAACTGCTATTTGTTGTGACTGTTGACTTACATGACATAAATCCAACAGAAGACGGCAATGTAGCCGTCAAATCTGAAAGATTGCATGGATAAATTCAATCACATCTCATCTCCCATGAGTTGGGTAGTATGAATATATGGTTTTTAAGCATAAGCCCGCTTTAAGGACATAGTTATTGATTCATAGCAGTTGTCGAAAAAGTTTGCCCCGACTGGGGTTCGAACCCAGAACCTCCGGCTTAACGTGCCATAGCTCTACCAATTAAGCTACCGGGACCACAGAACAAACCTTTAGGAAACTGCTATTATGTGATTGAATTTATCCATGCAATCTTTCAGATTTGACAGCTACATTGCCGTCTTCTGTTGGATTTATGTCATGTAAGTCAACAGTCACAACAAATAGTAGTTTCCTAAAGGTTTGTTCTGTGGTCCCGGTAGCTTAATTGGTAGAGCTATGGCACGTTAAGCCGGAGGTTCTGGGTTCGAACCCCAGTCGGGGCAAACTTTTTCGACAACTGCTATGAATCATTATTATTATTATTATTATTATTATTATTATTATTATTATTATTATTATTATTATTATTATTATTATTATTATTATTATTATTATTATTATTATTATTATTATTATTATTATTTCCAACAAAGATAGACCCAAAGGAGTGGCTCATGCGCTAGCGTGTGAGGTTCTGTATTCTTGAAGTGGCTGGTTTGAATATAGCGTCACGCATTGTTGACTGAGTTTCCTGAGTTCTACTCAGTCAAAGGCAATGCTGTGGTCATACATTCACAACGAGAACGAATCGAATCGAATCGAAGTTTTCCGAGAAATAATACATTTATTTATTTTATTAATTTACCTATGATTTTTAATTTATTTATTAGTTTGTTTCCACATAAAATAGATAGTATATTTGTATTTCTTTAAACATCAAATGAGACGTCAAAAAACCAATTAAACTACGTAAAACTTCATATAGTCCTCAATTTGAATAAAATCACTGCTTATGAGTAAAAATAACTATTAAATCTCTATTGTTATCAGTAGAGAACATGGTAGTTTGTATATAGTTTTTATTCCGGCACATCTAGGTCCCTTTTCAAACGTTGTGTTGAGGGGCTGGAAGGTAGCCTCGTCTAGTACTAATATTTGTGATTATTGAAATCACTAACAAGGTCCTAAAATTGCTTTTAGTAGACTTTAATTGTTTAATAATATAGAAACAAACAGTGAAAGGTTAAAATGTTGTTATCTATAAAGAATTCCTTACACGAATCTCTGCTTTTTTAATTAAAAAGATATATATTAACATTGCCTTTGGAGGGTATTTCTGCTTTTTAAAAACACTTTGTCAGTTAGTGGAATGTCCCCAGTGTATTATTATGTATGTCCTAAAAAGGGGGTAATATACGGATATTGTTTATCTGTCCATTACAAACTATTCTTGCACTAAACGTTTCCCTTGTTGTTTATCTATTCTGCCTGAATACTTCCGAGTCATCATTTAAAACATGCACATCTATTTGTATGCAGCAGATAATATTACCATTCAGTTGAATACTCCATCGTATTTAATACATGAGCGTACGATGTAGTATATTATAATTATGTGTAAATGTGTGTGCAATGACCTTCAGTTGTGGATCGAGAACTATTTCGCTTGTTATAGATTCCAGGGAGAAATTCATGTTTGTGTTGCAATGATTGAAATCTATTTATAACCGACCACATTCCAAGTTGATTCGAATTGAAGACAACATCCAGACATAATAAAATATCACCCTTTATTTGGAATGGTTCGGAAAATTTGTTTTTATTGGATTCTTGCGAACTTGATTGTGGTGTGATAGAATAATGTACAAGTGTTTCGAAATGTTTGGAGAGAAACAATGTGTTAGGTGTAAGGAATGTGAATTTGTAAAAATTATTTTTGTTTATAGCACGGTTTTCGAAAATATTTCTCCGGGGAATTTAAAACAACATGACGTTATCCGTTACAAAAGCGTCAAACGTTGTTTTATGCCGGTAAGCAATTTGTGCGTAGAATATTCCCTACTCGAGAAAGAAGCAATGTTATATTCAAGAAAGCATAATGTTTTAAATTAGGTACCATTAGTAATTAATTGTACAACTTTGTTTCATGAATCGTAAATCATCTATGCAATGGGAGTATCGTTGTCTAAAACTCAAAACAAACAAAATTGAAGAATAATAATCAAAATCAATAGGCCAATTATTATTCACAATATAAAATGAACGATACAAAATGATTTAAATGATTAATTAAATTGGCAACTCTAAAACATGAAGCATGAACAAAAACAGATAAAAAGCAGACCTTTTTCTTTTACCAAATACTGTTTATGTTTGGGTCTTTCGAACGCTGACGAAAAACATATATTTATTAGTCCCTTTCTTGCATGTGGTTACAGGTTGTTTTTAAATTTATTGCAAATGAGTAGTATGAAAATAAATGTCGCTTTTCATTTGAGCCCGGTAAAATGTCACGGCCGCCAAGAATGCATGCATACATATAGATTACCGACAAGAGCTAATGATTTTAATTGACATTAACCTGGCGACAGCTCGAAGCTTTCCTGCATAGTGTGTTATCACCCGTTCTGGGTGGGACGCGAGGTTATACTCTGTGCGTGTGCGTGTGCGTGTGCGTGTGCGTGTGCGGATTATCGCTGACATCGCTGCATTCATTTATATGCAATCACAATTGGCTTGGAGCTACAAAAGTGTGTATTGTAAATTAAATTACTAATTGGGAATTAAATGAACTGTACAACTCAATGCGTCGATTAAAACGTCGACAAATAACAAAAACAAATAACAACATAGTACAACATAAAAAAAATCACAAAAGCATAAATAAAAATATACAAGATTGCCCTACATCCTGTGCACAATATTATGCCACGCATTATTACGTGATATACAACGATGCCACCATGAAACACAAACAAAACAAGGGCAGCCGTCGCTCACTAATAAGTGGAACTAAAGTCAATCATAAACACGAATTAACACGGTTTCGATGTGGCTCGACTCGTCACGAGCGAATACAGGAAGTTCGGCGTGTTATTGCTTTACCGGAATGACTTTATTATATCCGCAATGAAAGGCTCTCATCTTCTTGTTCGGCCTTCGTGATATAGTTGAAGGCCGCAAACAAGTACGCTCTATAATAACGATATCGGTTCGCGAGTAACTGAGCTTCTAGCTACGTGATAATTGAATAATCTCTACTGAATACCTGTAATTTAATTTATACTAATTACTAATTAGACAACATACAGAATTCAATAATAGATGACCTTTAGTTAATTAGTTGTAATGTCAACAAAAAAACCGGTTGGATTATATACAATGCCTAATTAGCAAATAATAATTAATGATTTCTAGAGCGTGGACACGATATGTAATGAATTAATGCCTTTGTTTGATGTAAAATGCCCTTTTTCAATGAGAAGGTATGACGCACGCCTACATCAAACTAAATATTATTATTATATATTTTTACTTTATTTAATACACATCAATACATATAATTACTTAGGGAGTCGTTATTAAACTTGTGGTCCATATACATAAGTACATAATGTGAGAATTAACATTTTTCTGAAATCAAGGGTATGTTGTTCTCCGGAAAAGCTATGAATGCATTAAAAAGAAAGAATAAAAAATACCGAATGAAAATATTTTAAAAATATTTGGATTTTAAAAACAACTCTCCAGCAATTTTTATTATATCTGGGAAAACTTCCGGGTTTATTTTTTTATATTTTTTCTAGAACAAATACTGAGTGATTGTTTTACAATTAACCAATTTACAATGATAAATTTTCTTTTTAAGCTGCAATATTCCCCCATTTCGTTGTATTGTATTCCTATAAAAAAAACTCTGAACCTAACATTACATCACTTTTAAAGTGATTCCATTTGAGCCCCCTCCCCACCCAACAAACGTGTAGCTAGCCAAGTAAAAATACTGCGTACGCGAATAATCGATAAGCAACTAGAACCAGATGACCTTGAGCTGGAGTGAGCATAAAAACGAGTCGTGAAATAATAATAATAGGACCAATCAATGGAACTACTTGTTTATCACTGGCTTCAGCCTCACGCGGCTCTCGTTCTCCCGGATTGATTTAGTCCATCATAAAGTTGCAAACTAGTCACCAAAGCAAAGCTCATTAGTATACTTGGGTAGAATTGTTGCCAGTCGTTTTGTGTTAAGTAACGATCCCACTGGCCTTCCACTGCAACATCTATGTTAATATATTTTTCTTTCCGGCCATGGATTAAGACTTGTTGGCAAATCTAGACGCCTCGCAGACGGTAGGGAAAAAAAATGTACGTTACAAGAGACGCGAAAGAAAATGCCGGGAGCTTCTTCTGCCAATTATTTACTTGCGATAGGCTTGCTATGTATACATCTGACACAGTTTTTGTTGGGGTTTACAAGCATCAATATTTGTTTGAGTTTCTTATGACAATGTCAGCTTGCTACCATTTATATTCTTAAACATTTGTATTGACTTTACAAAAGTTGTATTTATTGACCCACTCAAAAAATGCACTGACGATATATTAGTATTTAGTACAAGCGCTGATTCGGGCGTACCCAAATCAGTAAGCAAAGCTGCACTTATAAGCAACAAAACCAAAGATGAAATAATACGTTCCTAAAACGTTTACAGTGTTTAAATCTCGTTGTAAGTGGAGGTTTATTGGATTGGATATTGCTTAACGTCTCATATTTATGCAACTTGGCTAATCGAGACGAAGGGAGGGACGTGAGGGGTGACGCGGGGGGACAAGGGGTGGACAGGCCTGTGCTGGTCAGAAGTCAGAACCAGCCACAAGCATATGGGGAGGGCAGGGGTTCCCCCACGTCGTGGTCGTCTCCGTCTGTGTCATCATCCGTACGTGTTGTCATTGTCGTCGCCGTCGGGGAGGTAGTCAAAGGGAAGGGGAAAGTTCCCCGACGACGACCCAGAGCTCGCCATTAGTTTCAGGGAGAAAAACTCCCCTAATCACGGGCCAAACCACGAGAAGGTTGCGAGTTGGAATTTGATGGCCCTGTAAGAAGAGGTGCCAAGTTTAATAGAGAAATAAAACGAAAATACTTTAATGTTAATGCATTGAATTTTCGTTTATGGTGGAGGTGCCGGGTATTTATTTGAAAAATGATCAACAAATTCATTTTTTCCATCTTTGTTGAAGAACGATGAAAAAATAAATCGCATGTTAACGTCTTGTTCGTTTTCTTTCGATAGCAGTGACATACGCACAGACGGATGGACAAGCAAGTTATACTTACTTGCAAACCATACGATGAGGATTTCTTGTACTTCGTTAGAATGATCTCAAATTGTTTCTAAATCAATAAAGAATTCAAATTCATTCAATTTCGATTGAATATCGATCAAGAAATTCCAAATTGGCACGGGAAATCATCAATTTTAGAAAACAAATGTCATTTTGTTAGCGGTTTTACAAACTGAAAAGCTGTTATATATCATCTTTAAGGCTATTGTACCACCTCTGGCCGATAATTTGAAAGTTGAAGAAAGATGGCTGAAAAATTTTCTGAATGAAAGAGGGCCTTACTTAAAACAGATTTTTTTTTTTTTTTTGGGGGGGGGGGGTGGACATATCCTCACTATCGGCCATTATAGGCCTATGTCGTTTTTTTGACAATAGTGTAGCAAGCCAGTTACGCTACTGCAAAATTAAATTTTGTGAATCGGTTTTCTGGATATAGTTTCTTAACGCCTTTAGCTACAACTTCAACTATAAGGACAAATAGATTTCTGAAATAACATTTAGTGTACGATTTATTTTGTCAAATGGTACAAATACGATTTTTTTAAAGTTTTGTATCGTCTGGCAAAAAAAATCGTACACCAACTGTTATTTCAGAAATCTATTTGTCCTTATAAATGAAGTTGTAGCTAAAGGTGTTAAGAAACTATTTAGAAAACCGGTTCACAAAATTTAATTTTGCACTAGCGTAACTGGCTACACTATTGTCAAAAAACGACATATAATAGCCGATAGTGAGGTTATGTCCCGAAAAAAAATTTTTTTTCGCTGTTTTATTAAAGGTACTCTTTCATTTAGCCAACTTTCATGGACTTCCAAGGTTTTGACCCTACCCTGATTACAATAGCCTTATTCTTTTTTTCTCTGTACTACGGTTATTTCGGGACAAACACAATTTAAATATACAATTACGAATTTCAGAATCAATTTTTAATTTAAAACGATACGTAAACAGCCTTTACTCACATGTTAAATTAATATTTTAATTATAACTCTAACTATAAAGAAAAATAAAAATAAAAGAAATAAGAACAAAAATTCTTTTAACTCTACCTTTCAAGAAAAATCCAAATTTACGTAATAATAATAATAATAAGTGCATAATCTATAAATAACTTATTTATTATACATAATTAATAAAAACAACATGTTACGATGCGTTATACTACAATACCGCTATGCAATGAATAAAATATCAATTAATCAATTAAATTTACAACTTATTTACTATCGTATTAAATACCAATGAATCTGCATTATCGTATTACTCGTTGTTTGAATAATAATACGGGATGCTTGCCAAGTAGTGTCAACTGAAACACTAGATACCAAAGAAAGAAGGCCATCGTAGGCTACTGGGGGCATATATGTACATGTATATAATTATTATATGCATATTTTTTATATGTGCGTTTTCAATAAAATAACTTCGGATAAACTATTAATAGTTTGCGTGGTTATAATATGACGTCACATCAATTAACATTTACAGCATACTATCTTTGTGATGTAATAACGAGTTGAAGATACAGTTTATGATGTACAAGAGATGATGAACAACTCATATTATTTATATAGATTAATTTATGAATGCTAAACTAACTTTTAATTATTTACAATTACAATTGTGCAGGCGTAAACTTTTTAAAAAAAATTTATAACTGAATACGATAGACGTTAAACAAATAATTAATAATGTTGGAAATTTAAAAAGTTTCAAGTACCTATTTACGTCATCGTCGTCGGATGGTTTTGCGGTTGAGGACGGAGACAACAGGGTGTTCTGAAATGGTTCATTTGCATGGTAATAAATTCACTAAGACGGTGACTCTAGGCCCAATTAAACACTCAAAATTTGGCAAAAGTTTTTCACATATATTTAAGTACAGCTCATTAAATACAAGAGTATGTAATTTCTTTATAAATATAAATCATTAGACTTTTTCACTGTTAGTTAACAAAATATTTATATACTATACATATACTGGTCTGAGACGAGAGTAATCTGTTTTATATATTTTTTAACTGTTGTGTGTATTGTTTATTTGTTTTTTGTTAGTTAGTTGTCAAAATTATGTATGTATGTCTTGAATTATTGTCCTTACCCTAAGCCCCAAATGCCGTTGTCAATTTTAAATGTATCTACAAATTGCAAACCAAATTATACATTTTTATGTCGTCTCAAGTTAGCCTTATTGATACTGGCATCGCCAACGGATGTTATGTACCCAACCATCTGGTCAACAACCTATCTCTGGCTGGTCATTGTTCGCTCGTCGATGCAGTCTGAGCCGACACGGTTGCCTCAGTCCACTTTAAACGAAAGTCCCGTACTGAATATCAGTCATGTGACTGATTTGGGTAGTACTTGATTAATTATTAATAATCTGAAATGCATTTTCATGATGAACGGTTTTACTCTGCTTTACTGTATCTATACCATAACCTTGCGCCTATCGATTAAGACCTTGAAATATCTGAAGTTAATTTGTTTGAATGACATTTGACATGCATGACAAGTACACATCAAATAGATTGATATCTCGATGTATAGGGAAATTATTTGTATGCCCAACATAAGCAATGTAGAAGCTGTAATGTATGGTATATGGAGTACTTTTTCCTTACCCTACTACAATGTAGTTGTTAGCTTTGATTGATTGCGTCGTTAACGTAATGAGAAAAGAGGTGGAGTTGCAATACAATGTGTAACATTGAATATTAATTGCTGTCATGACCTGCACATCGAGAGCTGCTATCAGCTTACGTTTGACTGAGCCGCATGGAGTAGAAGGATCACGAGCGATTGTTACGGAGCAAGCTGAGAGAGAGTGTGGTTTTTTCCGTAACGCATTAATTAATTGATCAGTTGTGTCACGAGGATGGCAGAAAAGAGCTAAGCCTCACACTTGATGACTGACAGCCTTGAAACAATATATCAATTTAAAAAAATAACAATAAATATCAACAACATCACAACAACCATAAGCAAAACTTTTAAACTTAGAATAAAAGGTTAAGAATTTTACACTTGAGTGAAATAAACAATATTGATGATATAGAAATAGAAGTGTTAAGACGAAACGCAATATGAGATAAGATTAATTGGATTAGCGTAGCGAGCGAAGCGAAGATTCCATTCTACTACACTGGAGAAAAAAATCCGGTATGTTTTTTTTTCTTTCTTTCTTTTTTTTTGTATTTTTGTCTGTTTGTCCACACGATTCCGGCTAAACCGATACTCCGATTGCGATGAAATTTTATGGAGGCCTTCGAAATTTCTGTACTTAGAACTGCCACGTTTTTAAGCGCAATCGGAAAATTTTTTCTCATGAAAATAGCAATTTTACGATTTTTTTCGATTTTTTAAAAATTTCTTCGACTTATAATACCTACATGCTTTATCCGATTTTAATGATTTTTGCACAGAACCTTTATTTTATGAATTAAGATATTCTTGTGAAATTTGAGCGCAATTGAAAAAATATTTATCATAAAAATCGAAATTTTACAGGTTTTTTCTTTTTTAGACAATTCTTTGACTTATAACACCTACATGCTTTATCCGATTGTAATGATTTTTTCACAGAACCTTAATTTTATGAATTAATATATAAGTGTTGAATTTGAGTGCAATCGAGAAATTATTTCTTATAAAAATCGCTATTTTACGATTTTTTTTAACAATTACGATGAATTAAAAAAAATTAAAAAAATTAAGTTAATTTTTAAATTTAATTTAAATTTAATTTTTTAAAAAATTCAACTTAGTAATGATTTTTCCACAGAACAACAGAAAATTCGCATAACACATGGCAGCTCAATGCACCAATTACGCTCATCCAACAACGCGGCGGGACTTAAGCGTTTTCCTAGTGTTACATTACGATAACAAAAAATGCTACAAATATAATCGATTGAGTGTAAATTGCCGAAGGTTAGCTTAAGAGCTTTTCGGCTTCCATTAACGTTGGAGGTTGGGCATCTTATTAAAACTGGCGATGCGTTTAGCGAGAAGCGCTGATTAACTTACCACACCACACGCTCAATGCTACAACTAACCACGACAATAAAATAAAACGATCAGGGTGTTTGCAAGATGCTCAAGTGGGTATGTAGGTTAGGTCGGGTTACGGACGCTGGCGATGTGATGTGGGTTTTCCGCTCTTAATGAGGTGTTGAAACACTATACACCGGCGATAACATGCGGCTGCAAGTGAATTTGTGCATCGTGCAGAATCAAACACCAGACTTTATTTTGCATACAGAAGAGTAAAGTAGTGCAAAACATAGGAGTAATCCTACACCAGGAACATGCCACTAGTATATCCAGTGTTAATGCAGTATGTAACATCATAAAGCTGAAGTTTCCACAACAAAAACCGTTGATTTATTTATGTTTTTAATTATCCAATGCACCATTTATGCACTTGGATCTTTATCAGCAAGTGTTTCAACAAAACTGGTAGACATAATCGCCATTAGGAAATACTCTTGTTCACTTGCTAATAATAATAGTAATTGGTTTGTGTGGTTAATTTCTTAGTTAGAATACTACCGCAATCTTTTTAGTTATTATCTCCTTGACTTTATTTACTACCTTAAAATTACAAATTGTCGACAATTAGCCCCTTAATGGAGCAAATGCTAGCCCTGGGAGTTTATTAACTAAGATGTCAGTTTAGATCGATATTTGTCGTTTGAGTTTGTATGCATAACATAGATACTAAAACCAATGACAAATGCAAAGCGCTAGAGGCTAGACTCTCAATTTTCTAACCTCCACTTTGAGCGCTTGCGTGCCGATTAGAAGCCTGCTTGAAGGGGGAAAATTATTTTCCTGACTAATTAATACTTCAGAGATTTGAAAAAAAACTATGATGCAGTGGATTAGTGTTTACTCAAATTAACTCACATCAGTTAAATTAAATAAGATCATCTTTTAATTATAATCTAATGAAAGCGTTTGCCCACCGCTTGGTAACATCTGGTACGATACATTTAGATGGCTGTTTTCCCCCTTCAATGAGCTTCAATTTGGCACGCTTCCCGCGGCCATACTGAGAGTCTTAAAACACTTTCGCAGATAAAACTTTATAATTTTATCAATTCAAATAACGTTTCGGGAAATACAAGCTCTTCTCCCCTTCCGGTTACAAAAAAACGAAAATATTATCAAAACTAAAAACAAAATTTGAATTTCCCAAAACGTTGTTCATACTGTTAATAGTTACAAAATATGCTGTGTTTTATCCACCAAAGTGTACAAATTATATCAGCTAACAACAACCTCTAGAATAGACATGAAACACCCATCTCCTCTCTCTCTCTAACACGCGGCGACAGTCTGGCTTCTGTTGCGTGGCTAGGCGACCTTGCTCGGAGGAATTTGAAACTCGAGACCATAACACGAAGTGGGCAATATTTATTATTTATTGTTTATTTATTGGTTTCACATTTAATTATTATCGATCGCGAATCATTGGCGGGCAGGGTACCACAGAAGGAACTCTCACCGAGTGTCCGAGCTAGGGCTACACGGAAGATTAACAGACTATACTAGCCTGCGGTGGCACATACGATTAGGACGCTGGCTCGGAACCTATGGCTCTACGAGGACGTGGGTTTGAATCCCAAGTAAGGCATGTTTTTTTTGTAATCGTCATCCTTCGTTATCTATTACCACTGCTAAGGTGACTGTATTATTGATCGATAATATTGATAATATATTTAGCCTTCTTGATAACACAAATTGTAATTTTACTATAACTCGCACTATATAGAAACAAATGGAATTTTATTGATATTGGGTCCTCGTAGTCGTAGGTGAGGTTAATAGTTAACTCGCGTTTTGGACACGTATTTTTTCTCAGAAAACAAGCATTCGATAATATTTTCATCATCGATAATCGAATTATTGCATGTCACATTAAAAATAAATTATTAAACGACAATATCGAGAAGTCGTATTTTTTCTAGTTGTTGGAGTTTCAAACAATACCTAAAACAACTTCAACAAAATGTTGAACTCGATTAAAATAAACATTGGTTTAACTCGCGGGTTGAATATAATTTGACTATATTGTGTGTAATGTGCTGGGAGCTCTTCTCCCCCAGGCTCTCGATAATAGTATAGGTCGTTCAAGGCCACAGTGACGTTTGGAGAGAACGCGATCTAAATGCTAGCAAGTAAGTTATGCTAACACTCCGGTAAATTAATGATGATTAGGCGTCAAGTCGAAAAGTACCTGCGAGATGCATGGCGTAATTACCTCTAATTTATAGGCTAGTTTAGTAATGTGCCAGGATTTGCAACAACTTGTTGAAGAGGGCAACTTTTTTATCAATACCTTATTTAACCTAAATGTGAAGGATACGAGCACTTCCATATAGTAAGTAAAGGGCAATAAACAATTATGTAATCTACGAATAGGGACTTGCTTGATTTATCTTCTCTCGCGCCTGAAAACACTAGTACGTTCAACGCTGTAGAGTTGTTTGAAAGAGTGCGTAGTAAACAATTATGCACAAATTGCTCTACCTTATCTCGTTCCCGCGTTGTGGTGTGAAAGTAATGGCGTTTTCTAGTGGCATGCACTGAGTGTCTTCGCTGTGGAGTTTTACTAGTACAAATCTTAATAGCCAATTGAACACTACTATGAAACCGTGAGAAATTGTCAGCTATCAGCTGTAGCCTAACACTAACATCAATATTTCTATATATGAGTGTTATGTTGTTATATAGGTTGGAGTGACAGAGTATATTATTGGATGAGCGAAACGAAGACTTCAATTTCACTTATCCAGAGAAAAATATCTCGGGTGTTTTTTTTGTCTATTTGTAAGCTCTCTACCGGGCTAAGAGCATAAATGCATATGCGATCTTGATGAAAATTGGAGGGGACCTTTGAAATCTCTGAACTGAGATCTGTTAAGTTTTTTGGTACAATCGAAGAAATATTTCTCATAAATATCGTACTTTTACGTTTCTTCCCTATTTTTAATTCGATGATTTCGTGATATTTGGGCCGATTCTGACCAAACGGGTGGGGCTACAACGTTCATATTTTACATGGACATTGAGGTAATTGTGATGTAGTGCCATTTGAAAGAAAAAGTTGAAAAAGTAAGACAGAATTCATAGAAATAGAGGTTTTAATGTAAATTTTTCATGTGTATAATTAACAATTAACTATAGAAACTTAACAACTATCACCTACAATGAGTACAAAAAGCTAGCTGGGCCTCGAGACATTTTACAAATTATTGTTAAATGGTATAACCATTGCAATTTAATTTAATTTAAAATAATCTTGCAATGGAACTTAAAAAAGTAATGAGATCCCACGCAAACAAAAAACTTAGTAATCATTGGATGAAACAGTCAACCAAAAAAGCTCATCCATCAACGCGACTGGAAAGAGCGTTTGTGAAGCGGCCTAGTAATTACACAATTCGATCTCGGAATTTCGATTTGGCGGTTCTATTTCTAAGCTATTTCTCAATCGAACAACTATCTCCGGAGTAGTTTAAATGTTTGCAATTGCCCCAACTACTGGATGTAGCAGTCGCTCACTCCGGCTAGACCATGCACGTGCAATATAAACTAACTTGAGCTTCAAAAGGTTTTCTGTCAGTGAGGAATTTTATAACAAGAATATTTTTTTAAGACAGGTATAGTGATTTGTAATGCTACAGTGTACACCTGCAAGCTACATAAAAAAAACTCCCTTCCCGCTGTTTAAAAATCACTAATAGAGGGTGAACGAACTTTAAGGGAAGTTTCAGCACAAAATGGCTTAAAAAACGCAACCTACACATTTTATGCGTGTTAACAATAGTCTTTACAAATTCAGCGACAGTTTTATTGGGCCAAGAAGCTCCGTTACACTCATTGTTGTTTCCTGTTTTTCTAAACTTTACCTGCTGTCGATTTTTTTCTTTACCTGAACAATTAATTGTTGCAAAAACTCACCCCAATTTGCCAGTTTTACACCCAAACTGAAAAGACAACTGCCACTGTAGGGGAGAGAGAAAGGTTGGATTTGATACGGGCATGTCAGATGGCTGCAGTATGGACGGCAAGGCATCTTACAATGTAAACTGAATAGTTATATTGTTAATTAAGCTAGATAAAGTATAATTTTGAATCTTTTTTTCTGCTGCCATCTGGTCTTTCGTCTACTGGTTAGTAATCTAAAACTATGTATACGATTGGACGGAAGTTAGATATCAAGAGGGAAACTCACAGACCATCAGATCTATGAAGAGAGTATCGGTTTCTGTCACCACCTACGCTAAAATTAGCTACGGAATTTATAACGGCTTTTCTATAACATAAAGTCATTAATAAACTTGTCACTCTTTGATTTTGTGCCATATTACATATAAATCCTTCATTGTGTTTAACCGTTACAAGAATATTTACATAAAGAATATATTCACCTTGTTTTAGTATGTACACATTTAATATTTTTTCTTTGACCCTACATACCTTGAATTGAATACCTTACCATACCTTGAACTAACTTCGAAATAATAGGTTTATAAATATTGTAGATAACGTAGTAAATCTCGTCTATCAGCCACAAATCATTCTCTCATTGAACGCATCAATCATTGATAGTACATAACATTAGATAGAGTAATATTAGTAGAGGCTAAGAGAGGAATTGTGCCCTACATGGCCTTCTCGCCAACGGCGAAGAAAATTTCATTAAAATAAATAATAATATAATATTAATTATTTGTAAGCCAATGGTAGTCATAGACACATGTCATGTGGCATGAGGCTTGCCCTAATTTCTAGCTACCGTCGTATAATAATAATGTATATTATTACGTATTTTGTCACTACGTTTTGAAAATAAATAATAAATCATCTTTTTACATTATGTTCGTTAAAACAATCTCGGTTCTACAACCACAGCTACCACTATTCACACGAATCTAGTAAAACTATTTGTTATAACATCTAAGTAAATGTTCATACACATATGCACGTTATTGACATATCTGAAACTGATTCCATTGATAAATTCAGTAGTGCTGTCTGCTGTGTATGGCAAATACTCAAATAGTTTGGCTTGGATCTTCTCAAGGTCATAAAAAAAATCTATAAGTAATCTGTGACCTATAACAACCGAGAATACTAATTTATTTTAATGTATTTTTTTCGTAACTTATTGCCGAAGGTCTTATTAAGAAATGTAGGTGTATTATTTTGATTGGTCATGCATCTTCGAAGCACCAGCTTATTATATCAATTCGATTGATCCAAAAATTACTAGTTGTAGTTCCACAATAGTGTTGGTGCAACGAATGTTCTTTCACTGCTGTCGATAGGAGAGTAGATAGTAAAAAGTCCAGAAGGCAACACGCTATAATCATCAAAAGGCAAACAAATGCCACAAAACTCACTCCTTCCCTTCAAAACTTAAACAAAACATATTTATAATGTCGCAAAGTCTTTGCAAAGTCCTCGCCGTAGCTATGGGTGGCTGCTATATTATACAGGGAGGGGTGCTAAGCGTAACAGATGAGGCATAGGGGTCGCTTGTCTCAGAAAGGTTGAAAACTACTGATTTAGAGGGAAAATAATGATTTGAAAATTGACGCTTTGCACCTGACTGCATGCAGACGCCTTAGGCCTGGACCGCGTGGCGAGAGTGTGGGATGAAAGATGACAGCGCTACACACGAAGCTGGCGTTCAATAGGACTTTGGAACACTATTGACTTTAAATATAAATTAATGTGAAATAAATCTAACATTGTTGCAGTTGGAGTCAATTTACTCACCAGCATTGGAAAACAGCTGTTTACCAATCCTATCCAGCATACACACCGACCCATCGAAGATCGAATAATGCCCAATCAGCGATCGGTAATTAAAATTGAGAACCGCTGGTTGGCCACGATTTCCACGCGCACCTACAAACCTGAATCGTGTCCAGCTTGATTGATCGGTGTTTTCTCTATAGTTGGACATTGTTCGCTCGTCGATGGTGGTCGGCTTTAAAATTAAATATCCCTACTGAAAATACGAATTTATTTATCAATTATTTATATTTTGTATCGGAGGTAAATTCTTTTGATCAGCGTGTCGACTAGAAACCGAAGATCTGACCACTGCCTCCTAGATGTTGCTCGTGGCTCATCTAGGAGGCAGTGGATCTGACTATAGCATGACACTCCGCGTGCCCGGCACCTCTACCAACATACGATTCAATCAGTGCATGCACGGAAACGTACTGGTTTTATTTTTTGTATTTTTCTTCTACGATCTATTGATAAACTAGTATTTATTAAGTAGCTTCGGTCCGTATTTTGAGTACGTATCGGCATATACCCGTGCTTGTTTTTAGATACAAAAATCCTCATCGTTAAAACAAAATTCGTTTGAGTTTATTATACAAAATTATTGACTCCATGACTTTTATAGTTAACTATATAGTTATTAGTACATATGTGTGAGGGATACTGAAACAGCCTCAAGGTATAGAGATAGACATTAAAGATAGACAAACCATCAAACTGACAACAAAAAATGTGTATTTATTGATAACACTCGGTACCACCCTATATTTAGTGAAGGCGTCCGTGGCTTAGCATACGATTGTATGTGTATATGTTCGATGCGTATTTCTCCAAGGGACGTGGGTTCGAGTCCCACTTAATGCATGGATTTTTTTAAAATTCTTCTTTATCCTACATACACAATCTAGTCGGCTTGGGTGCCGACAGGGTCCAGAGTGCAGTAGGGACATACTTTCCTGCTTTTTGGATTACATAAAAATAAATCGACTTTTTCTTGTTCTGTTTTCATCCTACGACGCCCCATTTCATTATTGTCTCCACATATGTTTAGGAGCGAGACCTCAAAATCCACAAAAAATGCAATTTTGTGTCCATAACGAAACCATTATAAAAAAGTTTTAAAAAATAGGAAAAAAGTCGAAAAATGTAGGCGAAGATGGAAAAGTAAGAACGAACATTTTCGTCTCGAATCTTAGCGTGCCCATGCTAATTTGATTAAGATTTCGAACTTCGTCCAGTCGTACACAATGCAGCTGATAACGAGAAGAGCATTATCAATAGAAAAGTTAAGCACACTTATTATAGCTTCGTTACAGTTATTAGGACCAGAGTCGATAAAGAAGTTTCCCCGTTGGGGACTTAGAGCATGGATAGTTGGATCCATGCTCTAAGGTTGGGGAGGTCCTCCAACTCCCAAGTCAAAACGGACTGAACGGGGACTTAGAGCATGGATAGTTGGATCCATGCTCTAAGGTTGGGGAGTCCTCCAACTCCCAAGTCAACGGACTGAACGGGACTTAGAGCATGGATAGTTGGATCCATGCTCTAAGGTTGGGGAGGTCCTCCAACTCCCAAGTCAAAACGGACTCTAAGTTCAGCGCGCTGTGGGGGGCTCAAAAGTGAAACCACTAAAAGCACCGCAAGCTAAATACGGTCAGTAGATTAGCGATGTGCAGTGACGCTGCAGTTAACAAATGACAGACGAAATGTCAAAATTTAAAAATGTATTTCAATAATATTAGCCCAGGGCCCTAGCCTCATAAAACAATTTAGGCCTACTATTCTCTTTTGTTATCGTGTTTTAAAGTGTCGAGCAGGCGTCAGTCGCGTCACTGACATTTTGTACGAAATACATAGAGATATGCCTTGTTTGAGCCTGACGGACGTAAGTGTAGTTTATATTATGCCCAAGGTCAAAATACATTTTCAGACGTTTCACGCCCTTTGCATTCAAATCAAAGTCTTGAACAATCCATATTGTCGGCCTAGGTCCTAGGCTTAGGTTTAGTACGTCAGAAATGTCATCATCAAAAAAGAGAGTTTGCTTTACGCCAAAATATTCTCCCACATTCGATCGTATTTAATATTTTGACGTTTCACGGCATTCGTCGTCAACGACTGTTAAACTTTTAGTAGAGAGTTTTATTGAAGAAGTTCCAAGAACTGTCACACAGAGTTGCGCGGAACGTTAGATTAAAAACGCCAAAAACCGACGTTTTATTTAACCCAGGGCGGGATTGGGGGTTGGAGGACCTCCCCAACTGGTAAACGTCTTTATCGACTCTGCTAGGACGTCTTCAAAGTCCCATCAAAAACTCAATTAGTTTTCTCCAGAAATGGGTCACCAATCCCAATATTACAAATCGATCTCCATTTTACTATATCTCCCACTCCCATTGAAATAACGAACTAGTAAGACAGAAAATCGTGCAGAACACTGAACAGTGACCACGTGTAGACCTTGATTCTTCCGCGTATCTCCTGGAGAACACATCCTAGATACAACGCACATAGGACCGGTCGGGTCGCCGGGCGCTCCATATTAACTTGTCATGTCGCAGAGAGTTTTACGACCGGAGTTATTATTATAGTGATATTATCATATAAAGTGGAGAGTTATTTTAAACTGCGATTGCGTAACCGGGCAAATTTTAGCGAGAACATTACAGTTTTCTGTATTTTATTACTCTGTATCTGTGGTTGACTGAAAAGATGCACTCATCTTCGTCCAATTTATATTACAGCTTGACTATACACAATCACTCACACTTCGTGCATTTTATTTTGAACTCAACTATACACATACAAACTTATTTCCTACATTTTTTATTATTTTTGAACTAGACAGTATATCTATAACATAATTCATACATTTACCGGTACTTCAAACATTTTATATTAAATCTAGACTGTATATAATTATTTACTCATACTTTACACATTTTATATTTGAACTAGACTATATATTCACTCATATTTATTTTATTTGTATTTCATTTATTTATTTAACGCTATACTAAAACTGATTTACAAAGGAATGTACTTCGTACATTTTATATTTCAACTAGATTTGGATATATTTACTCATAATTTATATATTTTATATTTGAACTAGACTTTGTATATTCACTCATACTTCATTCATTTTATATTTGAAATGAATGTACATATATCTCGTACTTCATACTTTTTATATTTCAACTAGACTGTATATATTTACTCATACTTCATCATTTTTTATTTGAACTAGTTTCTATACATTTTAATACTTTGTTCATTTTACATTTGCACTAGACTTATATTTACTCATACTTCAAACATGTTATATTTCAACTTTGACTGTATATATTTACCCTTAATTCATACATGTTATATTTGAACTGAATGTATTCACTCATTCTGTACTCTCATTCTGAATGTATATATTTACTCATTTAAACATTTTATATTGAACTATACGATATATTCACTCGTACTTCATACATGTATATTTCATCTAGACTGTATATATTCACTCATACTTCATACATTTTATATTTGAACTAGTTTGTTGCTCATACTTTGTTCATTTTATATTTGAACTAGAGTATATATTCACTCATAATTTACACATTTTTTATTTGATTTTGAATGTATATATTAACGCATACCTCATTCATTTCATATTTGAACTGAATGTATATATTCACTCGAACTTCATGCATTTTATATTTGATCTAAACTGTACGCTTGCTCACTCACTTCATGTATTTTACATCTGAACTAGACTGTAGACTTGCTCACAGACTTCGTGTATTTTATTTTGAACGTGCCTGTACACATGGTCACATTCGTATTAGCATCCCACGGGAAAATAATTTTTGCAATATGTAATGCAGAGTTAGCATAAAAATAAATGTGCAGCTGCAGAAATTAGCGTTTTGTTTTGACGCTAAAGTGGCAAGTTGCTGACCGGTGCTTGGAAGTTTGCACGTTGAAGTCACGTGTGTCGGTGCGTTAGCTCGTACCGCACACCTGCAACATGAGCAAACAAAGGGAAAGTTAGCAACAATCGGGGTTTATTTTAATTGAAAGCGTACACAATCCATTATTAGCTATACGTTTTTCACATTGTAATGCATTGTTTTCATTTGGGTGAAGTTTGAAATCACAATAAAATGATGAGAACGCACACAATTAAACCGAACATTTTCGTTTGTACTTTTCGAACAGTGTATGCACAGTTTATTTCGTAAAATTGTTTAATGCGTTATGAAACAGTCTCAAGAATAAACAGTCATCTTGCAGTTGCATAATGCTAACTATAGTTTAATACAGGAAAGGAACACTGAAAGCTCGAATTATTAAGGACGTGTTTTGAATAAACTTGATGGTCTATTATTTATCGCAATAAATTACTTTCGACGTAGTAAATTGTTGTTCATATTGGCGAATCAATCACTTATTGAGCACTGAGTTTATAGATAATTAATTTTGCTTGGACCGAAGTCTGAAATGCATTTCGTTCAAGGGCATTAGCAATGCATTGCGAGTATAATACGAACCTGACAACAGGAATAGTAATTTTATTGATGTAATCTTTTCCCAAAGATTGTCTCTAATTTATTATTCACAAATAACTCATGCATGGTACTTAAAAACAAGTGTTTGAACATGTGAATTCCAGAGCTTCACTCAAATGCACTTTTTAGGGTGTCCTTGAGGAGGCCTTTTCGAAATATGTTTTAAATGGTTTATTGTTATGATTTAAAAATAGATTGTATAATTATATTTCAAGGCCATTTGATAGTCTCTTATGTTTTTACAGCAGTCTTCTATACAATGAGTTCGTGCTATTATATCATATCGACTCACATTCAAGTATACCTGCATACTCAATGGTATGGATTATCTTTACTTCTCGTGTTGTTCAATCAGTTATCACAATTATCTTCTAAATACTTAATTAAGATAAAAAAGAAACTAAATATTAAAGAAAAGGGTTTGCGGAAGGTGTCATTAGCATTACCTATAAAATCTATAGATTTATTGTATTCTTGAGGATATTGATAATGATATTAAACTAAACATCAAAGTATTATCACATTAAAGTACCCCTTCAAGTTATTCAGAAAATTTCCAATACTCCCATAGCTCTGTAGCCGGAAACTGCAATATATCATTCATTTTTATTTTGCCATTTTTATTCTAGATGTAAATTGAAATAAATTAGGTTGTTAATTTTCTCTGAATAATTAGAGAAAAAGAAAATATGATTCTAAGCGTATTTTGGCCTTATTCTGTAAATTTTATCCGGCTTATACGTTATGACGATTATTTGGAGTTGAATATATATTTCGACACAAATTTGAGTTTTTTATATGTTATTAAAACAGTCCCGATTTATATAGGTGAATGCATATTAAAATGGCTTTTTCAAATATAGGCCTACTCTTACATCAGAAATTTTTTATGGTATGCGAGGAATAAAATTAATAGAATATTATTCCATTTTTAAACGTTTTACACTTAAAAATATATCTATCATCACCCATCAATGTTTTTGCGTCTAATGGCAGACAACTATTTATTTACTAACTTAAAGAACCGATCTTCAACAGAGAAGAAATGACAAGGAGGGACACGTGAGTTCAGATAACAAAATAAAATTGGAGAACATTAATAAATAATGTGATATTATTCATATTAAAATTGGATAAAATGCGACATATTTTTATCGCATATATTATTAGTTTTGCCAATATGAATGAATTGCTAATTCATTGGGTATTGGGTGTGGCCTGAGTGGACCAAGGTATTTCGACAGGTTGTGACCTATCGCCAGAAATAGACAATGCAAGCAACGAAATCTCGTGTGCTCAGCCCTCAAAGTAGGCATGCAAGTATCCAAACTGCTTCCTATAATTACACAGGAATTACTTTCAAATTTCTTGCATTTTCGCTATAGGGTAAATTCCGTACTGAATAAATTAAAGTGACATGAACCTTGTGCTACTGTGGCCAATTTAAGACTTTCTCGAAAATTATTTGAGTTTTTATTCAGACAAAATAAACTACATTGACGAACCACACCCTACGTTTGGTTATTTTATTTCCCCAAAAAACTACGTGTCATTAAGAAGTCAATAGCGTTTAAAATACCAACCATGAACACGATACCTGGCAATGAACATTATATTTTATAGCATATACTTACCCCAATTACGGTTTGCGTTGCGTCCAGTCCAACCTTCTTCTATACAAGAAAGTCAACATCAAGGATGATAATTCGGTAAACATTTTTATGAAGGAATTAATTGGAAAGGAATGTTATTTTGCATATTGAGATATCGACTAACTATAGTATAATATATCATAAGATGGTATTGATTATTTTTAATTGACTGTTGTTTTTGTTTTCTACTTTATTTACATGTTCGGTGACTCTTTATGGAATTTTGAATATATTATGAAAGGACAAGAGTTATAAACTACGGATCAGTCAAGGTTTCATTAATTAAGTACACTAGGAAAACGGCAAAGTTAACTACCTAAACTACCATAGGCAAGAGTGGCGCAGTATGGATACCAACTAAACTTAAAACCACATCGTACATGCCATTATTTATCAATCAACTTAAATGCAAATGTTTCTGGGTACTCAACACATGACTCGCTCACTCGTCTAACGACGACTTTGGCGTTTTCCTAGTCTATAGTCGGCTAAGGTGCCTTAAACCCGGAATGTGGGAGACCCGGGTTCAAATCAACGATCAGTATAGATTTTATAATTTCTAGATTGTATTAGAGAAAATTATAAAACATGTTTTGAAATTTGAAATGCATACAATACATGCAAAACAAAGCCAGTATACGAAATACGTGTAAAGATTGCAAGGTTTACTCATATCCCAGCGGAATGTTGGAGAATCTTGAGCGTGCAAGATTCGGTACACCTTGGTCACTGCAATGCATTCACCGCCTGACATTCGAAACGTGATTAGTAAAAAATGATTTTTTCAAGAACAAATAAATGTTAGAAATTTTCAACCTATTTTCAATTTATTATTTCTTGTAGGTAAAAAACGCAAGGAATGTTACTCATTTCGTTGACATTTCTCAGTTAACTCGTACCTGATGTCTGTTTAAAATTTCAGCGCAATCAGTTTAGCTATTCGGATTAATTTTAGCGTATACACATCACACTCGCAGAATCACAGAATAAGTGTCGTTTGTAAGACCTAGTCGCTGCGCTCCCTCGTCTAAAAGTAGTTTACCTTAGATTCTGACAACACAAAATAAGTGATATTAGTGATGTTTACCCTCAGGTTATTAGTGCCCGTATTATTAAACAACAGCTTATTATTCAAGGCAAGTGTATGGTTTTTGATTATGACATAATTTAGAAAACTAATGTATAATAAGGTTTGAATAAACAAACTGAATTAAATCGATAAAGTAAAATGTGAACAAACGTTGATTTTTTCGTCCAGAAAATGAATGAGAATATAGGCTTATAATAAACTAAAATATATGAAGGCTTGTGGTATTAATTATTAACAAGTTTCTAGATTTTAATACGTAAAGGCAATAGTTTAGGAAAAACAATGTCAAACTAAAGAGCAAAAATAACATGTAACACTCTCGTCAGGAAAACATAACGGTAATCGTATGGTATTGGGCCACCCAACTAAACCTCTAGGTTCAAATCGCTTAAATGTAATCGTTACAGACGATATTTCCAGTCTACTTTAACGTCATATTTATGTGACTGTTGACACTCTAGTGTATTCAATCACACTCTTGAGTTGATACAGCAAAGTCACGATTCAACATCAGTGATAACAGTCATGTTTAAGTGCGGTAATAAAAAGAAAGTCCATAATACGAATTCTCGTGTCGGTGATAATTCAGATTACCATACCCGTTAACAACGCATGACCACCATCTCCTGTCAGGTTTGGTGTGGATGTTTGGGTCGCTAACTTACCTCTCGAGTTATGGATACCTCTTCGTTTAAGACCGACTTCATCTACTCTCTACACGACGATACATGTTGACCCCCAACTTGTATTCAAATCACACTTGATTGACGTTTCTGATACACGCAAGTCACGATTCACTCATTTAATCAACAGTCAATGTTTCAAGTGCAGGGCAAAAAACAAAAAACCATAACTACAAAACATTCTTGTGGCCGGTCGTTGACGAATTAGACAAATATCACGTTTAACACGCATGCACCTACCACACAACTCCTGTGGTTATGTAATGGATTGTTGGAGTTTTCTGCTCTTGGTCGGGATAATAATGCAGAATGCAGCCTTCTTGTACCTGTTTATAAAACGACCTTGATGTTGACAACGACCTTGTCAGAAAGCAAAAAGATCGGTGCATTTTTTGAGGGGAATGGAACGTGCTAAGGTGGTGATGGAAGGGGAAACTGGCAGAATAATATTCTAATGATGACTATGCATGGGCATTTAGGCTCGACCATGGTTTGGAACAAGATCTTCTGGATTATGCTAGGTTGCAGCTCTGATTGGCTGTATACATACGTGCGGCTTTTTCGATTCTTCTGAAGTATTTTATATGTCGTTTTTAGAAATAACAGAATATAGAGGAGTCAAAGCATCATAGAATCTATTCCACACGCCTGTTTGGTGTTTGTAGTCTCTTCACATTTTGAATGAAAAATTAAAACATTTGTTAGATTTATTATGTGATTAACTTTTTGACTTGAATGCGTATGCCGAACCTATAACACTTCCTAACGCAAATTTAATCCATAGGCTATTACAAATTTTATTTTGTAAATATAATTTGCATTAAATGAAACAATGCAATAGATCTTCAACATATGAAAAAACTTGTAAAAGTGTATTGTGTACGGTGTGTGTTAACCTGATTGTTATAACAAGTTCAGGCACATAAAACATATAAGGGTACACAGAAAAGGGAGCGAAGTACTTACTCGAGTTGGGTTTCGAACAAAATAAACGAAAAGTGTCATTATTCTTTCACCACCTCTGGGTGAGAGAGAGACTTTTATGCAACACAAAACATCATCATCAACATCATCACCCTATCCTGCAGCTCAGATGGAATCCTTGAAGCCGTATTAAAGTGGAGCTTCGTGGTCTCGTGGTGTGAACCCGCCTCAGACTCCCAGGCGTTGTAGAAACTTCCGACGCCTCTGACAAGTCAGTGGGGACGTATCCTATTTGCATATCGGATCAGTTTAGCCTCACTTCAACATCATCACCCTATCCTGCAGCTCAGATGGAATCCTTGAAGCCGTATTAAAGTGGAGCTTCGCGGTCTCAGTGTGAACCCGCCTCAGACTCCCAGGCGTTGTAGAAACTTCCGACGCCTCTGACAAGTCAGTGGGACGTATCCTATTTGCATATCGGATCAGTTTAGCCTCACTTCAATATCTCCTCGGATACACACAAGTTATTTCGGATACTATTTCTTTGCTCTTTTTAACATTTGGATTATTATCTTAGAAAATAAACGAGATTATATAATAGAAAAGTGCACCTAGTCGTGTTGACCTTGAGCTGGCGCCGGCGCGCTCGCAGAGATCGTGTTTGTGACGCAGGGGAACATGTCCGAATGATTAGGATACTTGGAATGTACTTTTATAAAAAGTAGTAGCAATAAATATTAACCTTTCGTGATTAGTGGTTAATATCTGCTTAAATTAAATCGACAATTTGTTTTCGTTTCGTCATAGGACCTGGTGTAATGCTAATATTAAACGGGCACGTGATGTGGAAGGCACGTGATAATTATTCTTTTATACTGCAAAACTTACGATCACACATGTAATTACTCAAGATAGAACTGAACTGAACTGAACTGTTTTATTTATGAGTATTTATATTATGGATGTCAAAAGTCACAACAAATAGCAATTTTATAAAAATTTGTCTTGTGTTCTCGATAGCCCAATTGGTAGAGCTATGGCGCGTTCAGCCAGAGGTTCTGGATTCGATCCCCAGTCGGGGCATAATTTTATGACAATTGCTATCATTCATTATTATTACTAGGAAGCTTCGCAAACGCTTTTTCAGGCGCGTTGTTGGATGAGTGTAATTTTTTAAAACAAAAAAGCGTGAAATTGCGATTTTCATGATAAATAATTTTTTTGATTACGCTCAAATTTCACACGAATATATTAATTAATAAAATTAAGGTTCGGTGAAAAATTTATTACAATCGGATAAAGCATGTTGGTGTTATAAGTCCAAGAAATTGAAAAAATCGATAAAAAATTGAAAAATTGAGATTATCATGAGAAATAATTTTTTGATTCTGTTTAAATTCCACACGAATATATAAGTTCATAAAATTAAAGTTCTGTCAAAAAATCATTACAATCGAATAAAGCATGTAGGTGTTGTAATTAAAAGAAATTTTAAAAATAGAAAAAATATCGTAAAGCTGCGATTTTCATAAGCAATAATCTTTTGATTGCGCTCAAATTTTACACGAATATATTAATTCATAAAATAAAGGTTCTGTGAAAAATCATTACAATCGGATAAAGCATGTAGGTGTTATAAGTCGAAGAATTTTTTAAAAAACGAAAAAAATCGTAAAATTGCGATTCTTATGAGAAATAATTTTTCGATTGCGCTAAAAAAAGTGGCAGTTCAAGTTCAGAGATTTCGAAGGCCTCCAGAAAATTTCATCGCAATTTGATTTTCGGTTTAGCCGGAATCGTGTTAACAAACACACAAAAACACCAAAAGAAGAAATAAAGAAGGAAAAAAAATAATAAAATAATAATTGGATGAGCGTAGCGAGCGAAGCGGAGATTCCATTTCACTACACTGGAGAAAAAAATCCGGAATGTTTTATTTTCTTTTTAGCTTTTTTTCTTTTCTTCTGTATTATTGTGTGTTCGACTTATAATACATATACATGCTTTATTCGATTGTAATAATTTTTTCGCAGAAACTTATTATTTAATTTATATTATTATATTATTATATTATTATATTATATATTATTATATAATTCGTGGGAAATTTGGGCGTAAACCAAAAATTTTTTTCCATGAAAATTGCATTTTTACGCTTTTTTGCGTTTAAAAAATTACGCTCATCCAACAACGCGCCTGAAAAAGCGTTTGCAAAGGTTCCTAGTTATTAACATTATTATTTCATTGTTGATGCTTTCATAGCCTGAAATATTAGAAAAATCAAATCATTGGGTCTCAGATGATGATGCGCACAGTCGTATCGAAACGTAAGGTTTTGTAAATAAACGAGAAATATTATGTTCCTAGAAGCAACAACAAATACGGTCAAAGGCGCCTAGAGTGTTTAGTCCCCGAGTCTTTCAACGACTTACCAGATCAGTTATTAAATTTTACAAAGATTTCTGAGGTCAAGAGATATAAAAATTCAGCTCTTGCCTAAATCTGTTTTGATCTTACCTTGTTTCGTACTCATCCTTTAGCTGTATTTCTGTCGGGTATCTGATATTTCTTTTGTAACTTAAAAAGCATTGATGTTGTGTAGTGTTTTATTTTATTTTAAGTTACGCTTAATCTACTTTCATTTGCTTATTTAATATTTGTGATTTGTTAATGTTTCTTCATAGTGATTTATTTCTCTACGATTGTTTTTGTTCGGTTTGGTTTATTTTACGTTGTTTATTCCACAGATGAGCCCGCAAAATGGGCTTTGTAAGTTTCTTTGACATGTGACAAAAATGATATTTTTTTGTCACAGTAAATTGAATTGAAAAAACATATGAATTCGTGTGCGAATTTACGTCACTTTTTTCATTTTTTTTTTTATCTGAATGATTGACTATGCTTATAGTTATGTTTTACGTTGTTGACAAACTTTTTCAGAAGATCTCAATTTCTCAATTTCGTAAATTTATTTATATACGCCTATGATATTCAGTTATAAAAATTAAAAACTCATTTAAAAAGATGGACGAACTCGTTATAAACAAGTGCAAAAATATTTATAATATATACATTTTATTTTTATTTTTGATACTAACAAAAAAATTGTTATTGAACGTATGTCCTGTTCCGTATTAAAAAACTAATTTACAGAGGGGCCAAACATTCAAATGCAATGCGATTGGAAAACATTGTCCCTTATGACCTTGGCCAAACAAGATCGTTGATAAATTAAGAAAATAACTAAGAAAATCAAACACGAGAAAAGTGTAAATTAACTTTGCACGAATATCTAGATTCGACTCACAAGAAATCAAATTACTTCCTAGAAGTGAAGTTTTTTGCTCAAATAATAAAACGTTTATTTATTATTTCATGCAAACCTTCTTAAGACGCAATTATTCTAAAAAAATTTATATGTTTCAAAATATATAGAACAAAGTGTTGGGTTAGTAATAATTTTTCTTTTAGTCTAATACCATCGAGAAATATTTATAAAAAGTTATATATTCAATAACTCAGACTCAAGAAAAAAATACTTTACAACTGATAATGGGCGTTATTAAATTTCTAAGAAGTAAATAAATTTTCGTATTTGCACGCAAAACTAAAAAGCAGTATTAATTTATGACCCCCCCCCCCCCAACCCCCCCGTACGGTGGCAATAATGTGTTATATTTTTTTTAAGATTCACGTAGGCCTATGTTGTTGACTCTTAATAATTTGAAAGGCGTTCACTTTTTGGTAGTGCAAGATTAAAAAATAAAATATACTGGAAATTACTTTTGAATGTTGATATATTTCTTTATCAAGTCACGTTTCGCCGTTGTAATAATTTTATTATATGAAAACTTATTTTAAAATTATAATTCGTTACATTATTAAACACGATAAGATATTCTTACAAACAGCACACACGAGTATGTAATATCTTTACTATTCTAAAAAGTAATTTCTGTCGGTAACTACTCACTAGCCACCCACAAGAAAACCGATAACACTTTGCAACTGTGCCCAGAAACTGCTGATCTAAATGTAGCACACGTAACAGCTTTCAACAAAATGCATGTTTATCCGAGGGCAGGTTCGGTTTCATTGTGAGACGTGAAACGTGAAACTCGCACAGACAAACAAACTGACAGAAAATGCTTCTTCTTAAAATTGATGTATATTATGATTGCAGTAGACTTGTCATCAAAATATTACTACGTGCTTATTCATAATGTTACGACAATCAGCCCAGAATGCCGATAAAATTAAAAATCCAAACCCTCAGTTTCAATTAGTTGTGAATTCTCACCGTTTAGCTTACGTTTTTTAACGATAATTTGCGCTCTCAAGTTGATTTAAACTTTGATATCCAACAAACGTTTATTTTTAAAACATCTAGGTGGTTGGAATAAATCACCAAAGTTATTAAATTTAGAGTTAATTTCGAAGATTTTTTTTTTTAGTTTTTTAGAAATGTGAGTACTGCAGGGTGATTCTCTAAAGTTCGCGTTAAAAGTTATAAGTAACGCCTTGAATTATAATTTAACGCAGCAAAATCGCCCTGATTTATCTAGGCATGTTTAACTTTAAATTATATTTAAGTAGGGATTAGTTTAGTAGTTGAAGCAAAATATTATAAATTAACCGTTTGCACGGGAAAACAAAAGCTGTGCGTTTATATTCGTCTCCTTGCTAGCCTCAGCGACTTCTCGTAAGCTAATTATTGTGTGTTGGCCTATATATAAGTTAATTTCACTACCAACTTCACATTATAACCGTAGACACCAAACTAGTAGTCAATTCCTAGAAGAGGCAGAAACGGAAAGTTGTTTTTGGCAGAAAATATTCATGTATATAAGGCAGCTTCCTACTTGATTCCCGCACCTAGTGCATATTAGAATGAAACCTATGAACGAGAATGTTATTAATAGCTGTGTGTTCCGAGATGTAATTGGCCAATAACATGATTTGCGATTAATAAACACCTGACCTCAATCATGGCTAAGAATGTTTGCTACTCGACAGCAAACGGAAATAGCTTCCAGGCGGTTGCTACTGCAGAACGTCTAGACGTCGAGTGCAGACTGCAGGAGTAGCTGAAGTTAGTGTCAGGGAGGCGTGGGATCGCAGCACTGTCGTCCCCACACTGTACTGTGGCCACCACAGCTCTCAGAATCAACCAGATGGGGCATTAAAACAAACTGCGTCCGAAAATGGAGACAACTTATTTTAATTAAAGTCATAGCAACTGTCGTAAAAGTTTGCCCCGACTGGGATTCCAACCCTGACAACAACGCAACAAAATAGCAATTTAGTAAAGGTATGTTCTGTAGGTAGCTTTATCGGTAGAGCTATGGCAAGTTAAGCCGGAGGGTCTGGGTTCGAATTCGTATTGAGGGCTAACTTTTACTACAATTATTGCTATGAATCAATAATAATATAATTAATAATTCATCATTAGAGATACGTGAAAATAGCGTTTTGTGAAAAGATGCTACAAAGCGCTATATTTTTAATTAAAATTATGGTTTTCCAGTCCTATTTCATTTTATTGTACATAGTTCCTATAATTTGGTTGTACACATTTTTATTCAGTTAACATTAATTCAATCTTGGTGACATAATTTTAAAATAAAAATATGAAAAAAAACTTCATACACAAGATTTTGAAAGTGGCCAAAAACTAGATGCTACAAAACGCTATAAAATGACACTTGAAAATGATATATACAAGTATTCTCTATGAGGGTTTTAGAAATAATAAACATCATTTAAAAGTTTCAATATTGAATTCCAAAAGAAGCAATTTTCTTTTGGGTACTATTGACGTATGTAAGTAACCTTTAAATACTATCTTTATCGATTACTATAATAATACAAAATTTGTTTCGCAGTCCTGCTCATTCGCAAGTGTTAGGTTCAAATCCCTGTTTATGCAGAAGGAAATTCACTTCTGAAATGAATATTCTATCCGTGAATGCTATAAGGGAACTGTAAACTCTAACTTAGAACAGCCCTGTAGCAACGGATAACTTAGTGGGTCTGGCTACACATTAGACAACTCACTGACTTTATTGTAAGAATTGAATCTGCTTTTAAAGGATGCGAACAGTAAATTACAAATAGTTATTTTGTTTTGTTCTAATATTGGCGGAAGTATTTCAAATTCATTCAAACGTTTTGGTTGAAAAAGTAGTAGTATATATCTCATAAACTTCAAATTGACATATCCCCTGGGCTAAATACAGTATCCGGTTTTAAATGCTTTCACATTTCCTGGCACGGATACGAACTTTGCAGGTTCATGTATTGTAAATGCTATGTCATTATGATCGCTGCACAACACACAAATGTTTCTACACAATCTATATTAGATTTTAGATTTTACTATAAACTCAAATATTATTATATGACATCGTCACTTTTGCTTATTCCGCAAACCAAACAAACGTAACTAGTTAATACAAATAATTGTTACGTACTTTCAATGTGAGCTATCATTAATTTAAGTGTGTGTGCATGGTCCATCCATCCATACATGAAGTTTGGAACTCATGGTTTGAAATAGCATCGTCTTTATCGACTCTGGTAGCATTAAAAAATATTCGTCGCTTGTTCTTGTATTAAAATCAATAAATCAAAAATCATATAAATAATTGTGTAAAACCTTAACCTTTTACGTGACCGTTTCCTGTACACCCAAATGGGTATGTTATTATATAAATTATGTTTTGTAACAAATATGCTAATGGTTTACAACTAACTAAACTAATTTCTCGATTTGGTTCGTCGGGAAACACTGCCGTAGGTGTATTGTTATTATTTACTACAATTCAGAAATTACAAAAATCCGCCCCAACTAGAATTCAGAGCTTAAAATGTACCCATCCTGATGGTCTAGTGGTTAAGACGCCTGTCTGGAATGCGGGAGATCCGTGGTTCTATTCCCGGTTGGGGCGGACTTTCTTAATTTCTGAATTGTAGTAAATAATAACTAAACTAATATAATGGTGGAGATGCCGGCCGGGTAACAGAATTTCCAATCTTGCAGGAGGGATGGTCCCCCCTCCCCCTCACCCTCTCCCCCAGATCCCCCTGCAGTGGTCACCAGTATATCAAAGCCAGTAGCTACCGTGAGTCGTGGCACCACTCAGATAGACAGACGGACAGCAATGCTTATAATATGCAAGCTTCGCTCCCTAATAAAGAAATGCATTGAAACTTCGTTGTCGCCTCCGTGTTGGTGCATTGAGATTAGCTGAAACAAAATTTCGAGTCGATTTCTTTAGTTTTAGGATTTGTATATATGTGACAATATAGGCAATTATACAGGCCAAAATAAAGTACTAAATTAATTTGTCCTCTCTTAAATTATTCTGTCAGTTCTCTAAATTACCGCCCAAAGAGAACATCATAAACCAATTCTCAACTCTACATGATTAAATGCAAAGTTTGAAATTACAGGAAAAAGTCTAGCTCATATGAAACAGGTATTTACATTTTCTACCAGATGAAGGCTACACATTTTTTAAGTATTGACTTTTTCTCCCAAATAACAGATCATCAACCTTTTAAACTGTTTAGTGTTACTAGGAATCATTATTGTTTGTGAGGAAAGGTTTTGGAAAGAATCCAAACAATTCTAGATATAACCAAAGATGTTCTTCAAGGTTATTAAAGAATTGTATACATTTTAATTGCCAGTTCATCTATTTTGTCGAGTTTGATTGGTTTACGCTTTTGCTCGGCCATAAAGTAGCGGATAATAATGCTATGCGAACAGTGCGATTGCCTCTGGAAAGAAGGTTGTAATTACAGATATGCTTCATAAGAACCTTCTTTACGACGAGTAACAAGCGTGGTTCGGCTTCGGCCATGTCGCCTCTTCAGTTGGTAACTAAATGCTTCAAAGAATCCAAGTCATCACAAAATCATCGAGTACTCAGTGTCTAATTGATTTATTTAACGCCCATCCACTGATTTTGAAAGAATGATAGTGGATAAAACTAAGAACATAAAATGCACACAAATTAATTAACTGTGGTGTCGTTAGACAAATTCAGAAACAATAATGTCACAACAACAATGCATTCTTTGGATCAGAAATAAATCAAGGGCTGAGAATAATATAGATACAACTAGACTCCTTGATTTATTAATGTTCGATGGTGTACAATAAGACAATATTAATGATACTATACCTTAGCTTAGAGCAGGGTTGCCGTTTTTACGGGTTTTATCTGTTTTAACGGATTTTATAGGTTCAAAACGAATCGATGGATTTTTATTCCAATTTACGTTTTTTGTGTTGTTTTTTTAGTCTCCTCTCCGTTTTATGCTGTTTCCAACTAGGGCTGGGAAAAAATCGTTATTTCAATGCGATATCGATAAGTGGGAATATTTTTAATATCGAAATATCATAATAAAAATTTAAAAAAATGAATTTCGTAATTTTGGTGGAGGTGCCGGGTAGGTAGCCAAAATTAAATTAATCCTGGCTGGATCATGGTGGAGATGTCGGGTCATAAAACGAGAGTGTCAGATCGTAAAAATCGTTAAATGCGTTTATGGTGATACCTTATCAACCCTATTTGGCCTCAAATCGTCAAAAATAGGCCTACTATTTCCTTTTTTCATTTTTTTCATTTTTGTACAACATTATTTTGATTTATCAATATCCTATCGAAATTGGTACATTTAGGCATTAAAAGGATTTTCAAGGATTTGAGGGTTTCATTTAAGGATTTCAAAGGATTTTTGATGTGCTCAAAACTGTTTTTTTTTCTTGGTCGCAACCCTGCCTTAGAGCTATATCTGAATATGTCAAATAATAAATTCACAAATAAATTAATAAATTACAAATTCAATGCTATCACTAACAAATTTGTTCAACCATTACTGATTGTTTGTTGTGAATATTTGTCTATGTTTTCTTGAAGATTGTTGTTGTGTTGTGTGCCGATGTCAAGCTTCTACTAACTCTAGTCTCAATGACTGATTTAGTTTCTTGACAAAGACGACGAACATGCATTGCGGTCAATTATTACGTCGAGTGATAGTTGCTGGCATTGAAACAACGATTTTATGTCAGTGTAATGCTATGGTTTATGGATATTAAATGGACGTGTACAACAATGTGAAGTGGACAAATTGTTTTGGTACATTGCATAAAGTGGAAGTCATTAGTGTCCGTTCCTGCATCTTAGAAGCATAATTCGTCAAGCGTCTATGTCAAACCTAAGGCAAAACTGACTGTCGTAAGTTATCTAAATGTGCTATTATTCAGAAATAACTATAAATTGATATCAATTTTGGATTAGAAGCTAATTTTCAAAATCATACTTATAAATATTTTATTATTATTTTTATTATTATTATTTTATTTAAAAAAATGATGTTATATAAATAACTCTCGGTCATTGGGACTAAAGTATTTAATTTCCTAAGTTTTGTTTGGAAACTTTTTTATCCTGTATGAAAATACTCTAATATTATAGAAAATACTTATTGTATCAATAAACTACAGATAATGTTACATGTAGCGAGGGATGCCAGCAAGAGTGGATAGGAAATTTCAAAGTTAATGATTATATAAAAATGATATATCTCTAGTTGCGATAATGGTAAATGGATTTCGACCTATAAAAAATGAGAGTGATTTGTCATTTGTGTTCTGTAGTGACCTTGTAATCAGGGGGTCGTCGGATCGATGCTTGTCACAAACAATCCTGGCTGAAGGTTTTTACCGAAGTTCCCCTCAGTCAGATATGAATGCGGTTCTAGTAACAGGCCTTGAACATTCTCTCACTATGGAAATCAAACCAAAAATTACAAAATCCATCTTTTAAAACTTACAAGAGTGTTTCCCGATGAATGACATTGAGAAATTATCTCTCTACTATCTAAACACTATATTATATCGAGTAAGTGTATACATTCATACCGGAATAGCATATGTGTACCCTAAAACGGTCACACTACTGTAGGAAAACAGCTGATGTGACCTAATTTTACTCTAGCCTCTTCGAGTTCGCTTATTTCTCTCTAGGATGTAGGCCTACTCCGAGCTTGATGCTTTGGGAGCTTGACGCTTTGGGAGCCCAGAAAACAACACAAACATTGCTGTCCTAGTTTCGATTTCTCATTCTGTACATAGAACGCGCACAAACCAATAAACCCTTTGTTGCGCAATTTACCGTTTAGTGAAATGCATTTCAAAGGTAAGCAATTTCTAGCAAGGTCCAGAACCTCCATAAATCCGTCCCCTTAAAAAATGTTTGTTTTCATTCACTGTGCTAGTTAAAGAATGCAATTGCGAAGTAACGGAACTCTTACAAAAAATACAGTTACGCCATTTTTTAGTGCCATCTTCAAATATATCCCCGACAATGAAGGACAGTTTTAATTTACAACTTTTCAAACATGAAAATAGACACTCGACTACTTTCGTACGAGATAGCTATGTACACAATACCCTGCGAAATTTGTTTAGTTTTGCTAAAAAAACAACAACACACAAACATAACGAAAGTTGAAAACCCTAAACCCTAAATGTGTCTTCTCTAGAATCCAGCCTTTTATCAACACTAAAAAACAGGATCGGAAATGAAAGAGAAATTCACCTTTTTAGAGCGAACCATAAAACCCACACAAATCACAGAGTGGGTCACCTAACAAGCGTCACAAAAATCGCCGCCAAATCACGTAGCCTTTGAGTAGTAGGAAACGAGAATTTATCTCAACATAAAAAAAACGGATTATTTTAGTCGCTCAAGGTTTTTTAAATTCAATCAAGGTTAAACAAAATGCATGTGCATTATATAGCAGTATTAAAAACTTTCAAATTATGATTGTTGTTATGGGGAACTTTGACATCACGTACAGTGGCCAAAGTAAATACTATAGTTCAATTATCACGTACTAACAAGGTAGTTTCTTATTAAGAATTATTATACTGGTAATTTGTTTGAAGTTCAGTTCTTAAACACATAAGAAACTCCCTCCAAGAAAGTGCACGCGAAATAAATAAGACCTGGATTCATGTATCGTGTACGCTTCTCGTACACTAATCGAAACCGATAAATATAAAGTAGAAGCACTCCATACAAATATCACTTTACTTGCGCGTGTACTTGAATACAATTTCGAATAACAATTAACTAATTGAACGCATTCGTCTACCGTGGCCGTATACAAATTATCGGATAAACGTATTTTATGTGTTTAGCCTTGACAGACAATACAAGATAACCCTGAACTTTAAATAAAAATTGGGTGGACCTGAATCTGGAGTAGCTTGGTTACCACTCATTGCAAAAACATTTCTTGTTTCATTTCAGTTAATTCAATTTAATATAATGCACGCTATAAAATGATATGGGTATCAAATATCAAATAAGTAGCCACTAATATACCTAATATTACAACGGTAATCAAACGGAGTACCCAAAATAGAGAGCGAAGCTACTTAATCAACAAATTGTCACAATCTTACCGTGCGTTGACATCCTTGTTGAAGGTCAGTGTCAACAAAAACTGCATCTCAACCAGAGGTCGTGTTTGGTTTTCATCGCGGACGAGAAACACGCGCAGACGGACTGACGGACAGAAAAGTGGTGCTGAAAGAAAAGCTAAGGCTATTCCAGAGCACTCTTACCGATATTTTGAAAGTCAAAAGAAAATGGCTGAAGCTGGTTGAATGAAAGAGAACTCGAATTAAAAAGAAAAAAGTTTCATTTTGACGGGACAAAAGCTCAATTTTGGCCCATTGAATGCACATTTTGGGTCAATAAGAAAATGAAAGTTCTTGGTGCAATACTTAATTTTATGCTTTTTTTGTACCTTTGTCTCCGTAATGAGTATACGGGAAAATAATTTTCTGAAATAACGTTTGATGTAGGCCTACGATTTTTTTCGTTCACCGGTTCAAAACTTTTATTTGTACCACGTGACAAAACAAAATCGCACATGGAACATTATTTCCGAAAATTATGTTCCATTATACTCAGTTCGGACACAAAGGTGTGTTGAAACAATACAAAAATCATAGGTCAAAATTATTGCACATAGAACTTTCATTTTCTTTATTGACCCAAAATTTGCACATATTTGCCCAAAATGGAGCTTTTATTCTATCAAAAAATCTTCTTTTTGATTCAAGTTTCTCCTTTCATTCAACTAACTTTCATGCATTTTACTTTGCGAAATATCGGTAGAGTGCTCTGGACAATTGCAGTGGCCATATGGAGCCTATAAATCACTTATTGTAAATAACACAGTTGATTTTAGTCTGGAATCTTTTAATGTTCAAATCTTGGTGTATTAATTTTTGTGTTCACTTTTGAACTATCCGCAAAAATAGATATTTACGAATGCACTTTTTCGCACTAGAAAGAACCATTATAACAAATTATACTCAAATTCTTGCGACAATTTTCAGTGAAGCAGAGTACAATACATACAGTGTATAGGTTGTAAGTAAGGCTGATGTTAATTACCGAAAACCCTTATGAACACGAGTAAACTTAAGAAGACTGGAAAATGCTCTCACTCAAAGGCGCAATTCAAATATCGCTACCTCCTAATATAGTGTTCTAGATTTACTTACGATCAAGTTACTGCGCAGCACTACATGCGTGGGTTCTAAACAGGTACAGTCCGGTCTTAGGTTCAAATCCCGTCGATAAAACACGGGCTTTAGTAAAACAATTCATCTTCAGAGACAAATCTACTTCGAAGCTTCATTAATCTATTGCAAGTTGCATTTAAGAATAGTGAAAAGTGCATTTGAAACACAGTTCTGTTTTCTAAGAGATTTTGCATTGTTGGGAAGAGTAACAAATTATGAAAATATATATTAAAACTTTTCAAAACACTACTCTTGCCCCAAAACTGGGTTTAGAAAATAGTTTAAATGAAATGTAATACCACTAGATCTTGGCTCTTCGTTCAGTTCGTTGGCTAATAAGGAATACTTTTCAACATCTAGGGCGACGGTCGTCGCCCGGCAGTCAAGCGCATGCGACTGCTTAGGCGACACGAACTCCAGCCCTATATACAGCTACGAGAGTTGGGGGGTTTTCAGCTATCTGCACACGCCGCCCCGAAAGAGTTACAATCTTGAAACTCGGTATATGACCTGGTATGTGGTCCATGACATACCAAAAAAAATCAACCCGATCCGACAACTCGTTCTGTGTTAAAAAAGGCTCTCAACATCGTCAAATTCCTTTCGGCTGGCTGGTGGTTTGGTAGGTGGGTGGGTGGCTGGCTGGCTGGCTGGCTGGCTGCCTAGGAGTTCTCTGCGGAGATTGATTTAGCCTACAGAGAAAACGGTAAATCTTACAACTTCTTGGCCATGAACCAAATTCAATGGCCAAGCTATTTTTTTATGATTTCGAGTTTAAAAATTAAACTTTTTTACCACAAAAATCTCTGTCTTGGCGCTCGTCAACAGGCGAAATGATCTTACTTATTTTCAAAGCGAAACTAGGGAGAAAGAATAAAAAGCTTGGCTCAACTTCTATATCTCACAGCATTCACAGCCGAAGACTTTTGAAGGAGAGCTTGGCTGCCGTTTTTTTTACAAATTGTTGTATTTGGTACGATTTTCTTGAACACCTGCTTATGATTAACACCCCCCTTTCCTATAATAATGAATGAATATATAGTGTAACTGTGAACACATTGTATAGGTATATTTGAGGGGTGGGGGTAGGGGATGGAAGGTGCCCACTGTCTGTTCAATTGTTCATATGATCAATGTACTTAAAACGAGTGCCCAATTTCCAATAGTCAAACTTTATTTATTTATTATTTGTAACACTTTAAGAAGTACGTTATAGATTGTTAGAGAAGGAAAAATGGCCCAGTGTGTAGTTGACAATTTTTTCTCAAAGTGTAAAAGTTTCTTATGAATGTACCATAGATAATACAATAATATTACACTTATATATTGTATAACACTTCATATAATAATATATATAACATATATAACACTTCATTAAAATATATTTGCAGACATGTCGTAGTGACCTTTTTATTTTGTAACTTTGACTATAGTCAGCATAAATGACCAGCATTTTGAATTGTCGAATATTTGGATGTTCAAGTTTCTGTATGGACCGTATGTTTTGGAATGAAGAGTATCCTGTAGTCGATGCATCAATAATCTGATGATTTTTAGTGAATTAACACATTTGACCCCCATAACTGATTCTCAGTGGGTACACAATATTTAAGAATCCGGTTCTTTACGTCAGGTTTGCAATGACGTTTCAAGTCAGGGTCAGGGGAACGATAGTGGGATATTCACACGATTAGAGGGAAGACATGATCATTTAATTGGTTAAATAAAATTGATTTGTTTGTTTGTTTGTTTGTTCGTTCGTTCATTCGTTTGTTCGTATGTTTGTTTATTTGTTTGTTTGTTCGTTCGTTCGTTCGTTCGTTCGTTCGTTTGTTCGTTCGTTCGTTCGCTCGTTTGTTTGTTTGGATTTGTCCCCAAGCCATATAAATTTGTGGTCATGATTGCGGTATAATTTAATATTTGTTTGTTTGTATCATTTTAATGAGACCAAGATGGCGTGTTTGTTTTGATGTGTCGACCTTGGCTAGGAGTGAGTTTTATGTTTTAATTGTTGCTATTCGAAAAGTGTTGAAATTACCCAATATATCGCTTAGTTGGTTAAATTTGTTATAGAACATGATAAGTCCTAAAATTGTATTTAATCATAAACTTTATTTCACTGTAAATAACCTATATCAACAACATAGCAAGCTCCACAACTGTGATATGTATTGGATTATAAATTAAATTCTAGTAAATAGATTACATTATATTTTTTAAGTCTAATATAGTTTCACTTAACAAAAGCACAAAATACAAATAGAAAACTACGTATGGCATGGTATTTATACAATACGAATAAGATTACAAAAAATAAGCATTTAACATTGGGAATTTATATGGTTGTGTCTGTTGGTTGAATAAGTACGTTGGATTCGATTAGAGTCAAGTAATAAAAAAATATCTAGTCTGTTTTTAAAGATCAAAAGTTTGTACATTTCGTTTAGGTTTTTTCAAAATTTAATAAAATTCCTTAATTTAGGTTTTGTTAAAACAGCTTATTGTTTTTCATTGTTGCTTACGATAGACCAAAATTAATTTGCATTGATCTGGTATCTTTGAAATACTTGCATTTTCAATATAATTGTGTTTTTTATACCAATTGAATATTGAATCCTTTCTAAAAATCCTCCAAACATTAATATTTGAATAGAAAATTGTACTTCTACAGTATTCAAACACGCTGTTATTGCTTGAGTCAAAAACGTTAAATGTTAACAGAAATACATTTATAATGTTTGAAGATATGTACATAATATATTTGACACTGACCTTTCTCTCTTCTTTTATTTTGCGGAAGCAGAATATCTGTTCACCTCTGCTGGACATATTTAACATATTTTATCATAATGATTATAACTAAAGGTTTCTTGATATAAACAAGGAAAATAATCGTATGTTTCCACTTGTTGATAGTTTATTGCTTTGCTTTTTTTTTTTATAATTTACGTACATGTTTTCATAGGTTAACATTAAAACTCGATTAAGATATACGCAATCACGTGTTCTCCACTCTTTACAGCACCTTGTGACTCTGACAAGATACTTGACTTGGGTGCGCTTTAGATTTAAAACCAATTATAAAGTATTTGCATATTGAAATTCCTTTGAATGTAGTTTCCTAACGAACCCAGATATTCGCCGTATTTGTGTTTTATGTGGCCAACTTTGATTATTTAGTACAAAGGCCAGACATTTGTTTTCGACACAAACCAAAAGTCACCTGTTTTGAACGACTTAGTTTATTTGTACCAAAGCCAGCGGGAAGTTACACACGTACGTTTTGGTTGGTAATAATATGAACATATTTATAACAAATAAAGTAATAATATAGATATATGCAATACCTGGTGAAGGGACATTTTTCATTTCTGTCTAAAATACTATCATCATAACAGCGTCATCCTCACCTACTATCAAAGCAAGGTAAAAAATGTATATGCACACATTTTTCAAACATCTGCACAGATTTAAATTGAAATGAATCATTTTGAGAACGGATGAACGAACAGGTGTTTGAAAGAACGTGAGAAGACACCTGCCCTGATCTCTTCATTTGACCATGTCTTCGTCCGCTTGCGTCATCACGTTGTATTCTAGCGTAGTTTTAATGACCTAAAGCCGACTATCATGAATCACAGCCACAAACAAAGCGGAGACATGATATACTACTTGCCTTGTAACTAGAGTGTTTATATCCCATTGCAGAATTAATCAACCGTATAATAACTACTCGGGACACCATTAAAAAAACTCGTTTCTCATAACTGATACTAATTTCAGTATTGATTTGCAATGACATGGTGATATGTCTGGCGGAAGTTAGCGTGGTGACTGTAGCCGACATCATAATTACGACTGCTCACCGAGATTGTTATTACCGAGGTCTGAGGTCTCTCTCTTTGTGTTGTGTTTACAAGTTGGACACCCGATAATAAGCGGATATCACGCATACTGTAGTTAGTCTGTAAAGATGCTATATTAGGTAATGTGCTCTATGGAAACAAATCACACGCGTTCATGTTGTGAATCATTTTCCTGTTAGATGTTTAGCCTCGATTAGTTTTAATAACGAGTTATCAATCTACGGTATGACTAGACAATTTAGAAATAGATCACTCAGAAATGCAGGAGGCTAAAACGTTTGATGCTTCCGATCTACACGTGCAACGTGCAGGAAGATTTACTTTTAGGTCCTGGGTTCGAATCCCGTCGAGACCGGAAATCCTGACTGAAGTTTTTTCCGAGGTTTTCCTCGGTCGGCAAGGAATTGGATTCTCGGATATCCCTTCACAATTGTCTTATCCGCAACATACCTAGTTCGACACCTGAAGAGGGGCATGAACTTCACCTGGGCAGGCTTCCCACAAAATGTATTTATTTATTTATTTATAATCTGATATATTTTTATTCAACAAGTACCATGCCGTCCAGTGATACATAAAGTAGCTAGCGAACTTGCCGATATTATTATATGGCGTAGTTTAATTTATAAATGAGTAGTCTTAAAGTAGTATGCATCCATCAAAAGTCGAACAGACTACTACTAGCATTGGCCGATTCATTCCTCTGCGTCTGTCCGTCTGTGCGTGTGTCAAGTTTCACGATAAATCCGAACACTTCCTCCGATTAACTAGCGTTTCTTGTTGCATACCCTCACCAAATATGATACATGAATGTTTCTACCCCTGGTTGTCAGAGGGGCAAATATATCCCTATTCAAAGGAGGCGTTTCTATGAACCCGGCACCTCCAACAAAGGTGTCTGGAAAAATGTGGGATTTAAAATATTTTCCGTGAAATCGACAGTAGGTTAGTTCTCAATTTTTGTACGTACGTACCAGGTTTAGTTATACAATATAATTTTAGTATTGTTTGTTGTATTTTACTCCTTCCGTTGGTGGGCGCGTCCTCTAGAATTTTATCACCTCTGAAAAGGGTTTAGTTTATTGGTTTTGATATTACCTTGAAGATATTGAGAAATACACGTGTATCCACAATCTCCAACCCGCGCGCTTGTCTACCTACAATAAACATTTCAAATGCAAAATACTTCAAGTCACCTATTAAAAGCCCATTAAATTAGCAGGTGTCCGTTGGAAGAATATTGGGTAGGGCCTATCATGAAAGCCAATAGTCAGAGTGACATATTAACACACTGTAGCAGAACCTCACTCCATTATTTGGGTTTTATGTATACTTCCAGGTATTTTAATTATGTGTTTCTAATTTAATGTCCAGGCACACATGTGGAGTCTGGACCATACTCAACAATAAATAATGTATTTAATGCCAAATTGTCTTGATAGTGATTAAATTCAAGGTGAGAACTTTGCCATAGGTAATAAAACGTCGGCAGGAAGTAACAAAAAAAAACGATATCATTCTTAGTTTCGAATGCCGATTTGGGTTGTGAGTTGATCACGTGTTAATTGTGAGGTGTTGTGTTAAAACGCATAATACTAATATTAAATTAAATAGCTCACTAAGAAAATGATTATTGTCGGATAGTTACATGATTGTAAAGAGCTTTGAAGCATTCGTTTACAGAAATGTTGCTGTGTACATCACACATCAACACTTTCGTTGCGTAGTTCATACTTTCGTCCTAGCTATTTCGTGCCATTCCGAACAATTGTTATTGTCTCCATGCGCTCATACTTTTCATACACTCAATTATACTTACTTACTTTTACTTACTACACATACTTTCTGTAAGTCAGCCCAGTATGGGGAGAAGCCTGCTCCCCCCCCCACCCCCCTTTAATAAGTAATTGTGGAGGATGTATAGCTTCAGAATAACACATTGTGATGGTAAATAGCTATTCGTTCAGCCAGAAAAAAATCGAGGTACATTAAGTTCATTAAACCTTTACATAGCCCTGCGGTCGTGAATGATCTATACTCTTCTTAATAAGCCAGATACATACACAAACCTATATAATTTGGACTTTTTAGCCAAATTCAAAGACGTAAAATAATTTTAAAATAATTGTGTCTGTGCATATTGATAGCTTCTCCGAGGATGTGTGTTGGTTATGAAATTCTCGTTATTTTTTAACACATGTAAAGCATATACAAATAAGCTTAAAAATTAAAAATTAACAGATAAATTAGCGAGGAGACGTCGGATTTCGGAGATGTCTAAAGGGGGCGTCAGATAAAGGTGAGAACCATGTTTCTACATTTTTCTACTATATATTTATATATTTTTTTCTACATATTATTATTTATTACATATTTATCAAAGAACGATCAGCGAAACTAGTTTCCGGTAAATTATTGACGTAGCCACTTTTCTGCTGTCCACTTTCAATTTATCGCCAACGCACGTCCACAACTCTCTTATTATTGTAAAGTACGGTAATATTGATTTCCACAACCACAGCCACACCCCTATAATAATCAATCACTAGTTACTGATGCGAGCCAACCGCTGCTAGTGCAGCTAACTGCATGTACCTGCCTGCCTGCGTAATGTCTCACTTATTGAAAACAACAATCAGTCCTAGCAGTTCCAAGATGAAGTGAGAGAGTTCAACCAAAGTAAATTAACTTGATAAAGTCATCCACATTGATGACTCTATACTTCGGAAATTAATTAACAACGAAGTGTGAGTTATTCACCATGACGTGTGGAAATAACCCGTAATAATTGTAATTCGACTTCAATTTATTTGAACATGCTTGTTTAATTATTTTGTAATATTTCAAAAACCAATATTCAAACAATTCGAAAACAAAACATAGCTAGAAGGATCCAAACCTATTTTAAAGTTCATACATCGTACAAGAAAAGTGTATAGCAAGGGGTGCAGTATACCCACAAAGAACTTATTGGGTGGGTTATAAATTGGCTTAATATTATAATAATCGAATAGTGATTTGAAACAACATTGCAGTTTAAGAACTGTTCTTCAACGATATTTTGCTTTGGATGAAGGTTTCACTTGCGTTTGTCAGAACTATTAACATTACATGCTAATTTGAGGTTATTTTCATCCCAAAATGTGCACCCATTTACTCTTGGCGAAATCTTGTATTTCTTACTTCATTGTGAGCGTTACGAGGACGTACATTCCATTTCACTACATGCACTAAAAAATTCCCAATTTTTCTCTTTTTCTTCTTTTTTTCTTTTCTTTTTTCTTTAAATTTTGTCTGTTTGTCCTTCCATTCCGGTCAAACTGATACTTCTAATTGAATGAATTTTATGAAGGCTTCCAGTTTTTGAGGCAATCGAAAAATTATTTCTCATTAAATCGCAATTTACGATTTTATTTCATTTTTGAAAACTTTTCAACTTTATAAAACTCTATCTTTTCGATAATATTGAAATTATTGCTAGAAATGTTATTGTAAAAATTAGATATTCTGTGAATTTGAACGTCATTTCTGAAAATATTCTCTGAAATCGATGTTATAAGGTTTTAATGCTTTTAGAACAATTCTTTGATTATACACCTACAGGCCTTATCCGTTGTAACCATTTTTTCACCAAGAACCTTAAATTTATGAACTAATAGTAGTGTTAAATTTGAGACAATTCAGAATTCATTCTTATCAAAATTCGCAATTTCGATTATTTTCTTTTTTTACTTTACAATTAATTTACAAAGAGATTAAAGTTAATTTTTTATTTGTTTATTTATTTTAAAAAATTCAACTAGTATGATTTTTTCCACAGAACAGAAATCCGCATAACACATGGCAGCTCAATGCACCAATTACGCTCATCCAACAACGCGGCGGGACTTAAGCGTTTTCCTAGTTTAGCCAACTTCATGGACGTTTTCGTTATAAAGGTTTAAAATGGTAGGGAATCTATAATGCGTGTATAGTCTGAACATAGGCGCCACACCTTCCTTATTGACAATGCTCAATGGCAAAAACACGAGAACCAACTGTTTTTCATGTAATAAACCAATTTCTAGATCTCCCGATTATCTGCCAATTATCGTCCCAGCTGTAATTACAGCCTGTGGATGTGCGCGCTACGCTCTTCGCAGGGGCTGGGCTTCGCGCGACCTTGCCTCATTGTTTTGTTTCTAGATAGGTGTAAAACTAGGTTATTTGCCGCCAGGGTTTGAGTGGTCGATCGCGGAATGTCGGTGAAATTTATAGTGAAGAATTCCACCTTGAGAAAACTATAAGATGCAGATTTACAATTAATTTTATTTCCTTGGGATGTCACGTCCTACAATCTTACGATCAGGATCAAGGCAATAAAAATGTCATTATCTAGATTTAAAAAAAGCTTGGTTTAGTTTATAATTTGATATCGTAAATCCGACGAAACGGGTCCGGTTTGCAAATTCTCAATTAACTACTAAAATTGAATGATAACTGAAATAAAAAGGTGTGGTAGCTAAATATATGAACATGTCTAGGAAATGTATGTGCTTTAGTTTCTTTAATAAAATGCTATTCATTTAATAAATTATAATAAGATATTTGAAATCCCACTGTTCGTTTGAGCATGACTAAATTGGGCATGCTTGAATGAAATAAAAACAATGCATAACTTATGTCCTAACCTACATAACCATCGATCACCACCACAAAATATGTTCATTACATTTAGCTGCTTTCTCTTTGTAATATATAGCATTACAACTGGTTATTTTTTGTGAACCAAATCAAGGCAGATATTCCAATTTATTTAGTTTACTTGACATTTGGATTTTATTAAATAAAAAGAATCCTTGAAATATAACGTAACCATCACATTTTTCTTTTATTTAACATAAACTTGTTTTGGAACAAATGGTGTATTTTTATCCATGTTAGTTTATTATCAAACCAAATGTACATTTTAATTTTTTTTCTTGGAAAAACCTGCCCAGGGTGCAATGCATGCCCCTCTTCAGGTGTCTAACTAGGTATTCTGGAATGTAGATTATTGCGAAGGGAATTTCCGAGGGCTGTTCAAGAGAATTCAATCATTTGCGTTCGTCTAATTCTAAAGGACTGAAGGAAACCTCGAATATAAACTTTCAGTTAGGATTGCCAGTCAGGATTAAATTTTATATTTCAGACAAATACCAATCCATTACTCAGGCGAGTTTTATTTTTGAGATCATGGATCGATTGAAATATCAATCTTATTATAATTCTGGTATGTTTTATGATTGATAATGGTTCATTTTGTATTAAATGAGTCATTTAATATTGAGTATTTAAATTTAATTAAATGTAGGGGTGGTGTTCGATGCCCCGGTATGTTCGTACTTTCTAATATTCTCTAAATAGCTTTAATTCATATGCTCTGATCTTATTTTGATCTAAACGCTAAATTCCTAAGGGGCTTGGAATGAGCCATTCATTTTGAATTTTAACAGGTTGGACATCGATAAACGTAGATAATAAAAATCCCATTCTTAAAATTGGATCAAATATATTTATTTATCCTAGCCGAGATTGGCAAGGTACACATTACTGATAAGATAATCAATGTTAAATCAAAGTGAAACCATGAACACAATATCACTGCATTCTGATACTTGAGAGTCACGAACTAGACAACCTGGTAAAATAACGATGCAGACTGAAAAGTGTAAACGTCTAATAAGCCTGTCCACATAATATTATAATGTACTTTATGGATGCATGAAATGGTTGACTTTTGCTATAAAATAAAAGCTATAAACGTTTTCTTCCACAGTGAATTCAATAAATTAATGCCAACCCATCTGAGCCGAATGCCTGGGCTTCTTCTCTGGATATCGCCCAATTGCATGCATGGTCAGGGCCACATGCTGATCGAAGGTCGTAAACCAACAGTATCTGAAACCAGTGCTAAAACTGCTTCACAACAAGAATACCTCAATTATTATTAACTATATGAATTATCATTTTGAGATATATGTAGATAGAGTTAAATGTGTGCACAATTTAATTTTATCTAGGATTGTAGTTTATTTTATAAAATTCCAATTTAAGGTGGAATGGACACCATAAGGCGTAAAGATGGTTGGGTAAGCTGAGGCCAACTTTTTACGATTGTGAATATTCATTTTAAAATTGCTTGAGTGCCAAATCCAGCGAATTTAACAAACATTCTGGACCACTTTTCGACCTGTAATTATCACCCGAAAATGTTGAAACTTGTTTGTTCACAAAGGATGATCATGTAGTGTCTCGAGAACATTTCAACATTTCATATGATTATTGGCCCCGATGTACAAAAAAAGTGTTTTGAGGCCTATTTTCGGCGAGTAACTAAAACAAAATAAACGATGTTTTGACATTATTGTGCTCCGATAGTGAAAAATACCAATTCTAGCGTGGCATATTAGGACAATTAAACCACAGCTTCACAGAGCTTCTAGAGTAAACCTCTGATCCTGCATTAAACCTGTTTGCCGGAAGTGAAGAACCTGGTTCGGAGACGCAGCGGAAATAGGTTTTCCAAAGCTATTATTAGTCTACAACGCTTCAATTGCGTTTATGAAAACCTCCTCAAGGCGTTATATAACACTTGGCGATCTACTGCAGACATTGTTGTTGTCCAGCTAGTTTTTCCAAGGTTACAGATTGGTGCACTCAATTTCGATCACGTGATCATAAAAACATTCGAAGTGACTTGGAAATGGCCTAAGGGGAAACCGTCGCTTTCAAGATATGTAATTTGGAATGGACTCGATAGTTTCAATGCAATCAACAAAATTATAATATGAAACCTATAGTTTAATTTGTACGACTATTGCACATTCTTTGTACGACTCAAACGTTTCTTTCATTTCTATAAGATACAAAAGAAAACAAATAATAATGATAATTTCTTAAAATTGTATGGCTAGCAGTGCTGAATTTAATTATAATTGGATGAGCGAAGCGAAGACTTTAGTTTCCTGACCCCCCAAAAAATTTTGCTCGGGTGTTTTTCGTTTGCTTGCTTGTTTGTTTGTTTTTTTGTTTGTTTGTGTTTGTTTGTTTGTTTGTTTTTTTTTTTTTTTTTTTTTTTCTTCTGTTTGTTGCTCTCTTACGTGGCAAACGGCATATGCGATCTTGATCAAAAATTAGAGGGGACCTTCAAAATCTCTAAACTCAGACTTGCTACGTTTTTGGGTACAATCGAAGAAATATTTCTCATGAATATCGTACTTTTACGATTTTTTTTCGATATTTTCGTGCCATTTGGGCCAATTCTGACCACACGGGTAGGGTTACAACGTTCATATTATACATGGGCATTAAGATTATGGTGATGTAGTACATTTTGAAAGAAAAAGATGGAAAAGTTAGCCAGAATGTATAGAAATATAGCTTTTATATAAGTTTTATGATTTTTTGTGCGATATTTTTCGTGCCATTTGGGCCAATTGTGACCAAACGGGTGGGGCTACAACGTTCATTGGATGAGCGAAGCGAAGACTTCAATTTCACCGACCCCCCAAAAAATTTAGCTCGATTGTTTTTTGTTTTTTTGTTTGTTTGTTTTCCGTCTGTTTGTTCGCTTCTCTACCGGGCAAACGGCATATGCGATCTTGATGAAAATTTGACACGACCTTCGTTTTCTCTGAACTTAGATTTGCCACGTTTTTGGGTACAACCGAAGAAATATTTCTCGTGGAATATCGTACTTTTACGATTTTTTTCGATTTTTAGTGCGATATTTTCGTGCCGTTTGGGCCAATTCTGACCAAACGGGTGGGGCTACAACGTTCATATTTCACATGGACATTAAGGTAATGGTGATGTATTGCTTTCTGAAAGAAAAAGTTGAAAAGTTAGCGAGAATCGAGAGAAATAAAGCTTTTAATATACGTTTTTTTGACTTTTTGTGCGATATTTTCGTGCCATTTGGGCCAATTCTACCAAACGGGTGGGGCTACAACGTTCATATTATACATGGACATTAAGGTTATGGTAATTCAGTACCTTTTGAAAGAAAATGTTGAAAAAGTTAGCTAGAATCTATAGAAATATAGCTTTTAATGTAAGATTTTTACGTTAAATAATAACAAATTAACAAGAAACAATAAAAACTTGACAACAATCACCTACAATGCGTAGGCAACAAAACAAAAGCACTTGCAAAAGTAAAGATATCCCACGCAAACTAAAAACTTTAAAAAGCTCATCCATCAACGCGGCGGGACTTTAGCGTTTTCCTAGTATTTTACATGGACATTAAGGTTATGGTGATGTAGTACCTTTTGAAAGAAAAAGTTGAAAAAGTTAGCCAGAATCCATAGAAATAAAGGTTTTAATACAAGTTTTTACGATCGATAATACCAATTGACATGTAACAATAAAACTTGAAAACAATCACCTACAATGCGTAGCAGCAAAACAAAGCACTTGCAAAAGTAAAGATATCCCACGCAAACTAAAAACTTTAAAAAAGCTCATCTATCAACGCGGCGGGACATTAGCGTTTTCCTAGTATATAAAAAAAATCTACATAATAAAAAATATTAATAAGAATTAGCAATATGCAAGAGTTTTTAGGAGTATGTTATGTTGTGATAGTCAAAATAACATTGATTGTATTTTAAGTAAAACTGGAAAACGCTCAAGTCCCGCCGCGTTGATGGATGAGCTTTTTAAGTTTTGGTATGCGTGGATCTCTTTACTTCTTCAAGTTTCATTGCAAAATCACTTTTGTTAAATTAGGCTAATTTTATATCTAGTACTATTGCTATGATTAATAAGAATGTTAAATAACTAGAGGCCCGAAAGACTTGCTTTCTGTACGCATTGTAGGTGAATGTTGTCAAGTTTCTATAATAGTTACTTGTTAATTATTGTTATAAACCTAAAAAAACTAAATATTTAAACCTTTATTTCTATGGATTCTGGCTAACTTTTCAACTTTTTCTTTCAAAAGCAACTACAGCACCATAACTTTAATGTCCATGTAAATATGAACGTTGTAGCCCAACCGTTTGGTGAGAATCGGCCCAAATGTAACGAAAATATCGAGCTAAAAATCGAAAAAATCTTTAAAAGTACAATAACATGAGAAATATTTCTTCCGATTGTACCCAAAAAAACTTGGCAGATCTAAGTTCAGAGATTTCAAAGATCCCCTCTAATTTTCATCAAGATCGCATATGCCGTTTGCCCGGTAGAGAGCTAACAGACAGGCAAAAAAACAAAAAAAAAACAAAACACTCGAGCTATTTTTCTTGGGGTAACAGAAGTGAAAAAAAATAAACAGAAAGTGAAATTGAAGGCTTTGCTTCGCTCATCCACCATTTTTACTTACGTTTTATACCATAATAACATTATTTTACATATTTTACAGTACATTCATAATTTTTTAAATTTCGATCCCCGTCTAACGGATTCTATCAATTTCTGGATTGATTAGATAACTCACTTTATTGTTACAAAGACAGTCGCTAATAGGAACCAGTGGCGGGAATTTTAATCAGATAACATGTTCGCCACCTCAAAATAAAAATTTCAATTTAACAATTACTGTAAATACTCTAACTAAAAGTGGCAAACAAATAGTGGAGGGAAGCATAGGGTATGAACTACAGGCCTCACGTTGGCAGCTAAGGTGGAAAGAGGCTATGTATCTGGTATCATCGTTCAGTATTGATTCATATATAAACGCATTTCGATGGTGAATCCTTGATATTTCTGTTGAGGAACCGGCATCACTCTAAAAACCAGATGGCCGACACGCTTTCGAATTTAAAACTAGCGTATCTCGTAGTATTTGCCCGATTTCAATTTCAAAGTACCATTCAAAAGGTAAACGATGATATTTCAAATTAATGTAACAAATTGTCCAAAAAATCCCATATGTATTGCAGGTAATGTATCGGAGACTCTACCTGTTCTACTTTACACTTGTCTCGTTTATGCGAACGATATTTCATAGGTTAAAAGGTTTTAACATTTTCTTAGTTGCATTTTTTGGTAGATTATTTCTATATTTGTTCATAATGAATCCAGTGCCTTTATTTTCTGACAATTATAGCCTGAGTTTTATATGGCATTGAAGGCGATGGCAGGTGTAGATAGAATATATTCTACTGACTGTGATGATCTTTATGTTTCAATAACAATTTTGTCGACTGTGACCAATTGGTGAACACACTTAGATATTTGGGTATAAGATCGATTCGTTATGAACCGAACTTAAAACAATTTTGAATGGGTAATTTCGATTGTTTACGAACCCTTCCCTGGGCCAAAAACACAGATGGCCGACCGTCATGACATTTTAACTCAAAATCTTTAAACGTATTCGCCGAGTTCATTCATAAAGTACCATTGAAAAGGTCAATAAAAGAGCTACAAATGATATATCAACAAATTGTTCCCATAAAGTTTTAATTTGTTTTTAAGTTATGTTCTGGTTTGATATTTTTTCAGTGTGTATTTTTAACGATTTTTCAGAAGCACAATAGCGAAACAAAACCTATGAATGGAGGTATCATCGATTCGTTTTGACCGTGGTGATTTACCAATTTTTGATGGTAAAAATTCGTTTTTTTACTGAGCCTTCCATGGCAAAAACACAGATTGGCCGCGCCAATGAACCTTTGACGTCGCATATACATTAAAGTATATATCCGATTTTTTAAAATTTACGTACATACGCCGTTGTGAAAAGGTAGCTACAAAATAGATACCTCCTATATAATATTTTGGTGAAACATATAAATATTTACTGAGTTTATGTTACAAAAACTTAAATTTTTTACCACACTCGTCATCGGTAATGGAACACTTATCGGCGTCATATATTTACATGACAAACGTTTTGATATGTTTTTGGCTTGTTTATCCGTAAGCAAGATCTCTTTATTATCATGGTCCTTACTTTATCTGTTCCCGACAAAGTCTGCTCCCCGAGTATAATGTATTGAAGCCGACGGCCTGTGTCACTGAATAAAATATGCACTCTGATTATTTTGATCTTGAATGTGTCTAACAACATTTTCGTCAGAGGCACAATAATTGATTGAAAGGATTGATGTATTGTATCAATAGATTCGTTATGAAACGTATCCTTTAACAAATTTTGATGATTACCCGTCGCAAAAAACAATATGCTCAAAAAACTTTGTAGCTTACCTATTTTTTCTTAAGCAGTAATTGACCAGATTCATTTCACAGGTACGGTTGAAAGGTACTAAAAGGAGCAAAAGTATAAATATTTGCAATTTTTACGAAACTTTTATTTTACTGAGGTTATCTGTTACTACACTCAATGTTCACGTTATAAAACAAATATAACGTATATATGTATATATTTTGTTAACCTTTTGTTTTATATCCGTTATAGCGACTTTGACGCTGTTATTTTGGTACCCTCTATAGAACAATGAATTAATAAAAGTGTCTTCCACCGTGGATTCAACCCGGTGACCAGATTGGAAGAGTATACATTGCAGTCTAGTTCGCCGATTCAACCCCGGTGAGGTATTTTTTTTTAAATTTCTGCTTCATATAAGGCTAATTTTTTTGTGTTTTTTGAGATTTTGTCGTGCCGACATTATGTCATACTGTAATCTCTGCCATCTGGTCCCGGTTCATCACCGGTGGAAGTCTTTTATTAATTTTCTGTCTATGGTACCAACATAACAGCGGCTAAAGTCGCTTACCATAAACTACAAGGTTACAAAATATATGCATATATATGTTAACTATTTGTTACATAACTGATAACAATCGAGTGTAGTACAGATAACCTCAGTAAATATAACAAGTCTCGTAAAAATTGCAAATTTATACTATTTTTGTCCGTAAATTACTGTCCAACGGTACCTTTGAAATGAATCTGTCAATTATCTTAGAAAGTACATGACGTAAACTTCAAGTTTTTTTCGGGCGGCTCATCTTGTTTTTGTTTGCGCTGGTACCTCTCAAATGTTAAGTCGTTTTTCATACGAATCGTGAGTGATACCGATACTCAATCCTCTTTCCTTGCAATTACTTGTGTCCTCTACGAAATGTGGTTAAACATCACGAATCCAAATACTCGATAGCATATTATTCTTTCACATGCCGTCGCTTCAAATACATTATCTCGGGTGTATTTTGTCGGAACTACGTAAAGTAAGGACTCATTGAATACACATAAGAGATATGCTACGGATAACAAGCCAAAACTATATCAACGTTTTTGTCATGGTAAATATATGCGCCAATAGTTCCCTACCGGATGACGAGTGGTGTAATACTTAAGTTTTGTAACGACTTCACTAATTTAATAGTATTCAACTAAAATGATAATATTTATTGTTTATTTCTCTTTTATATACCTTTTCAACGGTATACTACAATTAAAAATCGATATATAGCTTAATGATATGCGAGTCCAAGTTCATTGGCGCGGCCATCTTGTTTATTTGGCCAGGGTGTGAGAGGCCTACATAAAAATCGAAATTTTTCCCATCAAAAATTGTACAATCAATTGGTGTGCAAACCATCGATGTTTGTGATACCCATGTATAAGTTGTTTCACCTATTGTGCTCTGAAAAATCGTTGAAAACATGTAATAATCTCAAAAAAATGTACAAATGTGCCTTGAAACAATAAACTTTCTGGGAAAATTTTTTGATTAATATCTTTGTAGGCTCTTTTTTATGACCTGATTCATGGTACCTTTAATGTGAATCGGCGAAATCGTTTAAAGATTTTGTATTAAAATGTTCAGTGACGCAGGCCTCTTGTTTTTTGCCCAGGGAAGGTCTCATAAAAAATACGAAATTTACCCATTCATACGAATCGATTGAATACTCAAATATCTAATTGTTTCCCAATTGGCCTCGACAAAATGGTCTTTTGAAACATAAAGATCTACACGTATTAGCTATTTCCAGCTACACTGCCATCGCTATCATTCCCATTAAACTCATGCTTAATTGTCAGAAATTAATGCATGGATTCATTATAAACACATGCAAATAATCTACCAAAATGCAACTTATAAAATGTAAACCTTTTTTACCATAAATTCGTTCCTAACAGTAAAGTGTAAAGTTATTAGTTATAGTTTTTTTGATACATAACCTCAACATATGGATTTTGTGAAATTTGTTAGGGCCTACTATTAATTTAAATTTCTATCTTTACCTTTCGAATGGTACCATTTGCGAAATTGAAATCGGTTTAAATACTTACGAAGATACCTTAGTTTAATTCTAAAGCGGCGTCCATCTTGTTTTGATTATGGCCGGTCTCAGCCAAAATTCAGACTCTCCCATCGAATTGGGTTTATCTATGATCAATCCGATATCGATTGATACCTAATACATAGCTCTTTCACCTTTTCGGCACGGAATTAACTATGCTCCCGCTACTACAGAATATTAGACACACACAATTCAAGCATTTTTCGCAAAAAACAATCTATACCTGATAAGAAATCATACTTTTTATATTTGATATAAACTATAAGATGAATAAAAGAGTGGTTGCGTTGTCCAGACCAACATCATGGTATAGGAATTAAATCTCGGTCGTTGTTGGGGCGGATAACACATCTATACCACATCTGGAGCGCTGCAATCTGTGGTGAAGATTCCACGTGCACCAATTCTTTGTAAGTCTGAGCACTGCACTTATATAATTGAAGTCTTGTTATAGAAATTTTGAACAATACACGCCAACCTCGCACTATATTATGAATCTTGCTTTTCAAATTCCGACAACTATAATTTTCCGAACGGCATCCTAAAATCTTAACACCTTTTCCTTCGACCGATTTCAAAGTGTAATGAAAGTCGTATCACAAATTTTGTCACAAACGCATGTGTATTTACTATTTTTTTACCTGTTTTTTGAGAAGTATATTTTGACATTTTTCTTGAAAAAACATTTTACCAGTTTTTGGGAGTGATAGAAGAACTACATTTTCACAGTTCTATGTGTTTGATTATTGTACTTAAAACATCTCTATTATTATATTTTTTTAAATGTGGTCTGAAATTGATTAGGGTCACTTCTTCGTGTTTTATTTTTTGAAATTTACAGCATAATTTTTTACGTTGAAATTTGGACCTGAAATTAAATTTCCATTATTTATTTAGTAATTTTACATTCAATTTCAATTTTATTATGACAAACTGTACATTTTATATTACAACACAATTTTTAGTGTGTGTGTCCTTTAGCTAAATCAAATCAAGGTTACTAATACTTGATAAATACCAAGAAATTATAATAATATGTAATACATTGTAAATAACAATTATTGAAAAGTAATAAAATAAGGTAAAAACAAGTAATAACAGGAATTTCTGTGAGTGTATCATTAAGGTAATCAATAAGACAATAGTAGGCTTTTAGAATTAAAGTTTGTTTTAATTTATGTTTGAAACGGGTAACAAGAAATTCTTAGTAATCCATGGCTTAGGTACGTCAAAGCATTGTCAAAATTAAAATACAACAATAATCGTAAATACTATCTGAGTTCTTACATTGTGGTTTATTTTTTGACATTATACTTTTGTTATTTTCTACCAATGTTGTTAAATTGATTTAATATAAACAATATTAATGTGTTCACCTTGTTTTCATTGTTACTAGATAATATGTTAGTCTATACCCCTATTTTTCTCCAAAATATCTCCATTACGTATATACTATAACCAGTAAATCGTTTTTGGTTCGTTCTAAACGTCATAGGTCCACCAATCACAACCAAGCTGATACATCCCACTGCATTACACAATGCTATATACTCTAGTCTAGTAGAAACTAGCAGAACAAAACGAAGCAAAGCAGAACGCTGTATACGGATAAGCATTGTCTTCCAAGTTTCATTTACAAAACGCCAAGAAACAATTTATGTTTAATTCGCATCCAATTTTGCACATCCAAGAGTAAATAGACAATAAATTATCCAAGTTGGTTCTCGAAATCCTCAGCAGATGTCGCGCACATCAATTTATAGTTACTGACACAAATACCACAAAAGGTCTTCTTAAAAAATCTAAAAAAGTATAAAGGAATCTTTTTTGAAATCCCTAAAAGGTTGTGAATTCTTTATAGGTTTTGTTATTTTGTTTTTCCCCATCTGTCCGGCGTATTTCTGTTGGCGCGTGCGCGCTCGGCTCGCTGGCTTGCCCTTATTTGACGCACACAGTCGCCCCGTCAAACATCAAAAACAATTGCTTGACCAAATCTGAAAGGCGAGTTAGCGGGTAATATATGCACCTCAATCGAGGGTGATTCGTCCCAATATGGCGAAAGATTGTCCGCGCTCGACAGATCTTAACAAAGGGATCCGACAAACTCTTGCATACTTCGCTCTGGTAACTTTACACTATACAAGACTCGATCTCTGTAAAGAATGCAATCATAAAAACTCTCATTTAAGCTAGATGAGATAATTAGAATTCTACTCGGTTTATTATAAACAAACTGAAATAACTTACTAGCGGAGAAAGATCTAAATCTTCTCTAATTGGTAGTTTTTCAGTGTGTGTTTTAAAATAGCTTTTAGGCCTACACAATTTACCAGTGATTTACCTCAAACCTACTTAATTTAACAAATATGGCTAATACACGTTTAACACTATTATTATGCAATGTAAATTGTGGATATAAAAACACAAATAACTATGCATGGCTCGCTGGCTTGCCCTTATTTGACGCAAACAGTCGCCCCGTTAAACATAAACTAGGAAAACGCTAAAGTCCCAACGCGTTGTTGAGCGAGCACCGGTACGTGCAACACGACCCGAGTACGACATTCCCATAATGTTACATACCAATAAGTCTTTAAGGGGGTCTTGCCGATTTAGCTAAAATTTGTAAAATGGGAGAGAATGGAAAAAATCCCCCGCCCTAAGGATTTTGGACATCATTTCTTTGGGAAAAACGTTACAAATAATACACTGCCCCTGGGTAGTATTTTGATTACTTCTGGGGCATGCAAGTGCGAATCGTGCGCGTTTTTTTGTCATGGCAACTTTTACTTTTTTTATAATGAAATTTTCCCATCTACATATTACGGATCAAAATAAAAATTAACAATTCGTGCCCGGAGGGAATTCTAAATGATTTGGCTCCCTCAGATTTGTCCCCGTTTATTTTAAAAAAAAAATTTAAAATAACTTTAAGTAACTTTAAACTTTTTGAACGATTTTGTCAAAAAAACTAAGGGCATTAAATCTGGAAGAAGTTGGGGATGGTAAAAATTTCAACTCGATCCGAGCCTCCTTCGCCCGCTATCATGACCCAAAAAAAGCTGCGCGATTTTCCGTTTGCCAGGGTAAGGACTTGTTAAAAGAAATTTCCATCTAACTATTTATCGGATCAAAATAAAATTAACATATTGTGACCGGACGGACTTCAAAATGTTTTGGGCCACCTCAATATTGTGCCGTTTATTTAAAAAAAAAAACTTTCGATTAATTTTAATGTAATTTTTTAACTTTTGAACGATTTCCCCCAAAAAACTAACAGCAACCCGCATAGGGGTATGTCATGTGTGCAAAATTTTAAAAGGTCGATCAGAGAAACGGTGCGACCTGTACCGAAGCAGTAACAGAAAAAAAAAACAGACATTCGAGCCATAAGAGTCAAGTGGAGACGCTCGCTACGCTCGCTCAATAACACTACAATATAATCGGCAATTAATGTGTCTTGTGACAAGTATTATATTATATTTTATGTGTTATTTCCTATTAGGAACACACCTGGTGCAATTGCTCTCGAGTCTCCACGAGTAGACTCAGGTGTAAATGGTTTGTAACGATTTGATTAAAATCTGCCGCAGGTCAACCTAGTATGGTTACAGTCGTACAGACAGTTGAGTCTAGTTCTATAGGGATTTTATTTAAATAAAAGGTGTTACATTTATAAAATATATGCCAAGAAACCATCAAAGCCCACAAAGTTATTTCTTCACTGTTTTAGGATTTGTTTGTAATTGCAGACACCAAAAATAAGAATTTAGGTCCCGCCCTCATATTTCAGAAGGTCTCAAGCTCGAATCCCGGTGTGTGCTAGTTTTTAAAACATCAGGAATGTTCTTAAATCTTAACAGTAACTTTGCGGTTCTCCGATCCACGAGACGAATGTAAATGACGTATGTTTCTCATCGAAATCAGTTATTGCAGCTAAATACAGCTAAATAAATATAATGTATCGTATTTATTAATTCATTTAAAAAGTTGTGACGTGTTGGTGTAACGTTGTGTGTCGGAAATGAACTAAATATCTACCCAAAATTGCACTATTGACAAAAACACAGCTTTTGGATATAAGTTTTTCAACGTAGCTAGTAGCTTTATTCTTGACCTCTGTCTGAGCAATCATGAAGCTAATTGTCGCTTTGGGTTGTTCACGACAGCTAAACACATGTAATAAGGGCAGAAAGAAAAAGCCGACAGTCAACTCAATCTTGCCTCTGACTGTACCAACATGTTAAACATACACACACAAAGTAATCAATTTCACATAATGACTTATTTAACTACGCCAATAAACAATACGGTATTGTATAATTTACTTTGAAAATAGCAGCTCTATTGTAGTCATAAATCTCAGGTAATAATATTGTCATTCTGAATGGAAACTTTACTTCAGCCATGACCAAATTCCACCAAGTAATTTAAGGTCATTTTTTGATGGCAAAAGCAACGGCCTTGGCTTATCAGTGTGCTACGATACTTGCATGCATATCCTTGATATATTTAAAATAAATTAATTTGTCTTAGCATCCATCTTACTTTTCTAGTTGGCATGTACAGACACGTACAGACACGTTCTTACATTAGTATCAAAGGAGATACAAATAATTAAAAAAATCATTATCTTCATTTTTAATTAGTATTCATAAATCATAGATTGTCTGTAGTTAAATTAGCTATCAACTATTTGCAATAAATGTGCGCTATTAATTTTTTTTTCAACGTCAATCCTGCACAGTTATAACGTTGTTTACAAATGAAGCCAGTGCAATAGGAGGAAAAAGATTAGCGAAAATTTACACGCGAATTTCTACTTTATTAATATACAACTATGTAAGTCTAATTTATGACTTATAAGACTTAATTATTCCTTTTGTAATTATGTCTTTCATTAATTTTGTAAAAATTGATGTTTTGTATTTTGTATCTTTATTTGTATACGACTATGACAGTGTGTGTGTGTTTGATTCTTCTATCATGACATGTTTTAGTTTTTCCTGAAAAATAAGTATTTTAATTTTTAGTTTACTGTCATAATTTTTAGTTGCGTACACATGCGACTCTGCGCGTATGTTCCCAGACACGTTGTCTCAAAAATAAAATTTTATTTTATTCACTCGAATTTCAAAAATTTCTTCTCAACATACTCTCAAAGGGTGCTTTGTTTTTTGTGTGAGGAAAAATCAAAAACAAACTTTGGAAAAATTTAATATACAACAATTCACGAATGTAGGAGTGTTTCATAAAAATAAATTTGGGCAAAAATAAAGCTTTTTTTTCATATAACTCTGAGTTTTAAGTAGAATTCAATCGAAGACAACAAACATGCATTGTTGTAAAGTAGATAGGTAATATTTTAACGACCTAGATTACTACGTACGGTCACTTATCGTAATGTGTACCAATGTTTTTACACGGCGACATTGTAAATTACCACCTCGGTCAAGTAATTCACTAGCATTCATATCTGCCTGTACAGTGTACATGTGTTTCCTGCAAGTTTTTGTCGAGAACAACCGAGTTTAGCGAACACTCCCCGAGGCCTCAACGGGCCAACCTGAATACGTGTTAAGGTAGGACTAATTATATATAAATAGCCTCGGCGTTATAATGATTTGTTGCATGTGATTACCTCGAGAGAAATAGCTCATTTATTTATCTGTTTAGCAAATGGCAAACGTGTTTACTTCGTAATGCAATGAATGCTCTTTGTCTTATTGTTAAGAGGTTGTAATAGAGATACATTTTGTTGCTACCGCTATGTCATGGTTTGATTTGATTTATTCGAACAGTTTGGTTATAATATACAGAAAACAATTTCATTCGATGCAACGAATAAAAATCAACAAATATGAATTAAATGAATTAACTAATACATAAGTCTGGTATAATTGAAAACCAACAAAACCGGATAAATCATAAATACATTCTAAAGGCTTCAGAGCGAGGGTGAAACATTATTAGTTACATTTAACAAATAATAGATATTACGTATTTCCACGTATCGTTGAAACTTCTTACAGTATCATTGGTATAATTAGTAATTGTGGTAGTATGATTTATTTTGATTTAGCTAGTTAGTAACGTACCATGTTATAATCATAAAAATACAATATAACATACAAAAACAGAATTAGTACATAATACATAATAAAACTATTCCATCCATTACAACAAAAGCAATTTACAATCACATTCCAACATATTATGGAAATTCAAATTTAAAAAAAAATGAACACATCAGTTCTGTTTTATTGAATCTACTTTCTTTGATGCTGTTTGGTAAGCAGCTATTATACCATTGAGTGAATAATACATACATTTTATCCCATTAGGTAATAAAAATTAAATTTTTGGTTACCAGCTTTATTTCGTGATTTTAAATTAAATTAATTGACCTGCCTAGTTTGTTGATCGTGCACTTAAAAAAAATGAATAAATAAATTGTATTTAGAGTCTACCCACTCAGTTATTTAACTTATTTTCAGTGGGGGACAGTTAATCAAAGCGACCAATTAAAAAAAAATCCATTCATTATTTTGATAATGAACTCATCGAAGTTATCATTGAATTTTCCATCCACAAATTTGCGGATGAAAATAAGTACCTTCAGCTTCAAGCCCAATCGTTGTTTAATTGTCATCCATTCAAGAACATCCAGCTTGTCTCTAACATGTGTTCTTTTGTGAACCCTCAATATAATTCGCATTCCTTTATTTTCCAATATTTTTAACCTTACTCGTGTTATCAGTACCAGATTTCCAGAGTAAATAAGTGCAGTATTCGAAAACATGTTCATCGAAAATTTTAAAAGTTGGTCCATTATAACCCCCAAATACATTACTTGAAAAATCAAACCCTAACCCTACACCCTTCCACCCTTCCACTTCCAGTACAATTAATTAATTCATTAACTTAATGCATTATGATGCTTGCAAGTTCTTATAAAAGTGGCTACTGTGTCAGTTCTCACAGCTCTAAGAAATTCAACATTAATGTTTTGAATGTGTTCATGGTTGTTGTAAAAGATAGATTTATGAATTATGAAGTTATCTAATTGATTCGTAATTTCTTGAAAATGTTGTGTTTTGTAATTCTGTGAATTCAAGACTTTCTAATGCTTAACTTGGAACATATTTATATTTTATTTTTATATTTTGTTGGGGAGTGTTTATACTAATAGGAAAATACATGTGTAAGTTCGCAGAGATATCCACTCTATTTCTGTGAGATTTGTACAACATTCACAGGATTAATGTGACTATATTTATGAACAAATGACCCGGGACAAAATTAATAGTTATAGCCCTATGACGAACAAAAGTTAATTGGTGAACTAACATACATCGTCCACTATAAATATAAATCCATTGCAGTTTTGGTTTGTATGCATTTTTCTACAATTTCCATAATGTAAATACAATTTTCAGTGTCACAAGTATTCTTTGTCTTTAGATGTTACGAGCACGAGTCAGACAAGTATTAGTCAACTACTTCCAGATGCGTCAGAAGCTTAAACAACTTAATTAGGCAGACTTAGGTCTCGTGAGCTAACTCCCAAGGTTGTGGTCAGCACGGTGGCACCCCAGACTACAATCAACCAGAGACCCATTGACGAACGAAATTGTAGGAATTGAACAAAGTTTAATAACAATGACGTCGGAGTTATTAGTATTATTCTAAAGAAGTGAAGTATTATTACCGGCCATTAGTAGTCTACCTGACTACTGTTGAGGTTTTCAACACACGAGGACGCCATTGTACCTACTTGTAGCATTGTCAACGATGAAAGATGGATGATGAATATCTTATAACACTTACAGTTTTATTTAAAGATCTCTTTCCTTTTTTTAAACTTATTATGATGTAATAATGGTTTACCATATGAATATATAATTTTGTTAACATCATGTGGTACGTATACATTTATAGCTAAATTGTGCAGATAAAGGGAAAGTCAATACACGCTGGGGATTCTTTGTATTGGTAGAGGTAACGAAAGTCGAGCTGTGTAGATGCAATCCGGTTACGAAAAGTTATAGTTTGTAGGATTTCACTCATTTAGACTTATCTGTAAAAGTTGGTAGGGATGTTATTTATTTTAAACTGATATAATATACACTGGTTGCACCCACATTTTTATAGATAATGTTTTGTGTGTGTTTTATAATATTCAATTTATTGGTTTCGAAGTAATTGCAAATAAATTATGGGTTGTATTATCATCAGCAAATTTTATGTAGTAATTTTATAATATACAAAATGTAATGTGTATGCTATGGACTTCTGCTGCACAAGCCCACTTAAGTGTGATACGACAATTGTCAAGGGAAGGGATGTCCGAGGGCTGTTTTGAGAGGACTCGATCCCTTGCATTCACACAAGCTACGAAACAAAGTTGATAGACCAAGGAAGAAATGGCAGGGCCAGATATGAAACTACGTAGAATAGAGAAGCAAGCGGTGGGAAGAAGTAGAAGCAGGAATACTGTGCATGGGAAGATAGAAGCAAATACTGTAATAGACGCTTAGCGAAGCTTAGTATTTGATAGAAGCAAACAGCTCGAACGAATAGGTGCGAAGAAGCAAGATATAATAAGATATGTAAAGAGAAAGGAACATGACAGTCCTGGAAAACTTTTGGCCACCCCCTCCCCCTCACACATGAGCGCACATGAGTAGGAAACAAAGAGTTTTGACATGAATATAATATAATAAGTGTTTTCTGTTGTTCTCGAAAATACTTCAAATCACAACAAGAACAGAAAAATCCTAGAAAATTGTTTCCACTTTACGTTATGACTATTGCCCTGAGAGCGAGCCCAAGCCTGCATCAGTGTGCAGTGAGTATGAATCAAGCTCGCCGTGACAGAAGGTCGATGAGTGACACGGCGACACAGACTCGTGCGTCTACCTCGTGATCAGTTCTCTCCCCAGAACATCACAAAATATCATAGTTTCTGTTCACGTCACGTGAAACCAGCCAGGAGGGAAACTTAAACGATCACGTGACGGGGTTATCAGAATAACCAGAGAGATCGTGAACAATACGATGTTTGGGTTTGAGGTTGGAAAAACAAGTTTTCGTCATCGACTATTTTTAGTGGATATATTGATGACGTGAAGGTGTTGCATGAGACAGACTTAATTTAATACAAGAATAATATGTATTTGTGACTGAAACATTGTATTCATGTCAAGAAAACCTAATCAGTAAAATATTATCTTCTGCACTTTCTTTTCTTAGCTCGGCTAAATTCTGATTGATTTTTTATGCCATAAAATTGATTTTTACGTCCGTTATCTTACCGATTATGTAAGTATACTCTTGAAAAAACATGTAGTCTACAACTCCCAGACGAATAGACATAATGCTTTCTACTATACAAATTATTTTATTTAGCTTTGATCCATATGAACTTTACACATCCCTTTATTTACTTCAAATATAAAATGTCATTAAAATGTTAAATATTTAAAAGATCAAACTTTTTGAATGAGCGAAGCGAAGACTTCAATTTCACTTACGTTACCCCAAGAAAAAAAACTCGGGATGTTTCGTTGTTGTTTTTTTGTTTTTTGTCGTTGTTTGTTTGTTGTCGTGTTTGTTCGCTCTCTACCCGGACAAACGGCATATCGCTTCCAACCCAACAAGACCTCTCGAGTGCAAATTTATTGCAAAATGAGGTTTAAAAAAAACCTCTCAAGTACAATAAAATACTCAACAATAGGAAATTCATAACAATGAATATGTATCTAATAACTAAAGATGAATTTTAAATGACAAATCATTTTCACAATGATCACTTGAGAGCAAACGAAATAATATGTTTTTTATCTCTCCTGAACATTTTTACTTAATGCACTTGAGTGGTCTTGTTGGGTTGGCAGCGATATGCGATCTTGATTGAAATTGGAGAGGGTCGTCGAAATCTCTGAAGTTAGACCTGACACGTTTTTTGGTACAATGGAAGAAATATTTTTCATAAACATCGTACTTTGCCGATTTTTTTCTATTTTTACTGAGATATTTTCGTGACATTTTGGCTGGTTCTGACCAAAAGGGTGGGGCTACAACATTCATATTTCACATGGACATCAAGGTTATGGTAATGTAATGCATTTTGAAAGAAAAAGTTGAAAAGTTTAGACAGAATTCATAGAAATAAAGGTTTAGTACAAGCATTTTACAGGTGTATAATTAACACGAAACTATAGAAACTTGACAAAAATCACTTACATACAATGTGTACAAAAACAAAAAGCAAGTCTTTGGGCCTCGAGATATGTTACATTTTTTGTTAATTAGTATTACCATAGCAGTTAATACTATTTTATTAAAAATAACCTAATTTAACGAAAAATCATTGCAACGGAACTTGAAAAAGTAAAGATCCCATCGCATACAAAAAACTTAGTCTAATCATTAAACAGAAATAGTCAACCAATAAAGCTCATCCATCAACGCGACTGGTAAAAGCGTTCGCGAAGCGGCCTAGTTCTATTGTTAACTTGTTGTTTTTAATTTGTTATGTATGGCTGAGAAATGCCCCTTGAGAGATTCTCATTCCATTTTTTACATTTCACAATTTAAGAAGCTTTTCACTGTCAATCGTCTTTTGTCAAACTTTATCCGAAAACCGAAATACTACCTCTTTTCAAATCATGGTAAATTCCCACCCTTGGTGCATGGCTCATACTGTTGGGGCGCAGGTCAAAGCGTGCCCGTGGGCATCAGCCGCAAGTCCCGCACGAGTATTTGATTTGTTAAATTAATAATTGTACTTCGTTGTGCTTTATTCTCATATACTAGGAAAACGCTCAGTTGGACGCGTTGTTGAGCGAGCACCGGTACGTGCAACATGACCCGAGTACGACATTCCCATAAAGCCCACCACACAGTATAGGCCTAACTGGATATTGACATTGTACACTATATATTATTCCAACATCTTTGCATTGTACTAATTCACGTCATGCCTTCTAAAGTGTATCTTTGTATCTTCAGTGCCTCCTTCATTTTTTAACATCATTTTTCGAATTATGATTACCAATAAGTCTTTAAGGTCTTGACCGATTTAGCTGAAAATTTGGAAAATAGGAGAGAATGTTGTACTTATTGACCCTGCAAAATTTCATAACGATCGGAACATTTTTATTTTTTATTTTTATTTTTATTTTTTATAACCAACGATCGGATTTTGTTCAAAACCAATAAAGCAACCCGCCTAGGTGATATGTACATGTGTGCAAAATTTCAGGTCGATCAGAGAAACGGTGCGACCTGTATCGAAGCAGTAACAGAAAAAAAACAGACATTCGAGCCATAAGAGTCAAGTGGAGACGCTCGCTACGCTCGCTCAATCACCAAATAAGTCTAAGTATAGTTTCTATGCAAAAAAAAATGCACATATTAAAACAAGTTACGCAAGTTACGCCTTAGAGACTCAAGTACTAGACTTACCTTCGTGTCAATTTAACGACTTCTTAATTTTATTATGCCAATAAATTGATCAGATATATCTGATATTATACTTTTTATACAATAATAATCATATAAAGTGTCTCCAATAATAATGACGATATTATACTTTCAACGGTTTTATAGCACCTGCATTTCACCTGCTGTCCCGAAGCTCAACCAGACATTCCCTTCAAGAATGTTTATTATGACACTTGAATATGAAATGGTGGGGTTATTCGGTTAGTGGGGCATTTGTGTGCATGTGCGAAACTGAATTTTTTAGGATTCCTATAATGTCTCAATCAAGAACTTCGCTGAGAAACAGGACAACCTTGAATATAATTTAAATTCTATAGATCTAAGTTGCAAGAAGAGTTCGCTGCTGTCCGAGTTCTTTACATGTTCTGTTGAGATTAGATCGCGATGTATGGTTGGTTGTACGGATGAGATGTGTCTTTTGGTTTTGGGTTGGATCCCCGAAATGGTCCGTGCGTTACGTATGCTTACACTTTAGTAATTGTCCCGGTTTGTAACTTTCAAAATATGGTCACCTTACAAATCGGATAGGAATTCGGTTCGGTTTGGATTGTTCAGGCTGTGATGTAGTAATATATATATATATTTTTTATATGTAATCGAGATCATGATAAAGAAACAAATGTCGATATAGAAACGATTTAAACAATTATATTTCCTGCTGAATACTTCTCAGTATTTTAAAATATTATGTGTATGAATTGAAAACAATTAGCTATCATTGGTAACTTGTAGCAAATCGATTACAATTTTTATTAGACTGACAGAAAAACAAGGAAAATGTATCTGGTAAAACATGTGGCAACATACGTGTATTGAATATACTTTATAAGGATATAGATATGAAGTTCCATAACCTTTAAATGGGATGGCTTCTTCTCGGTAAATGGTAATGTGATAAACCGAATGTAGGCCTCGGGGCTATTGGGTCTGTAGTCCTAGTCCGCCACTGGATGACTTGTTTTTCTCGGTATTTGTACTTAGCATCTTATTATTTCACTCCCGGACACAGAGCAGAACAGGTTGTCGGTAGTAAAAAAGGGGTGGATGAAGAATGCGGAAGACCGGGGTGTGTGCGGAGAGAGAGAGAGAGAGAGAGAGAGAAAGAGAGAGAGAGAGAGAGAGGAAGAGAGAGAAGGAAAAGTCAATAATAGGGGTGGAACAAGGAACTAGGTGAAAAGCCGAAGCAACGGTACTTTGCACGAGGCGCTCGTGACTAGTGATAGGATGTTCAAAAACACAGTTATAACCTATGAACAACATTTTTACTGTTTTCATTAAAATTATTTTGTATATTAATTCTACGAGCCGATTGCCAACTATTAATAATTGTATTATCTAGGTGCCCGTTAGGGCGCCGCAGCCAAGCCGCGGTGCGCTACACACTCAAGCACCTTATACACCAAGCAGAGTTGGGGTGATTTCGAGGTGTAACCCAGCCGTCATGTAACGTGATGTGAACTTGAAAACTATCACAATCGAGGGGATTTAGGTACCTGACAACACATGCCAAATTTTATTGGGGTACGACCATTCCTTCTTGGTGAAAAAATGTCTTCAAACATGCTCAAAATCACTTTAAGGATGTTAGCTACTGCTAGCTACTGCTAGCTACTGCTAACATCTAATACGTCGGCCCGCGATTCTGACCAGACGGGTGGGGCTACAATGTTCATATTTTACATGGACATTAAGGTTATAGAATGATAGTCTCTTTTGAAAAAAAAAGTTGAAAAAGTTTGTTGGAAGGCTTCCAAATAAAGTTTTAAAATAAGCCTTAAACACTTCACAGATAATCAACAAGTAACCATAGTTACTTGACACTTGTTGACGGTATAAGCAGAGTTAGGCGGGAAAGTGCGATACGTAAACAAATGGCGGACATTTAAAAATTTTCTTCTTTGTGTGGAACGAGAAAAGGTGTCATTATACTCTCATAAAACAAATCAGAAACCGTCCCTGGCCTAGGCCCAGATGTAGAAAATTATTTATAATACAACAGTGTAGGTCTAAAGTTCCATTTGGCTATAGGACTAGTAAAATTCATACTTACATTACATGTTTGACAAGCCTAGCCAACCCTATAGACCAGTCGAGAAATCCAAATTTATGCTTAGAAATCAATGTTAGCGGCAAAATGTGAGACATTTGGGTACCGGGCTGATTTATAGGTAAAAAACCCCAATAAATCCGAATTTGCCCGGTACCACCTCGAAATTTTGGCCCGTTTGCCCAGAAGCTAAGATGGCGTCCACAAGGTGTAAAATCCGGATAAACCCATTAAAAGTACTATTTCTGTTCATTGAACACGCCAGTGGAGTTCATTTTACGGTTTTAGGGTCGCAGAAAACGATTCAAAGTGTTGCGTAAAAGCTCCAGAAACGGAAGTACCATTTTTAAAATGGCGGCCACTTTGATGGAGAAAACTGGGTCTATTTTCCCCTTTGAGTAAATACCATTTTAAACGTGTGAGACATTGTGGTACTGGGCTGAATTATGGGTAATAAGCCCCGCTGAATCTTAATCTGCCCGGTACTACCTCAGATTTTGACCCATTTGCCCGGAATTCAAGATGGCGTCCTACATGGTGTTGAAAAACGCAGGAAAAGTCCTATTAATTTTGGGTAAACACTTAAGGAGGGTTCATTTTAAGGTTTTCAGGGTCAAGGAAAACGATGAAATGTGTTGCGGAAACGCAAAAGAACCGGAAGTACCATTTTCAAAATGGCGGCCACGTTCATGTGGAAAAAACGGGTTTTTCCGTTTTTCGGGATAAATACCATTTCATGTGTGAGACATTTGGGTACCGGCATAATTTGTAAGTAACAAACTATGTCGAATCTGAATTTGCCCGGTACCATCTTGGATTTTGACCCATTTGCCCGGATTTCATGATGGCGTGCAACAAGTTGTTAAAAAGGGATACACCTAGTTAAAGTCCTATTAGTGCTGGATGAACACCTTAGAAACGTTCATTAAAGGGTTTTCCGGGTCAAGAAGAGCGATGGAACGGGTTGCGGTAACGCCCAAGAAACGGAAGTACCATTTTCAAAATGGCGGCCACTTTGATATGGCAAAGAGTGTTTTTTGCCCCCTTTGGGTAAATACCGTTTTATACGTGTGATATATTGTGGTACCGGGTTGAATTATGGGTAACAAGCCCGCTGAATCTTAATCAGCCCGGTACCACCACCAGCGAGGCTACTTACCCATAATTCAGCCTGGTACCACAATGCCTCACACGTATGAAATGGTATTCACCCAAAGGGGGCAAATTTTTTTTCGCCATATCAAAGTGGCCGCCATTTGAAAAAGGTACTTCCGTTTACTGGGCGTTACCGCAACAAGTTCCATCGCTCTTCTTGACCCGGAAAACTCTTTCATGAACTCTTCTAAAGTGTTCATCCAAGCACTAATAGGACTATAAATAGATGTATCCCTTTTAAACAACTTGCTGCACGTCATCATGAAATCCGGGCAAATGGGTCAAAATCCAAGATGGTACCGAGCAAATTCAAATTCGACATAGTTTGTTACTTATAAATTATGCCGGTACCCAAATGTTTCACTCATGAAATGGTATTTATCCCGAACAACGGAAAAACCCAGTTTTTCCACATGAACGTGGCCGCCATTTTGAAATGGTACTTCCGGTTCTTTGGCGTTTCCGCAACACATTCCATCGTTCTTCTTGACCCCGAAAACCTGAAAATGAACCCTCCTTAAGTGTTTACCCAAAATTAATAGGACTTTTCCTGCGCTTTTCAACACCGTGCTGGACGCCATCTTGAATTCCGGTCAAATGGGTCAAAATCTGAGGTGGTACCCGGAAGATTAAGATTCAGCGGGGTTTATTTCCTATAATACAGCCTGGTACCACAATGTCTCACACGTAAAAAATGGTATTTATACTCAAAGGGGGAAAAAAAACAGTTTTCTCCATGAAAGTGGCCGTCATTTTGAAAATGGTACTTCCGTTTCTGGAGCTTTTACGCAACACTTCGAATCGTTCTCCACGACCTCTAAAACCGTAAAATGAACCCCTCTGACGTCAATGAACAAAAATAGTACTTTTAATGGGTTTATCCGAATTTTACACCTTGTTGGACGCCATCTTGGATTCTGGGCAAACGGGCCAAAATCCGAGGTGGTACCGGGCAAATTCGGATTGATTGAGGTTTTTTACCTATAAATCAGCCCGTAACCCAAATGTCTCACATTATGCCGCTAGTATTAAAAATCTTAAATTTTTTTACCAGTCTACTATGCCAGCACAACATTGTTTTGATATGAACTTGCTCAACTGTTTGTTTACATAATTGCAACAATCAAATCATTTCATACAACTTGTCTTTCGATTGGCCCGCGTTTATGAAGGCACTGCCATCTAGAATAAATATAGAACTTTTTCGAGCTCTTTGCTATACGCAAATCTTTTTAAAGTGTTTGGATTTCGTGATACTCTTTCAACCATAGGGTTTAATATCAATGCTTTCAACTCACAACCCATGACGTTTTCCACGATACCGTTCAAAAATACCAATTCCTTCGAAAACGAAAACGACTTCGTTTTCAAATTGCGTTTTCAACTCATCTCCCACGAACTCAAGAATTGGGGTCCAGTCCTTATACCGTCGTTATACCATGGTTATACCACCTATACCCAGGATGTACATGAATCCGGGTCTAGATATTTTACATCCTATATTGTTACTGCTAATACCATAGAATTTAAATCAACTTTGATACAAATATTATATTTTAGCAAATAATTTTGTAATGGAACTTGAAAAAGTAATGAGATCACACACATAACAAAAACTTGTAGAAATACAGCCAAACCTTACACACTCAAAAGGAATGAGATCTAAAAAAAGGGCCAAGCTCATCTACCCTTCCACATAAACGTACAGTGTCCAATAACAGCATCCTCGAAAAGCTTGGCAAAATAGAATTTGCATGTTTACGTTTAAATTAATTACAAAAAAAGAACTTTGATAAACTATTACGTTAAATTAATAATCGCAAATTCTATTTTGAAAAGCTTTTCGAGGATGCTGTTATGGGACACTGTACGTTTATGTGGAAGGGTAGATGAGCTTGGCCCTTTTTTTAGATCTCATTCCTTTTGAGTGTGTAAGGTTTGGCTGTATTTCTACAAGTTTTTGTTATGTGTGTTACACTATTCTATTACCTTTGAGTATGGAACCATGGTTATATACTCAATGCTATTACTAGGAAAACGCCAAAGTCGTTGTTAGACGAGTGAGCGAGTCATGTGTTGAGTACCCGGGAACATTTTATTTCCTTCCCCTACCTAAGGCTTGATCCAGCATGGGTTACTCCATACAGTTGACGCGCCCTTATACTAACTAAACTTACAACTCTATTATTTGTTCCTTATAAATCAATCAAACTTAAATGAAAAAGTACCCGGGTACTTAACACATGACTCGCTCACTCGTCCAACAACGACTTTGGCGTATTCCTCTTCTTTTGTAGGCTAAGGAGCCTTTATCCCCGGAATGTAGGAGACCAAGGTTCAAACAACGGTCGGGATAGATTTTTGGATGAGCGAAGCGAGCGAAGGAAACTTCCATTTCACTACACTGGAGAAAAAAATCCGGAATGTTTTTCTTTTTGTATTTTTGTCTGTTTGTTAACACGATTACGGCTAAACCGATTCTCCAATTGCGATGCAATTTTCTGGAGGCCTTCTAAATCTCTGAAGTTAGAACTGCCACGTTTTTGAGCGCAATCGAGAAATTATTTCCCATGAAAATCGCAATTTAACGATTTATTCGATTTTTTAAAAAATTTCTTCGACTTATAACACCTACATGCTTTATATGATTGTAATGATTTTTCTACAGAACCTTAATTTTATGCATTTATATTTGTGTGTGAAATTTGAGCGCTATCGAAAAATTATTTCTCGTGAAAATCGTAATTTTACGATTTTTTAGATTTTTTAAAACTTTCATTGACTCATAACACCTTCATGCTTTATCCGATTATAGTGATTTTTGCACCGAACCTTAATTTTATGAATTAATATATTTGTGTGAAATTTTAACGCAATCAATACATTATTTCTCATGAAAATTGCAATTTTTCGCTTTTTTCATTTTTTCAAAAATTTCTTCGTTCATAACACCTATATGCTTTATCTGATTGTAATGATTTTTTCACTGAACCTTAATTTTATGTACTAGGAAAACGCTTAAGTCCCGCCGCGTTGTTGGATGAGCGTAATTGGTGCATTGAGCTACCATTGTGTTATGTGGATTTTCTGTTGTTCTGTGGAAAAATCATTCCTAAGTTGAAGATTTTTTTAAAATTAATTTAAATTAAATAAAAAATAAACTTTAATCTTTAATTTTTTTAATTAATCGTAATTTTAAAAAAGAAAAAAAATCGTAAATTTTCGATTTTCAATAAGAAATAGTTATTCGATTGTGCTCAAATTTCACAAGAATATATTAATTGATAAAATTAAGATTCCGTAAAAAAAATCATTACAATCGGATAAAGCATGTAGGTGTTAAAAGTCAAAGAATTGTTTTAAAAAAGAAAAAACACGTAAAATTTCGATTTTTATACGAAATAATTTTTCGATTGCGCTCAAATTTTACACGAATATCTTAATTCATAAAATAAAGGTTCTGTGAAAAAATCATTAAAATCGGATAAAGCATGTAGGTGTAATAAGGCGAAGAAATTTTAAAAAAATCGAAAAAAATCATAACATTGCGATTTTGATAAGAAATAATTTTTCGATTGTGCTCAAAAACGTGGCAGTTCTAAGTTCAGAGATTTCAAAGACCTCCATAAAATTTCATCGCAATCGGATAGCGGTTTAGCTGGAATCGTGTTAACAAACAGACAAAAATACATTAAAAAAAGAAAAAAAAACGTTCAGGATTTTTCTCTCCAGTGTAGTGAAATGGAATCTTCGCTACGCTCATCCAAAAATATATATTCGTGTGAAATTTGAGGTCAATTGAAGAATAATTTTTAACGTGTATCTTAATAACGCCTTTTTAAAATTCAAATTACATCAAGAGGCGGTGACCTAACCAAAGAACATCCAAAGAAACTCGTCGTCCTATAGCCCGAATTGTTCATCTTCGCAAACGCTTTTTCAGGCGCGTTGTTGGATGAGCGAATTAATTGGTGCATTGAGCTGCCATGTGTAATGCAGATTATTTAAATTGATTTCGTTTTCCCATTGCTATGGCCTGCGAGACACGCTTGGTAATATTGTTTTAATTTTACGACATGAAAATCAGGGGTGCATCAACCGGGTAGGTCATTTCGCATTTCGCATTTTCACGCATCAAATCACAATTTGTTGTGTAGAGGCTGGCAGACACCTTGTGCTTGGGGCATACTGACCTTTTCTGCCAACCTTCCTACTAAGCCTTTTTTTGTGGAAAATAAATAATAATAATAAAAATAATAATAACACATGGCAGCTCAATGCACCAATTACGCTCATCCAACAACGCGCCTGAAAAGGCGTTTGCGAAGCTTCCTAGTGTAATTTCTGATTTTTTTTTCTGGAAAATTAAAGAACGTGTTTTGAAATGCATATTTTACAGTTCCATGGAAAATAGTCAGTACGAAATACGAGTGAAGATTGAAAAGTTTCTCCGTGCGGAATTTTGGGTAACTTTGAGCGTGCAAAATTCGTTACACCTTGGTCACCGTCTACATTAAAAAAATGAATCGATGAAAATTATTTTTTAAAGACAAAAGCATTGTCGTTAAATTAAATCCTACACATGTTCAGTCTATTTTCAATTTATTATTTCTTGTAGGTTTAAATCGCAACGGATTTTGCTCATCACGGATGTCTATTTAAAATATCAGTTCAATCTGTTTTGGCATTTGGTCGTATGTGATCGCACAGACAGATAGATAAACAGACATTCTCACAGTGAGTGCCATTCCGTTCGACCTGCGTTGTAAGACTTATTTCGCTGTGCTCACTCGTTTAATTATTGTAGGCTATTGTATAGAAGGCTCAATAAACCATTCGTGTATCCTTCAATTCTGTTTAACCATAGCTTAAATGAATTCGTAGTTGAATTATTTATTTATTTATTATATTCATAATTTTTTCATTAAATATATTTTTCTATGTATTGATTCATAGCAGTTGTCGTAAAAGTTTGCCCCGACTGGGGTTCGCACCCAGAACCTCTGGCTTAACGTACCATAGCTCTACCAATTGAGCCACCGGGACAACAGAACAAACCTTTACTAAACTGCTAGTTGCTGTGACTGTTGACTTCCATGACATTAATCCAACAGAAGACTGCAATGAAGCTGTCAAATCTGAAAGATCGCATGGATAAATCCAATCACATCTCATCTCCCATGAGTTGTAGAGTGAATATAAGGTTTTTAAGCATAAGCCCGCTTTAATTTTAATATTGATTGATCGATCAATTGAATAGGGCCCACCGTTGCACTCTTCACGGGGGTGGGGGGGGGATGAAGGGCTGACGTCTTTCGCAGTACTCCATGTGATAGAAACCGTAATAATGTGGACACTTCAAGTCATGCCAACTCACAAACTCAATACCTGTTTAGTGTTTACATTCTTTCTTGAATTGTACACCCCTACATTTCATTTGTAGAGACCTGTCGCTTCGTCTTTCAGTCGCATCAGATACGACGCTATGGACAGAAGGAAACATATGCGTGGTTTTTGAAAATTCGAAAAATGTATTCATTTGTTTTAAATCCTGTTAGTTATAAAAACCGATATCCAAAAGAGACAGTGTAAGCGACTATAGTTTCCTGTATGAATTGGTTAACTACTATATCCTCAAAGGGTCAATGTACTATGATTGCTTATCAGGAAAATGCCATGATTTTGAAAACCGCTATGACCGTAGGTATACCACAAGACTAAGGTGTGACCAATTTGGATTTATGTCTTGCGCCAAAACTTGTTCATACAAACACAAACCTTTTTACGAAATGATCAATAATTAAACCGGTGGGGGAAAACTTGACAATTTAACTGGTAAAAATGATTTATACATCCGTAGGATGGTCTTTTGGTGAGAGTATTTATTCTCGTTAATACAAAATAAACCCTTTTCACATTCCTTCAGGCTAAAGCGGCAACATTGTCACTGGAAAATCTATAAAACCCCGCATCCAAAAGGCGATTGTGGTATAGATAACTATATGTTTTGAACAAGAGGTTAAAGACCGAGGAGTGTTTCACCACTACCTTCTATCTTATTAATTATTGAATTAGTGGAAAACTTCGCATTTTAAAATTATTGTATCCTTGATATCAACCACTAAGTAGTTATGGTTTTTATTAGGTCAATGACCAGTGAAGGTTAGTGCCTAAAGAATTGGGATCGGTATAATTTTTTATTTCTTCCGCGGTTTTTGAGTTTCCTTATTTCAATCCATCCCTACTTATAAAATTACATTTCCAAACAATAATACTACACAGTATAAAAACTAACTCACCAGCCCCAAGTTAAAACGTATTTACATCAATCTCCATTGTTGTGCGTTGCAGAATATTCAGAATGTGTGTACAATATACTGAATTCAAATGTAAGCAAGCATTGCATATAATGTTGTTATTTTTCGGGTGATGACTGAGTTATTGCAATATGATTTCTCATTTACGTTTCTAAGCAAAACAAGTTGGATTGTTGATGTCTTGATCGCTTTGAGAAAAAAAAAATCAAATGTGTTAGTTTATTAACCTAAATTTGACACTAGCTTTCTTTTTCATATCGGGCTTCCATGTGAAAAACAACGTTACTTATCACATAGACCGGTTGAAATGAAATCGGTGTTAACTACTCTTCACATTATATTCTTCTACCTTAACGTCACTCTCGCAATGCTCATTACTACCAACCAAATGTAAGTATGACGATGGATATTTCTATTTTAATACAACGTTGAGACAACACGGTTCAACATCAATCTTTTATTGTCATCTTCAATTATTTCCATAAAGTTCATGCAGCCATTATCAGCTGTTCTCAGCCACTTTCTTACGATGTAACACTCTCTCCTCCAGTCGTTTGACTAAAGAGTGAGCAAAGTTTCGGGTGCCCCTGTCTAGGTCTAGGAACTAGGAAGGTAGCGGACCTAACGGGTTCCTATTGACAGGTAGACAAATGCACCACCTACTGGCGAGGTGAGAAGATCATTAGTTATAAGCACCGGACCGGCTGCCTCTGGTACTGATGGCACATATCTTAGGGTGCGAGGGAACCATGAGGAGCAATGCCCTACGCTGACCCATATTAACCACGATGAGCGTTTCTGTACCATGTTCAGGCAATCCTGACTGACCCATATTAGCCAGTAGGTGGGAGACGATGAGAGTAGACATATCTGATGGCGTCGCTTCTGTTCCAGTTCCAGGCAATCCTGACTGACCCATATTAGTCAGTAGGACACACATATACCGCTGGCCAAGGTCCCCTGTGGGATCTCTAACCAACGAATAGAATGAGAAACCATTAGAATGGGAAAAAAGGAATAGAAAAAAGGTAGGTGGGAGACGATGAGAGTGGACATATCTGATGGCGTCGCTTCTGTTCCATGTTCAGGAAATCCTGACTGACCCATATTAGTCAGTAGGACACACATATACCGCTGGCCAAGGTCCCCTGTGGGATCTCTAACCAACGAATAGAATGAGAAACCATTAGAATGGGAAAAAAGGAATAGAAAAAAGGTAGGTGGGAGACGGTGAGAGTGGACATATCTGATGGCGTCGCTTCTGTTCCATGTTCAGGCAATCCTGACTGACCCATATTAGTCAGTAGGACACACATATACCGCTGGCCAAGGTCCCCTGTGGGATCTCTAACCAACGAACAGAATGAGAAACCATTAGAATGGGAAAAAACGAATAGAAAAAGGTAGGTGGCAGACGATGAGAGTGGACATATCTGAAGGCGTCGCTTCAGCGGAGAGAATCCTGGAAAAAACTCAGTCAGGATTGCCGCTTGCGGGATTCAAATCCGTGACGTCAGATTCAGTCTTGATCTTAACGATTGAGCTACATAATATGCACTGTCGATGAATTGATTTGTTTACTAATAAAGTGTTGTTAAACACTAAAAAGTTATATTCGTATATAACGTAGTCAATTTATACCAACTCGAGACGTTGATGGGAAGTGCAAAATAGCACCAAAATCATCTAATAGATGTGTGTGCATGAACAACATTACCCGCCAAGGATTGCTTGCTGAATTTAGACGTGTTAGGCCAAGGTGATTGCAGCAACGAGAAAAATCCAAGGTGTATAATTTTTATCTCATTCTGAGATTCAGTATTTCAATCACAAATCAATCCACATTACAAGTGACTTCAACTTATGTGTATACGTCATTGAGAAGAATTATTAAGATAAATGTTCAACAGCCAGGCCTAAATCCCGCCTAAATTAATAAAATACAATTATCTAATTCAAGATCTTATATTCCACTCGTGTGGACCTATTTAAGGTACTAGCCAAACCGCTCCATTGACACTTCCTCACAGAACGTTTAAAATATGATTTGAATTATTAAGTACATTTTGTGTAAAGTTTCACACTTGCCATTTAAAATGTCTGCATTTAATTTGCAACAACCTACTATCGTTATATCTATAATTGCATGTTGGGTCGGGCCACGATCTAAATTAGTTCGCCTAAGATAAAAGCTAAGCGAAAAGCTTGTCTAAGGTGTCGAAACAGGACGCGCGCTCTTCTATCGCACTAACATTATAAACTTGTTGACTGACGATTTACCAAACTTATCTTCGGAGCGCAATCTTGATAATGTGCAGGTATTTTCGAGGGCACCAACATTCCAGGTTTTGATCTTATTTTTCAATTTTGATTGTAGCGAATTTAATTGTTAGTTATAAAAAGTTGTTTTAAATATAGGAGCGGATCTCGCTAATAGAGACATGCCATTTATTATCTATTCCTAAACACTATGGTTAACATGTCATTAATTTTATAAACTCTAGCGTATTACTTATAAAACCGCCCGATCTCGGGGCAACATTTAAAGGAAACTAATTAACAGATTGTTCTTGAATTAAACATGTCTAGACGTTTTCATTTTCAAACAAGCATTTAAGCAAACATTTTTCAAAGTTTTTTTTTAAGAACGAAATATAGATATCACCTAATTATTCTCTCAAATCAAAATTTATAAAAATATCGAAAATATTAAATAAAATATTCAGACAAAAATTTCTATCCCCAACAATAGGCTGAAACTAAACTAAAGAGGGGAATGTATAGGCGTGTACAAAAACAATTCCTCATTCGGTCGTATTATGGATTGAGGGATGATTTCAAAATATGAACAAAACTGTGATACAATTTAAATTTTAAATAGCAATGGACGATAAAAGAATAAACACAGATTGGGTTGGGAAAGGTTCAACCAGAAAAGATGGTGGTAAAGAAAAATATGGAAAATAACTGGTGGGGGTCCCTGAGGAAGAATAAAGTGAAGAGGAATAATACAGGGGAAGGAAAATATTATGTGTGGGAAGTGTCAAGCATGGCTAGCCCAGGGGGCCATGCAGGGGCGTAGCGAGGGGGGGGGGGATCAGGGTGTCTGATCCCCCCCCCGAAATCAGAAGAAGGGTTATAATAATACTAAAAATCACGATGTACTATGTGGCATTATATATGTAGGCCTTACCTATGGCAAGATCTTGTAAACTGACAGTATGTGGATCTTCACAAGTTTATAAATTATCGACAAAAGCACTCTAAAACCTAGTAAAATGTCACTATTTGCAATGTAAGAAATCAAAAAATTTCTGGGGCTATGCGCCCCAGATCCGCACTAACTGGGGGGCATCCCCCCCAGACCCCCCCATTGTACTAGGATAAGTACTTTTCCCGAAATGATAGTTTCGTTGACAGTTCTACAATTTTTTTAATATTAACCCCGAAATTCATCCCCCCCCCGAATCAAACTCCTGGTTACGCCCCTGGGGCCATGAATGTGGTGGGAGACGGACTGATTGTTAGAAGAAGGGTTTGATGTTGATTGTTTTAATACAATCTAATCTTTGAACAATCAAGCTCATCCTTGATTGAACATGAGATGTTGCTGAACATAGATTAGACTAAAATTCATAGGGCTTGTTGTAGTGAGCCTGGGCAACGGTGTGAAGTTTTTTCTTTTCGTTTTCCTTTTTTAAAGTTTTTTTTTTTCTTCTTCTTATTTTTCCCCTTTTCTTTCTTTTTTTCTTTTTTTTTCTTTTATCCCACCCTTTTTTATATTTGATTCATTAATTAATTGCATCCTTTTAATTTGTTACCAAAATTGTAGGGTTTAAATTCATTGTTGTTGTTGTTGTTGTTGTTGTTGTTGTTGTTGTTGTTGTTGTTGTTGTTGTTGTTGTTGTTGTTGTTGTTGTTGTTGTTTGTTGTTATATTACTATTTCAAATATTTACTTACCTGTAGTTCATTGTTGTGTCTGCATCTATGTTATTAGATTTATTTAGTTGTCCTTTGTAAATAATTTTTTTAACTTAATAGGATAGACGTTAAAAACAGTAGAGTATTTTATCTTATGCTTTAAAACTATTTTTCTCGTCTGCAACCTGACCAAAGTGCAACGCATACCCCTCTTCAGGTGTCTAATATATAGGACAATAGAATGCTCGAGAGCTGTTTCAAGACAATCCTTTGCACTCGCATTATTGACTGAAGAAAACCTTGTAAAAGTTTGCAGTCGGGATGTCGTAGGCGGGATTCGAATCCAAGTCCTCTCGAATCAGAGTGTCTATAGCTTTACGCTTGAGCTACATCAGTCTCCACAGAATACTTCATAATTATACGAATTAACAACAATGTACTCAGGCATAGTGTGATAGTTACAACCACAAACCTGATAAAGAACATACGATTTGCGATTCACACAGAATACTTCATAATTATACGAATTAAGAACAATGTACTCAGACATAGTGTGATAGTTACAACCACAAACCTGATAAAGAACATACGATTTGCGATTCACACAGAATACTCATAATTATACGAATTAAGAACAATGTACTCAGACATAGTGTGATAGTTACAACCAGAAACCTGATAAAGAACATACGATTTGCGATTCACACAGAATACTTCATAATTATACGAATTAAGAACAATGTACTCAGACATAGTGTGATAGTTACAACCACAAACCTGATAAAGAACATACGATTTGCGATTCACACAGAATACTTCATAATTATACGAATTAAGAACAATGTACTCAGACATAGTGTGATAGTTACAACCACAAACCTGATAAAGAACATACGATTTGCGATTCACACAGAATACTTCATAATTATACGAATTAAGAACAATGTACTCAGACATAGTGTGATAGTTACAACCAGAAACCTGATAAAGAACATACGATTTGCGATTCACACAGAATACTTCATAATTATACGAATTAAGAACAATGTACTCAGACATAGTGTGATAGTTACAACCACAAACCTGATAAAGAACATACGATTTGCGATTCACACAGAATACTTCATAATTATACGAATTAAGAACAATGTACTCAGACATAGTGTGATAGTTACAACCACAAACCTGATAAAGAACATACGATTTGCGATTCACACAGAATACTTCATAATTATACGACTTAAGAACAATGTACTCAGACATAGTGTGATAGTTACAAACCACAAACCTGATAAAGAACATACGATTTGCGATTCACACAGAATACTTCATAATTATACGACTTAAGAACAATGTACTCAGACATAGTGTGATAGTTACAACCACAAACCTGATAAAGAACATACGATTTGCGATTCGGCGCAATACTCGAAAATAAATTCCGCAACATAGGCCAGTTGAGTTTTGTTGCCATTTTGTATTACAATTCAAAATGGTGGTTGAATAAAGGTTCCTATGTTACACAGCAGACTCGCGCTAATGGTTTCCCGTGTTCTCTTTTGTACATACTTAATCGGAAATCTTTATAAATCGTCTTACAATCATGGTTTAGACTCCATTTTATTGATTGGTGTTGCAGTTTAAAAAGCATTATGTTATAATAAACGTTTAGTTAAAGTAAGTATGTTGAATTAATAGACAATATATTTTAATTGGGTATGGTAAAGTAGGCATTCAAATGCTAATGGGATTCCAAGATACTCCTTATTTATGTTACCTGCATAAAAATACAAAAGCAACAAAAGATCGGCATAATTGAACAAGATTTAGAATGCGATTTAAAACTTGATTCTTAAATCTCTGGTTCTTGCCAAGGTTTTTCAAGAATGCTTTCCTAAATATTTAAATTTAATTGTATGCACTTTTCTTTTTTCGTAAATCGTGTTGTGATTGACTGCTTGGTATGCTTGCTTCTCGAGCACACTAATCTACCTGTCAAACTGCGAACGTAAATCAATAAAAATTATATTTTACACTTTATTACATATTATTATCATTACATTATTTTAGTGTTATTCTGCCATGGATTTTGGTTTTACTCCATCTTTTTATACATGAAACAGTCTTTAAATAGTATATTTGAACTTTTGTTTACCATATTCAACTAAAAATAAAGCCTCTATTATTAATACCACTTAAAAACGTAATCATTGGACAAAAAAAAACATCCATCAACGCTACTGGAAAAAGCGTTCGCGAAATTTTTAACTCACTAAAATCACGCGCCACTATACGTAAAAATCATACATAGTAACGATATGCCATCAAACATAATCTATTTCAACATATCTACAACGATAGTTAGAATTGACAATATAAATTTAGAATAGATCGCGAACTCATAGGAGTTGTTCACATTTTCCAACAGGTATTATTAGTTCAAAAATAAAGAGTAAAATCCTCTTTACATGTGTTTTCTAAATGACATCTTATACTTTGCTCAGGCTTGTTTATGCCAGACCACGGGTGCCCTGTTATAATATTATTCAATTTGGTAAAAAAAAATTGAATACACAATAAATATTATTGCTATTGTCTACTGGTAGCTAGTAGGAAGAAAGATTGCTGTTTACACCAAGTTTTGAACCAGAGATATAATAATTAAAAGTAAAACTATGGCGCTCTGATCTTCGCAACGCCAACACTCGTTACTAATTAACAACTATTAACTATTAACTATTAACTATTAACTATTAACTATTAACTATTAACTTTAACTATTAACTATTAACTATTAACTATTAACTATTAACTATTAACTATTAACTATTAACTACTAACTATTAACTATTAACTATTAACTATTACTATTAACTTTTTACTTTTTACTATTAACTATTAACTATTAACTATTACTACTATTTGATTCACTTGTAATACAAAGTGTATTCCTGATCGATTCGAAAAATCCTAAGATTGTTCCCCAAACACACATAGCGTGCGGGATTTGTGTCCGGTGAAAGGTGCAAGGTGCAAGGTGCAAGGTGCAAGGTGCAAGGTGCAAGGTGCAAGGGGGATGTATTTATTTCATAGGCGACTGTGGGTTCATAGATGCCTTCTTTTCTATAGGTTGAACCAGATAAGCTGGCGGCCGTCAAGGTCAAGCGAGAGCACGGACGCCAACGTTGACAATTTACACACAACTGGCATGAGGTAGGGCCTACTGTATTTGGTCATGTTATCGTGATATTTTATCACATAAATCAACATTTTATAAGCTGTGAATAAAGTAGTTCGTCCCACAAGAGTCAGTATTTTAGCGAAATAATGATTTTAAGTAATCACGATTACGAAAGGTTTTTTGCCTTGTTGGTAATGGTGTGTCCAAAGTTCCAGCTGTTTATAATGCCAACCTCGCCAGATGTGATGTCAATGTTTAGGAGCATCAAAATATCTTGATTTTATTCGTACACTTCATAAATACTTTATTTTTAGGATTATATTGGGCAAGGCTTGGCTTTAAAATAGTCGTGTTTTTCTCCGAAAGCAGTTTTAGAGACCGTTATTTTATTACTTTTTGCCGATCCTGTGGCCATAGTGCGTGGACGACAGTGCTGCGATCCCTCGGCGAACTTCCTCCGTCCGTCCGTTTAATTTTGGTCTGCGAAATGTGTATAGAATGTGAAAGCTATATGGTGGTTTATGTAGCATAAAAGATAACAAAATAACGATAGTATAAAATTATATAATAACAATGTCGAATGTGTTTGGAGATGCTCGTTTCTGCCATTCTCGTAACATATTTAATTATTGTATGTGTTGCGGAACAAATTAATAATAAATACATAAACATTTGTTGATTAAATCTTTATAGTGCACATTTATATCAGTGTTTTATGCACAAAGTTTGTCTTATGTATAAAAGTTAAAATAATGTCCAGGTAGTTTTCACCATGCAGTAACAGTTGATCCAAGCATCATCAGAGCAAATGAATCTCCCCCAAGGTCGAATAGGCTATATAGTGCAGTGTTTGTTTTCCTGTTAAAGGCATAGTGGATCCAATGCCGTGATATGGCGATCGCAAGGCCTAGTTCAGCTTATGTAAGCCATTCGCCACTTATAAGGCACTACCTAGTCTTTTGGAAAACAAAAATCAACATTCCTCTAGCATTCGGTTTCAGGAGAAATCACAATGGATTTTAAGTGCCTATGCAACGTTGAAACTCGGGTTTGTTGTATTTATTTAACCTTGATTAAATCGAGTTTGTGCAGTGTTTATTTTTATTACTTTAGGCCTATTCTAGTTTTAAATGGTTGTTAATTACCAAAATATTGTAATTTATTCAAACTTATTTTACAAACAGATTTATCAAGTAAGCTGTTAGGGAACTTGGTTATTTTTATGTATTTAATGTATACTACTCAAACAAGTTATTAATGACTATCTTGATGGGCCTTTCATTTTATAATAGGTTTGTAACATTACGAGTTATCAAAAGTTATTCAAAACCAAAGTAACTTATTTTTTGCAAATTTATGCACGCAAATACACGGCCTAGCTCTAATCAAATGTAATATAAGAAGAACAGAAAATGTGTAAGAAGAATAATAAAGAAATAAATTCCTATTAAGAGTCTATCTACTCAGTGATATAACTGATTTTCAGTGGGTAACATTAAAACAAAGTGACCTAGCCAACCCTGTAGGCCCCGACGCAATCGACGAGTGAGAAATAACCAACCAAAGATCGATACTTTTTAATAGAAAATATAGCAATCAGTGGTATGGACAGTGCGAACACCCCGCGTCGCGGATCATAGTTTGTCAAGTTCGTATATGAAGTACAATATCCATTAAGTATACGTTTGTTGTGTATGAGAAAATATCACTCTAAGCTTAGAATATTTTGCATCACCTCATCTCATTCAATGCTGCATGCCGTAGATCGTAGAGTGATATAAAAACACCTAAACTCTGACATAAACTGCTAATTAACACTTAAAAGTAAAAATGTTAATACAAAATGAGTTGTTCCTGAATGTTAATTGAAGATTCGGTTGACGATAAGGCTAACATTTTCTTAAAGTGGATGTAACACATATAACTGGGTATTGAGACATGACGTAAATGCTTGTTATCCAGATAACACAATTTGCATTCTTACCTAGAACAAAAATAAACCAGCTTGAGATTTAATTGCTTTTTTTCGTTATATATAGCATCGTTGTTGGTTAATCTGGTAAATGTCTTGAATGGATAGTTGTTAATATGTGTCAAACAGTACATAATGAATTAATTTGTATTTCTTTGTCATAAAGGCTTTAAATTAACTTAAATACTTTGCCATTCAATTTAGTTGTCTGCATTGAGTTTTTATGTCAGCAAAAAAAAACAGCGAATAGAAATAAATAATTTCAAATCAATGAGAATAACATCTGTAGGTAATGCCAAATAGAATAAAAACTATGTTTTCCAACGATGCACGTTTGTATGGATTTGTGTTAAAACAGAATATATTATTCGTAGGCATTGTTTTGCCTAAAAGCGGTGAATAAGTGGTAAAAATATTCCGGAATTTCATTTATATAGTTTTTTTTGTTTCCCATTTTATGTTTGTGAATTTCGAATCATGGGTTTTTGCAAATGGCTTCCTGGTTACAATAACAACATTTTTCATATTCAGAACAAACATTTAAAAAATGTGTACTTTATCCATCAATGTAGTTCAAGCGGATTGTATTGGTGATTTTAGACTTGTTTTAGCAACAGATAACACAATTTAATGCCCCCCCGGTCAAACTCACTTCAGGGGGCTATATACTAACTGAGGCAAATTCTTGCCAATCGACAGCGACTACTTTGTACGTTTCAATGAAGTGGACGTTAGGGTATATTTATCGTGACAATAGTCGATTCCAGGGGCGGCTCGTGTATTGGTGCACAGGTGCACGTGCACCCCCAAATATTTGCGCGAACTAAATTCTAAATTTAAGGTTCGAAGCCAATCTCGTAATATTCCCAATAAATCGTTGGATTGTTTGTATGGATATTTTGGCTGGCCCAGAGCAAGGCATAATCGGCAAAAGTCATTCTGCAGTAAGTGCTGCCGCTGGGGGATGACACTCTGAGTGTGCACACATTTTTACGTGGTTTTAACACGGAAAGGCCGGCAGTACAAGCCTCAGGTTGTCTTTTGTTATACAACGTCTGGTATAGCTGGGTTTTGTGCACGTGCACAAGGGTCGAAACCGTTTCTTCCATTCAAACGCCTTGGTATTGTGCTCGCACCATTCATTCACCCCCACTCTCCGGTCACTGTCAGTAGCCAGTGAAAGTAACTTGTTCTCGACAGGGTTGGGGAAGTGAGATCAACAGCAGTTTTCAAGTGAGCGAAAAGTGTTAAAATTATTATCGTGCCGTGAAGTGAAAATTACTATAATATGACTTCGTTAATTAGCGATCTAAAAATAAACAGTTTTTTAAAACGATACGATGTGATGTTTGAGGCGCGTGTCGGAGGAGATGGAGAGACATTATTCGGGTATGTAATATTTTAATCAAGCATATAATAATAATTTTTTGGATGGTTTTCTATAATTAACAATTACATATAGGGGAGTTTTTCCCGACCAATAAATTCGAAAAATATACTCTAAAGTCGTTTTCCGGGTACTTCAGACCATTAATGTCTGAAAAAATTTTCGCCTCCGGCGGCTGGGGCTGCGCCCCAGACCCCTTTGTTTCCCGCAGAATGACTTCGAAATTATGTGCACCCCCACAATAATAACTCACGAGCCGCCCCTGGTCGATTCACAACTTTAGTGGAAGAACAAGTTGGAACTATCACTCTCGAATTTGTATAATAAAAAATAAAAAAATAATTAGTTTCATTTGCTGTATAAAGATGTGTATTAGATTAAAGAAACATTGGCAGACGGCTAACTAAGAGTATAAAATGTGTAATTATAGCCAATACAAAGCTATACGCTTGTCTCAAGCTGCACGCATCTGACAGCAGTTCTACAAGCGTATCAGCTTTGTATTGGTAAAAATAACACATTTTATACTTTTAAAGCCTTTGCCAATTAAAAAAAAAAATGTAATACATATAACTCAATCGAGTCAAGTCGATCGACTGTTGTCTAACGTTATAAATCGACTATTTTCACGATAGTAAATAGATCCCTAGCTACTAAATCAATTCTGCTTTCTTTTGGTTCCCCCCGTACCATCAAGTTATACACTAGTTTGTTGGCAAGTCCTGTTTGGAGCCCACGTGACGAGCGGACGCCGCGTAATTAGCTAACCCAGCGTTACCCATCTAGGGAACCTGCCGTATGGGCATAGAAACTCTGTATTTGGCCCTTGAAAGAAACTCCACGATTGTCTTCAATGAAGGCCAGACGAATTGAATGAACCAAGTACGTGAACACTCGAACCCGTTCTCTCTAAAAACCTAGTTGCTTTCTTTAAGAATGAGATCCACTCAGTTGTATGTTTTGAAATATATTTTATTTGGATAGCTGTTCAGAATTCTGTGTCGAGTTAGATTAATGGAAAAGTGGTGCATTAAATTTGATTTTTTAATCTTGTTCATGAAGATTGTGTACAGGACATACACAGCAGTGTTCGTGTACGTAACATGTATATTTAACGAATACACAATTCAGGTTAAAGATCTTTCAATTAAGGTCTGCACACAAATTTAGAAACAAATTGTGATAAAAATATAATGAATATTTACACACACAATGTGAGGGTGACAGACAGAGCATGTGGCTCAAAGTAGGCCTACGTGTGTACCTGTACAACTTAAAATATTGACCATGTATAACATATAAACTGCTATACTCATTGGGATAAAGACTGGAAACATACTTTAAAACGTTACGCAATCCACCAACACATTACCAGTAAGAAAAATAATTCTACTGTAAATAAGATAAGATAAGATAAGATAATTTATTCGACAGTTTTCTTGTACATTATACAGATATTGGTTTCGTCAGGACTTGTTAAATTTTAGTAAATAGTATCATTATTCACAATAAACATACATATTATATACACAGTATACACTTACGCAGTAGACACACGATAATATACAATAGTAGGCCTAATATAAGTAGGACAGCTTAAATCAGACGACACCAAAAGAAAAAGGTAAAATACTTTCAGATCAACGTCGAAAGACCTATACACGCTCTTTTTTCTTAGATAAAACAAAAGTACAGCAGTAAAACACCATTTGGTTTTACCATTTTACCATCAATTGTGTGTGACTGTGTGTGTGTGTATCAACGAAAATGCCGCAATATGGATCGCAATTAAATTGTGTTGACAATTAACAATTTTCTCTTAACATATTTATTATTTTGTAATTTTGCAGGACAATTTTATAATTGTTATTACAATGTGTACAAAGTCGAGCAACGCGCATTATAGCTGCAAGGACAAAATTTCAAAGTGACAGTGCTACTGCAAGACGTACATCTTTAGACATTCCATTGCTAGAAAGTTACAGGAAAAAAGTAGAACTGCAATTTCTATGGGGAATGTTACACGGTACTATTGATCTGGACCCATACGCAAGATTGCAAGTCTGTAGTCGAGGAGCAGAACTTGGTAGAGGATTAATTCTCAAGCCTCCATTTGCAAGAACAACAGCTTACCAAAATGGTTTCTACTACAGGACTTGTAATGAATGGAATGCTCTTCCTTTGGAGTTAAGGGAGATTCACTCATTACACTCTTTTAAATCTGCCCTAAGCACACATGTTTTTGCATTACAAAGTTAATTCTGCAGTTTCTTTTTACTGATTCATTTTTATAGTAATTCATTGAAGTGTATATTTATTTACTTATTTTCTATATTTTATAGGTTTACTAATGATTGTAATAATGTTGTTATCTTTATTATAAGTTATTTATTGTTATAAGGTTGGCAGTCACCAAGTGTGTTTGGAGCTCTGCTCTTTTCTGCCATCCTCGTGATACATTTAAACAATGAATGTGTTACGGAACAAATAATAAATAAAAATAATAAATAAATAAATAAATGTGCTAATAATTTATATTTTACTTTAAGGATTAATTACCATATTCATATTCACGACTTGGCTGCATATATCGCTCCGCTCCTATCCTTGTAACCCAATGTATATCTAGTGACGCAAGCTGTACTTATTTTAAAGACCTACTTGCATTTGCATATTAATTACTTCTTAGACATTTTCTTCTATACGGTCTGTGGAATTTACATTTTTCAAATCGTCTTACAAATAATTTGTAAAAATGTGTTCGTTTAATTTGTGTCTAGACGAAAATGCCGCAAAGTGGATCGCAATTAAACTGACAAATGATGCGTGGAGCTGCATTTCCGACCACCTAACTGCAGCACCGATGCAACAATTAGACTGCACTGATCTTGAGGATGTAGTGGCGCCAAGCGCGGTCTTACTGATGATATTAGATCGGACTTAGCGATGCGACTGTCGTGAATCGCGATACATAGATCCATCCATATAGAACTGTTGTAGTTGTACGATCAGGGTTGTTTAAGAGGACGATGAAAACCTCGGTAAAAACCTTCAGTCAGGATCGCCGGTATCGATAGCATTTGACAACCCGAGACCTCCCAAATCAGAGTTTGAGCCAACACTGTCGGTGCTCCATACATGTATACACCCAGATGCATAATGGAATATTGTGCATCGGTAACATATTTAAAATAAATAAGTAACAATAATAATGTATTCGTTATACTCTTCTTTATATTTACGATTAAAAGTTTTCAATGCTTAAGCAAATTATCCAATTATTTTATTTCTATAAACCACTGTTTGTTTGACAGCATTAAAACTTAAAAAAACTGAGAAACTTCCTGTACAATATTTGAATTTAGGTTGTCAATTTAATCTATCACTTGTCCATTGCATTGCAAACTATATAGTCACTTAGTATAGGGCTTTTTTTACGCTTTAGCACCTACTTTTAGCCACATTACATAAATTATTAACCTATGTTTGTTGTTGTTGGCTAGGTGGAAGAGTGATATTGGAATATCGAATCGCGGAATGTTTTACTTTTCTTGTATTTACATCTGCCATACTAATACAATTGATTAATTTGCAAAATAAAGTTAATTGTATTGCCTGTATGATGACTAGATATGTAGCAGCAACCAAGAAGAAACTCTAGCTCGTTCATCATCTTGTTAAATTTCTAGTTCTTTATAATTCACCAAAATCTTGTTCATCGCAACCAAAATGTAACTAACCACTTAATTTATATCATACTTTTTTCGCATTAAAATCGTTTTGTACACTTAAATAAATATCCATGTTTATATTTGGTTGAAAATATAGTGGCCGTTACACACAAACTCTTTCTGCCCTATTTTTGTTGAACATCTATTACCTATTTTCACCATTGATTTGTATATTGGAATACGGGTGAACTAAACAATGAAAACGTATAGTTTTATCTTCAACTCTCGATGAAAATAGCTCGACTGGTGTGCAAATACTTCTACTTATGCATTACGTATTCGGCAGTACCGCATAGAACCCAAATAGATTAACTTACTTATTTTATGGTGATATTAAATTTTAATATTATTCGCACTGGCCACCATCTTTGTTCGTTCTATAATAGAGCAGGACTATAATTAAGTAGTAAAAGTCAGAAACTTGAAAACTTATTATTTTACGATTATGAAGCAATTAATTGACCTGCTGGCCCTGTAAACCCGATAGCAACTATGTCACGCCACCTTTTTATTGCTAAATCTTTAATGCTGATCGCTCATGTATAGAGTAGCAGACAAATAAAATCAATAAAGATATAACGAACACAACACAATGTATATTATTTTCAAGATACCATAAACCCGGAATGTAAGAGTGAGCATACGCCATTCTTACGATCTATTACGTAACTCTATCGTAGTAAACTTGCCCGGCCTGTAAAGGGTGTGGACAGTTTGCAGGGCTATTAAAAAGGACTCAATCCCTAGAATTCGTCTGAAAGAAAATGTTGCGAATCTTTTATCTTTGTTTGCTAGTGTTAGTACCTGATATCGAACCGGTAATCCCTTCAATCAGAATCTCGTACGCTACGAATGGGCTTCCCCTTTCAGATCAATTATCCTAACATAAATCTCAAGCTTTCTTTAAAGTTGTTTTTTATTTCTACATATTTACTGCTATTGAAGTGTGTACTTTGTACAAACATCTATTAACAATCTATTTGACATGAGACTGGAAAGAAGACGAAACTAAGAACCCAAGAATAATGCTACTTTTGCTTATTTTACTGCTGCGCAAGGTATATAAATAAGTTGAATTTAAATTAAGCATACAATTATTTTGCAAATAAAGTAAATTAATTGATTTTTGTACACAAGTTACAATTCTCATTTACTAAGATGTCGATAATAACTTTTTTCAGTCATAACACCGTTTATGACTAAACTGTGGACATATTTAACACTGTAGGTGGCAAGTTAAGAAATCATTCTTCTTTTTTTTAAAAAAAAATGCAGTTCATATATAATTTATCTACCAACAAAGTGAACCGAATACGCTTTGCTAAAATAATATTATAATAGGTAGGCCTACTTTACTATTACTTTCTATACTCAATGGTCATAGGTTTTAAATATGGTTTACTTTATATAACCAAGAGTCTTAATATCACTAAAACTTGATAATGTCCGATGCTCTTAGAGAACAAGCTATTCTCTTTGATGTACCGGGAAATGATCTCCCGTACTTGGTGCGGAAGTCTCATCCTCGGAACACATAGACACCCCCCCCCCCTACATAGTGTGAGGCCAGTGACCGGGGAACGCTTACGACGCTGGACAAAAAACATCATCACCACCTTAATTTACTTCGAGATAATACCTTCACAGTCGTAATGTTTTATTTGTTATTGGGATTGTCTATTACAGGTATTTTGTGTAGTGTTGGTGAAGATAATGATGATGATTCGTTAATGTTAGCCATTCATGATATTTTCCAAAAATAATTTGGTTTGTGTAAGTGTTGTTTATTTTATTTATGCAGTTTGGTCACGTGCACTCAAACAGTGATGCTACTAGTAATTCAGTGTGAATTTTTGTATTACTCAAAACTTATATTACACTTATTCACAATATTTGCATAAGACGACTGTCATAAAAACCAAGAACAACCACTGAAAAAGCAAAAATTCATCTTACTTTATTATTTTATTATTTATATTATATTTTAATTTAACATTAATATATACCGCCTTTCTTTTTTTCAACGATTCTTTATTTCACGTGCACATAGCATAATTGCAGTTAATAATTGGTGAGTGAGTGTTATTTTGACTATATATTTTACCGATAGTGTTGGCTCGGGTTTCAAATCCCATCGAGGCAATCCTGACTGAAGGTTTTTCCGAGGGTTTCCTCAGTCGTTAATGCGAATGCAAGGGATTGAGTCCTCTTTAACGTCCTCGGACATCCCTTCACAATATCATATCCGCAAAATACGAATTGCACCCTGGGCAGGCTTCCTACAAAAAGTTTACGAGGTTTTACAAGTTTTTTTGATATTTTGATAACTTTTATTTGTTGTACTTATGTTGCTGACAGAGTAACCGTAGAATAGAATTAAATACAAAAATTATGTAGTTACAAACATATTAATACATTTTACTTTTTTGTAGCAGGAAGCCAGGAGTAAATATTGTACTTCCCTTATCTAAAAACACGATTGATTGGATTTTCAAGGTGTCTTCTAGCCCGAGGTTCATTTTCAAGTATACATTTCTTAGTGATATTTTGAAATCCTATTTTGTACAGCACATTGACACTGAGCAGTATCAGCTGTAATCTGGAATTAAAGTAATTTGCTTTTAAACACCATGTACAATTTGTATTTCAACAAGCGCTAGCTTTGTTGTAGGTATTTATATGATTATTATAGGAGCTATTATGAATAACCATGTTACGAGAGCTAGGTTAGAAAAAGTATTTGAAGGCACCGAGCAACTCCACAAGTAACCTAAGAAAAAAGAACGCACCTAAAAACTATATCTCCTTCTTGTTGTGGAGTAAGTTCATCTTTCTTGAGGAGACTGAGAATGAGACGGTTCATTGAACTTTGGTGCACTCGAAACCTTGAATGTCTAGCCTTAAAAAATCACCCCTTATCTAAATCGCTAAATATCATCCCCTAAAAAACACACACATCGAAACGAAATCTTTAATTTTCTACCTGCGCTCGTACTAAAGTCAACCAGGTAAAAACAAGTCGGGAACCAAAGAAAATAGAACCTGCACACTAAGAAATTATCACAAGTCATTGTGTTCAGAGTAACATCATTAATTACCTACTTGTTATACTTTGTTCTCTTTAGCTACATTTATATTTAATATGGGATTTATATTATATTATAACGAATTTCAATGTTAATATATGCAATATTTCAAACCCAATTCACTCAATTGCAAAATAATTGTTTTTTAACATTAATACTTTGTTTGACACTATTTTTAATTAAATTTTTTCCTATATATTTTCTTTTAGTTTTTATCATATTATGTTTTCTAAATTAAGTAATTAGCTGAATAGAATATTCGTTTTTGAAATAATTAATAAATACCGATAATGAAATGAAGAGCAAATTTGATCTGGAAATTTTAAACACGATTGGACTACTTAAAAGAATAACAGTATTTAAAACACTGAAGTGGAAAACAACTCTTTATTTTATAATAAAAACAGCGTTTCGGAAATTAGTGAAAACTATTTCCGAGGCTTTCTTATGAAAAACGAAAGAATCATATTATCAAGAAAATATCAAAACAAACAAAGACAATAGCAAAGATAGATAAGATTTTACATTTCTCACACATGGAAGTTAATAAAAACAAGTTAATATAAACATAAAATCTATTTCCTATTATTAACTTAAGGAATCAACATAGGAGAAAAATAGGTACTCGGCTGGCTTATACAAGTGTGTTTTAAAATGTTATAAGAGCTGCCTATTTTCATTTCCATTTTTTCAAAATGGCTCCTTTAGCAAACGCCGAGATTGTAAAAAGTTGAATTTATGAACTTTGTCCAAATATGATTTTTTGTTTTTCATGAGAAAGCCTGATGACGGAAATATTTTTCATTAATTTTCGAAACGTTGTTTTTATTATATAATAAAGAGTTGTTTCCCACTAAAGTGTTTAAAATATTACATCGTGAACTCTTCTAACTTTAAAAGTAAAGAATTTTAACAAAATAAATTGTTCTTTAAATTTGTAACATGGAATTTAAATAAATCACGGCAACAATACAACTCACTGATAACAGAAATAAATATATGTCACACAAATATACACAGCAGGATGATAATAGGTATAAGTTTATTGCTATTACAATAATGATAATAGTCTATTAGTAGTTTTAAAAAAACTTTGTTATATATTTACTTCATTTGCGGAACGCGATTCAACGTGTCTCCTCATATGTTAGTGGTGAGTTAAAAAGCTCACATCGAGTGTGGGGCTATTTCCTGGGATGGTGCCGACTATGGTATCCGAGACGAGCAGGCCAACCCACCCAAACCACTATAACAGCCTGAGCAGCGGATTGTCCATAAACTAACAGATTGCATCAATGTGTCCGCGAAAATTTACGTTCCAATTATACAGTCTGTTATATATTTCGTTTGTTTAGGACTAAAAATGCCCCATGGTTATTGTGTAGGCCAAAATATACAAATATTTGTCTGTAAAAACTTTCCGAAAATATATTCTTAAAATTATTTAGATTGTTTTGGCATACATTTTCTTTTCTCGGCCAACACGTTCGGGTATGGCCTATAAAATTCAAGATAAAATTAGTATTATAATTGCATCCATTTATCTGTCCTGAATTTATTTCAATGGCGTATCTTTTGATTAAGGTCATGAGATTATTATTACATATGTATGTATTATGTATTTATTATTAATGGTCATAATATTGTACTGACAGAACAAAAACGGGGACGATTGTTGAGAGATTTGAGAGATTGAGATGATTCTTTATGAACACACGTATTTTATGTGTTTGAATATTGGCATGATACAAATTTAATAAATACACACATAACAAATAATTTCGGCTAACATTAATTCAACCAAATAATGCTTGCATCTGCAACATAAATCGTCGGTGAACTATAGCGCGTAGGATTGCATTGTGTTCATGGTGAAAAGTGGACATAAACCAAATAAACATTACTTTAAATTGAAAAAAATATGATTTGTACGTAAGCTAAGTACATTCGCCTAAAATTGACCCAAATAAAAAATTAAGACCTGCGCAGTCCGCGCACGTGATTGAACTGAGTGATTTTACGTGTATAATTATGTGTCTAACTTTGAAGGTACTGGAAAATTGGGATTATATCAAATCTAAGAAAACGCTTAAGTTGTTGTTAGACGAGTGAATCAGTCATGTGTTTTGTACTCGGTAACATTCCCTTTCTTCCCACTTCTTACGGCTGGATCCAGCATGGGTCTTTCCTCTTTTTCCTTGAGTGGCGCATTTTGTTCTTACAGTTGACGCGCCCTTATACCAACTAAACTCAACACCCTATATCACGTATACTTCATATATCAATGAACTCAAATGCGTATATTACCGCGGGTACTCAACACATGAGTCGCTCACTCGTCTAACATCGACATTGGCGTTTTCCTAGTCTCGTTGACTAAGACCGTCAGACGCCTTTGTACCCGGAATGTGGGAGACCCGGGTGTAACTACCCAGTTGAGATTTTAAAATTTCTGGATTGTATATAAAAAATGATAGCACATGTTTTGAAAATACGAGTAAAGGTTATAAAGCTTACTCAATCTCCCAGCGGAATTTTGGGGAACCTTGAGCGTGGAGTTTCGGTACACCTCGGTAACTTGCATTCACCGCTTGACATTCAAAACATGATTTGGTAAAAGTTAATTGTTCATGAACAAAAGCCATTGTCATTTTTTAAAATCGGGTTGTTTCGTAGCGGCGGTAATGATATTTTTCTGTCGACGTTTCGAAGACCATTTTGTCTTCTTCTTCAGGACTTGAGATATGATATGAGTTTTATGAATATAAAATAAAATAAAATAATAAATAAATAAAATAAAAGCCATTGTCGTCTTGCAATTTATTATTTATTGTGAGTTTAAATCGTAATGGAGTTTGCTCAAAATATTCACTGCATTCTAAGGACTGGTACCGGATGTATGTTTTAAATTTCAGCGTAATCGGGTCAGCGGTTTAGTCGTTCTGGAGTGAACTCACTTACAGACAGACAGATTAAAACAGGCTAAGTCTCGTTTATGTTGAATGGCAAGACTCAGTCGCTTCTCTCTCTCGTCTAATAAACAAATAACAAAATAAATGCAAAATAGCTTACTTTCTCAATCTCTTCCGGGTTATAAGGTTCATCTCTCTTCTCACGTGAGCATACATCGTGTATGTGTAATCGGCCTCAACCTACATCAACATGATAATGTATATGCTAGGTTAACGCACTGTCTGACACGAGAAAGAAAAGGGGGTGGTTTTTTGTACCAGTTTTTTGTCAGCTCCTCTGTGAGGCTGCGCATGGAATTCATCTGTAACCAGCCCTTTAGTAGAATAAGGAACCGCTTAAGAAATCAGATGCACCCCAGGTGAATAGTTATATATCTTGATTATATGAGATACTCCCAGTGTACTGGGGGCAGCAGGGGGCTGTTCGGTACTACACTCGTGGCTCAGTGGAGTGTATGATAACGAACAGTCTAGCACTTTCTTGTACTAACTGTGTGATCAATCTCACATTGATTTTATTTCCAGCACGAAATTTGTGTATTTAGTTAAATGTGGACAAAGTAAACTCGTCAGGTGGTGATAAATTTGTTGGATATATTTCATTCTTGTGTTTATGCACACTGAAATACTAACAACCCAAATGTATTTAGGATTTAAACAACACGATTCAAGAGTTGGGTGTAGTTTTAGATACAACCAAACACCTTGATTTCCTAACCGCCGACCATAAATCTTATGGTAGATAGATGGTCTACATGTATGTGTATTATATAAGATCGAATAAAGTTTCTCATTCCTTTCATATACATGTTATTTAAATCTTTAACTCGTATTTGTAACCCACTGAAAAGCGCTTTGACTCAGTGGGATATTATCCACGCTTATTTGCTTTAAGTGCCAACTTTGCTAGAAATAACTGATGAAACGATGTGTTTTCTTGGATTGTATGACGGTTTTTCAATGCGCATTATCATATAGTTTGTTTTTGCATCTTAGCTACATCATATTAATATAACTATGATAATGAAGGAAATAAAGTTTTTTTTGTATATTCATCAGTTAATGAATGTAAGGCAACCCGTTTTATTGTTAGTTGAGCGTTCCCATTTTTTTTAGTAGGGGGGGGGGGAATCGGCTACGTATAATATTGTTGTGACAGAATTGTTGCATACTGTGGACATTTTGGTACAACGCATATTCCGCGATCCTAATCATTGATGACAAAGCAGTAGGATATTATCACATCCAGTCCCACATTGTGTCTAGCTGGTGTATTCTAGTCTAGTGCTGCCTAGCCAACACGTAGCCGGAAGTTACTGACGACGTTTCTTGTTTGCGATTAGGTTTATCTTTCAAGTAGAATATACTTCCACGTGTTACTTTACATCGGTGTTACTCGCCAGCTTGGTGGATTAGTTTAGGCCATGTGCGTGAATTTGAATTTCACTTCATCTAGCTAGATGTTTTAAGGATAGAATATTGTTGAAAAACTTATAAATTGTAACCACACGTGCTAACTACAAACTATTAGCATTACAAATCAAGATTTTGTATCATGTGATAAACGTTGTCCTATATATTATAATGTATATATTATTGTGTAACACCAAATTCGTCACAAACCTATTTTTATTTTTTATTTTGTCGAGATAAGCCTATACTCGTGCATCGAAGTCACCATTGATTTTAAAATTAATAATAATTTATGAATACGTCTGACCGTAATAGCAAATTTATTTGTATTTATCGTACACTTTCACCGTAAGTTTCAATAAATTACACATGATTTCGGTATTTTTATATTATTTTTAAACACTAAGAGCTATGGGTATACTTAATTGTTCACCAATAAACTGTGTTGTTATTTAATATTATTTATTTGTTATTAGTTGATTACATCATTGATATTTGGTGACATTGTTGGCCGAATTTGTAATTGTACTATTATACAATCGTAATGAATGGAGAAATTAGTAGTCACATTAATCACCAAGCAAATTCGTTTCACCCCTATCGGTTTTTGCTAGTTTTCTTATTTGAGCTCCTGTTTATAAAATTGTTCCCGGCTGTTCTTTTATAACGTATTTGCGATATTTTATTGTAGATATAATTCAATTTATGAGCAAGAAGTGTAGTGTTTAAACGAGGGTCTAATTGGTACGATATAACCTACGACTCTTGAATGAGGGCGATATAAAAATGAATTTTATGACATAATAAAACACCTCTCAACCAGGACTCACACCAAAAGTTACAACTGAGGATAATTGAAAATAAAATGTGTAAACTCACTCAGTCACAGAAGTGATTTACAGTGGGGACTGAGCCAACCCTGTTGGCATTGGCATCATATCATTGACGAGCGAATAATGGCCAACCAGGGCTATCATTTGCTTCAGTGACACGTACGCAATAATGTGACACCGCGCCGTGCAAATATATTCTACATTATTTATAAGTTGTCACAGGCGATAGACAAGTTGTCGTATTACTCAGTAAATAGACACCCCGTATTTGAAGTATAATGGCGACCAAGTGGTTGGGATAACCCCGCCGATGACGCCTGAATCAGCCACGCTTATTATTATGTGCTACGTTGCTAGGACGGCTTCAAAGTCTTCGTTTTCAACGTATACTCAACTCATCCCTATTAATTACAATTAACCGACAGTGTTGGCTCGAGCGCTAAGCGCTTGACTCTGATTCGGAAGGTCCCGGAATCGAATCCCTCGTGACCGGCAATCCTGACTGAAGTTTTTTCCCGAGGTTTTCCTCAGTCGTTAATGTGAATGCAGGGGGTTGAGTCCTCTCAAACAGTCCTCGGCCATCGCTTCACAATTGTCCTATCCGCAACATACCTATAGTTCACCTGAAGAGGGGCATACATTGAATTCCCATGGTAAAGATTTTAAATTTATATATTATAGATGGATCATCAAAAACTACACATCTTTTGCCTGAAACGGAAATCGAACCCAGGACTACAATCAGATATCCAACGAGCCAGTAAGAATTGGGTAGGTATCCAACCCACTACCCTCCAAGAGAATTGTGAAATAGTCTAGGCTAAACATTCTGGTATAAATAAAACATATTTCTTTCAAACATTTCTTTTCAAATATATCGCTGTTATATTCTTTATCCTGCACGTGAAATATAACTCGAGTTTAGACCGCATCGTGTTCCACCCTTACTTAATCATGACGCAGACGCAAGATATAATTAATTCTTGGGGCTTGGATAAGAATTATGATAACCTACAGCATCCTGAAATCTCACCCTTAATTCGATGAGGGGCAAAGTTTTTTGTATATCAATCAAAAGAAGATTTCTCTACCTGGGATACGTATTAAAATGAACGTCAGGTTAACGACCTCCGTATAAAAGACCTTGGTAACAAGATACTAAGTCGATTCGTGAACAGGGACAGGGTAGTATTTAATTTGGAGATATCGATTCAATAAAAATATGGTTGTTATTATTGTTATGACATGTTGAAAAAATAGATTGTGCTTTCTTAAAGTCCTGGTGGGAAAGGATTCAATATTATTTCTCCATGAGTTTTCCGAAATTGTTTTTGGTTCTACTGCTGTCTCGTTTACGTCTGCGGGCGTATTGTGATTGTGGTGTAGTCGCTTTATCTTTGTATTCCTGATAAGAATAATTTAGAGTAGTATAACATTGTTTAATTAAGACTGTTTGCCAAGCTCGGGCCAACTTTTTTTACAATGTTAAATGCCCATTTAAAAAAACGTTCGATCGTCAAATCCAGCTAATTTCACATACAGAACGTACCGCTTTTTGACCTTTAATTTTCATCCAAAAATCTGCATTTTTGGGTGTCTGTTCACAAAGGATGAACGCGTGTGTGTTTAGGATGTAGAACAAACTCAATGCAAGCTTTCGCCTGTGATTTTAGAAAACGTCAACGTATTCAGTCGGGATTGCCGGTAACCGTAGACTTAACACCTAGAATGAGAGTATAGTTTGCGTGCTATGAGACAACTCTATCGGAATGAAATTTTATAAAATTTAACAAAATGTACAGAAACCGAGTGCTATTCGCTTTGAAGTGATCATTGCTCAACAATAAGATTGCCCTCCCTCCATATGGTTGATATAAAACACTTTTTGCTTGCTTGCCAATAGGGTAGGCCTACACGACAGTTAGAATATCCAAGGTCTGATTAAGAGGACTAAAAAAATGTTGAACAATACTTCAAACGGGATTTCCGGTGGCGGGGTTTGAATCTGCAACCTTCCGAGTTATAGTCTCAAGTTTACTCATGAGCTATCTCTGTCGGTATGGTAAGGCTCCTCACAAGATTGTTCAGGAAGGTCATTGGTATTTTAAATACTTCCATATTCACACTCAAACGCAGAATTAGTTTTATTATTAAACAATTTTATTTGTTGTTTGTAGACTATAAATAACCTCGTATTCTATCTCATCAGCGAGCTCCTTCCTTACCCTACAAATCACAGAAAGGTATCAGATTTAATTAGTGGGATGGACAAGAAAATCTCGTGGTTCCCACTAAATTAACGAGCACTATAGAGGACAGACTTTTTTATCCTTACAAAAAAAATCTTTAAAAAACATTTCTAAAAAATCTCCACCCTGAGCGTGGGATCCTAAGGGAGGATGTGAGGGTGAGAAGCGAACAGACTTAAAAAACGAGTCCATAAAAATCAACCCGGAACTGAATACCTTCAGGTATCTTTCACAATATAAGAAACTATTCCTAGCCTAATATTGGTCCACATTTCCGAGCCGTCACGTACGCGTTGTCTAGGACTAGGCCTATCACCACT